>CAWUFW010012131.1:0-562424 GCA_963921515.1 Calotriton arnoldi
TTACAGCCATTTTCGTTTTTCACTATTGCAAGGCTACCTGTTCTCCATAGGCCAGAATGGGCAGTTTGATTATTACACCTTATAATCCTAACTGACCCAGGGAACATGGTAGAAAAACGAATTTAGTATGCCTGAACTCAGGATGATAAAATACATCTTTTAGTGAAGTTGGTTTTAACATTCTTTGTTTGAAAATACCACTTTTAGAAAGTAGGTATTTTCTTGCCTAAACCATCCAGCTGCCTCTGCTCAGGTTGTGTATTGTGTGTCTGGGTTTGTGAGTGACAGGGGCTGGGGGATTCCAGGAGGCAGGGTGAGTCAGCACTAGGCTGAATAGGTCTGCCTGAAGGAGGATGGGTGGGAGGAGTTGCACCTGGGTCTGAATAGGGCTGTGCCTGCCTTCCACAATGCTGGCTCCACCTCCTGCCGGGCGTCTGATGGCTCTGCCCCTCACTCTCAAAGGAAAGAAGGAGTCAGAAAAACAAAGTGCTCCAGGACTGACCAGAACTGGTTTGGACTAGGCAAAGGCCTCTCTGCCTTCAGAGAACAAAGGGAAAAGGTGTATAAAAAGGGGACCCAGACCCCTAGGAAATTAGATCACTTCTGGGAAATCAAGAAACCTGTTGCCAAGGAGAAGAACCGGAGAAGCTGAAGGAGGAGTACTGCCCCTGTGCTGTTTTGCTGATTGGGGTTGGCCTGCAGTGGTTGCTTTCTGCCAAGGACAGGAGAAAAGACTTTGCTGTGCTTTGTCATCTTGAAGAAGGGAATCTCCAAGGGCTTGAACTGAGCTTGCCTCCTGCCTGAAGTCACAGGGACACAAAGACTTCACCCCTTCTGTTTGCCTGCATCTGGAACTGCTGTTTTAGCTGCTAACAGAGGAAATTGCAACACCGACGCCGGCGAGCGACGCCGTAACCTGCACCGAAGCCGTGGGCACCGCTCGTGAAGAGCACGACGCACCGCCCCGACTTGCACCGTAGGCCCGACGCCTGCCGACGCCGTGCGACATCGACTCCGAAGCCGTCATCGAGGCCGCTGCCTGCACCGGAGCCGAGGACACCGCTCGTGACGCTCACGACGCACCGTCCCGACTCGCACCGCAGCCCCGACTTCACCGACGCCAGGGCTTCATCATCGCGGAGCCGATCCTCGACGTGGGTGACCCCCGAATCCATCGACGCCGCACCATCGTAAGGAACCGACGCCTCGCCGCCATCCGTGACGTCACCTCCCCGACACAGTAAGGAACCGACGCCTCACCTCCCCTGCGCTGCAGTAAGGAACCGAGACATCACCTCCCCTGGGGTCGTAAGGAACCGACGCCGCCGGCGCCAACGAAGCATCACCTCCCGACGCCGTGCACCGTCTTTGTTTTCATCGAATTCCAGGTACTGTTCTTTGTGGGTCTGCTCGACTCCGGGCCCGACGCCGCGCACCTCGCGGTCGGCGCCGTACTTTGGGATTTCCACCGGTCACGACGTCGTGATAACTCCAAGTGGAGTTATTTGTTGCTACAAGCTTTATTTGAGTGACTATCCTATTTTTGACGATAACGTGAACTGTCTCTATCATTTTAAGTCTATTTTTGAGTACTGTATTGTGGATTTTTGCTATTGGGTCTTGTGATACGTCTATATAAAGATTACTTATTTTTACATAAACGACCTGTGTGGTGTCCATCTGTAGTGTTTTCACTGTATTACTGTATGTGGTCACAAATGCTTTACACACTGCCTCTGAGATAAGCCTGTCTGCTCGTGCCAAGCTACCAGGGGGTGAGCAGGGGTTATTTTAGGAGTGTTTCCCCCTTATCCTGACTAGAAGCAAGGGTCCCTATTTGGACAAAGGTGCAAACCATTGCCAACTAGAGACCCCCAGTTCTAACAGCATGTGACACGGAAGTACTTTCAGTTAAATTCGCAGAAAAACTTTATTCAATTGTTGGTGAGCAAGCCTGCTGGGCAGGCGAAACGCGTCTGACACTATCAGCCTACAATAAAGTAACTGTGGCGAAATGACACGACGTCGACTTTCCTTCATTGGAAGAGTGGTACATAACTCGGACCGAGTTTCGGAGGTCCGTAAACGCCGACGCGCCCTTTGGTATGGAGGTGGTGGGCTCACCGAAGCAAACGTGGAGTATATATATATTATGTTTCTTGCTGGAGTAAAGTTCTTTTTATTTTCTAAGTAAAGCTCTGGATGATTTATTAAAGGTGAATGTATAGTTCACGGAGTTCTGAATTTCTAAACCCACACCACCTCCCTTAGTAAGCCTTGGACTGCTTGATGTCGCTATCCTGAGGGCCAAGTGCTACATAGGTGTACTTGGTGGTCCACTTTATTACTCCATACCAGTGGTAAAAGGCTTTGAATCTTGCAGTCAGAGCTCAGTTACCTCTGTCTGCCATGGGATTCCTGTCAAAGGTCGCCCCCCTACCCCCCCCCCACACGCACACCATACAAATAAGGCGTTCTGAACTCTGGATAGCCAATTTCTGGGTTGCTCCAGAAGCCTATTGCAGCGGACAAAGAACAGCCATTTTATAATCAATTTAAAGTGCTATCATTGACACATGAAGAGCACTCAATATAAGATGCAGCAGGTTTGTGAGTGGAAAGTTAAGAAATCCATATTCTGCCATACTGGTCCAAAGAGCTTCTATCTAGTAGTCGGGTATGTGATTTTAATGGGGAAGAAATTAGATAAGAAATGGCATTTTTGAAACTGCTGCTTTGCATGCTATGTAATAAGTTTAAGATTCCAGTAAAGGAAACACTGGCTCCCAGAACCACAGGTTATCGCAGAATAAGGCAATGATTAGAAGGTAGGAATACTTTCGTAACCACTAAAAAACTGTTAAAACAATGAGAAATGTGTCATAAATAGTTAAAGAGTGCTTATGATTTCCAAATGCCTGGAATGCAGAAGATAGGTTGTATCACAGTAAGTATGTGCCAGAGATTGGACGGGCATCCTTTTTGATTGCCCAAGGAAAGGGCAACTCCCTTTAGTTGCCACACTGTCACCCTACACATTATAACAGACGTGAAAGGTGCCAGGTGCCTCCATAAGAGGGTCCTAGTTAGATGGAAAAAGAACAAAGGTAAAAAAACATCCTTTGTAATCAAATAATGCTTGATTGAAAATGTAGATTTATTTAGCAGTGGATAAACCACGCACCAAACTCCCCACAACATCCTAAAGAGGGAAGGGTTAGTTCAGAGATTTCACAAGAGAAATCCAAATGGAATCCCCCTGCAAAATTTAAAATCACAGTACAAATGGGCTAAATATGTGATTTAAAAAAAATAGGGAATGATATCTTCCTCTTCAGAATGCCTTCTTTATATATTGTTCACACAGGAACTTGCACTGTCAGAGAGATTCGAGCTTTATTTTGGACTGGGAACCTCCAAAAGAGGTCTCTGGACAATCTACCATCTTTGGAGAATAGTTCATAGGCTGAGCATGCCTCTTCCAGCAGAATCATGATGTTAGCTAAACATGTGAGGAAGAAAAGCAAATTTGATATCCATTATTCTCTGCCACATTCCGTAGTTCCACCATTGCCTGCAGCGGCAAATGCCTCCAACTGATAATTCCTCCAGTGACCATGATCATAGAACCATCCGCAAGGCCACTGAGCTCTGCGCTTGGCATGGCATCTCGCAACATGTGGTATGTGTGTGGGGTGCTTCCACAGTCTTACCCTGACCACATTCTCTGGTGATCTCTGGGCACATACGCGACAGCGTGGAAGATGGACAGCTTAATTGTTTTGTTGCATTGGGTTTTGTTTTGTAAGCTTACTCATGTTCAGATAGTAGCAAGCCCAAGACATGCAGATACCTTAACCCATGCTTTGTGTGTAGATTTATGCGTGTGTTAGTCAAAGGAAAGGGAAGCTGGAGGTTATTAAAGGCAAGTGAGTTGTGCAAAGACGTTTAAGTGAGTGACTACCACACTATGAAGAAAAGACTTCATGTGGTAAAAATTCTCCCAGTTTATTGCTCGGAGCCCGCTGGCTCTGTATGAGACGCATTCCTCAATGATTTTACCCATTTTTGTGTACAAGGACTATACTTGATGTTCTGTGATCCTGTTGCAGGCTTCCCTGTTTCCGTGCCTCATTCAGCAGATGTGTAAGGGGTTCGCCCAGTTTTCCACTTAAACATTTTAAAAAAATTGGACGGAAGATTGGGGCTAGGTGTTCTCCTACTTTTTTAGTTGTTGCATGGCCTCTACTAATTCTGTAGAATTCTGTCCTTCATTTATTTTGTGTCCTGTCCTCCCTTGAAAGAATAGGGGTAGAGATACCGTCCACAGATTTACCCACCTCCTCAGTTGAGTATCTTTGTTTGTTTGGTTTGCAAAACCTTCTGCAATCTCATTTGCAGAACCAAGTTTTCCATTTCAGTCTTTTTAATTCTACACAACCACATCTGGCCTGTCTCTCAATATGCTAGCCAGCTCAGCCATTTACCAGCTCTATTGCCAACTTTATATAGCTTATGTTGCTGTGCACGATGTAGTGCTCTCACCTCTTTCCACCAATTGTCTGTATTGCTCTCTGGCCATGGTCTCTTCTATGAAGCAGCTCTGCTCTAGGGTCCGGCATACATTCTGTTTCCCAATGACATTACTGTTCTAGGGCTATTGTTGATTTGGCTGCTTCCTTTGCTTTCCAGGAATAGTGGCTATAATGCGACCCCTAATGACCATTTTATATGCTTCCAATAGGTTCACACTGAGTTCACGTTCCCTGTATTTTTCCATAAAGTACAGTTCCGTAGTGTGCATCAGGTATTTATTTTGTCTCCCAATTTCTCCATTCCCAAGGATCCAGCCTCCATTCCATCCCCTGCAGGATGACCTTTGTATCTAGTCTCATGGGCAGTGGAGAATGGTCGAATATACTACTTGGTATGTAGTGTGTATCACTATATTTGGCGCCCTGAGTAAGCGGTACCAGAAACTAATCTAATCTGCTAAGCAAGCGCATCCGACCAGCCGCATAAGAATTTTGTCTTTCAGTGGAGTACTCCTCTATCCATAGATCTGCCAGGTCATGGCCATTCACAAAAATCAAAAAGTCTTTTATCCTCCCTGCTTGGTTGAATGGTCCCTGTTACTCTGTCCAGGTCCATCTGCATTGTGAGCTTTAGGTCCCCTCCCAAGATAAAAATCATGTTCAGTGAATGTACGATCTATTTCCCTGTTTTTTTCATCATCATCATTTGTAGCCTAGCGAGAAGTACAAGGATATTAACATAATTCTTTCACTGTTCTATACCTCACATATTGTCGCATAAATTTCCCTGGGGTCTGGCCATGTCTGTGTGACTGCTAGGAGTAGCAATCTATGTGCCACGTTAGCAACCCCATGGGAGTCGGTTATGAACCCTGAGTAACCCTGGACTTTGACTCTCCCCTAGCTTAGGAATCTGCAGTTGTTGCCCACCTACGGCCGTATTACTGAAAGTGCCCGCTTTGCGCGCCTCCGGTGCACTTTGGTATTACAGAATGGGCCACAGACGCTTGTGTGGCCCCTTCTGTAATACCGATTGTTCTGTCGCATATAAAGCGCCAGCGTTTATCTGCAGAGAGCACACCCTCATTTGCATGGGGGCAAGCCCCATCCAAATGAGGGAATCACTTTGTCTCTGCGCTTGCGCCATATTACAGACGTGGTCGCAGAGGCAAAGAATCTGTCAGGGGGAAAGCAGCCCTCTGGCGGGAGGAAAGGGGATCCATGGACATCCCCTTGCAGGCAGGTGCTGTCACTGACGGTACCCGCCTGCAAAGGGATCTCTAATCCCCCTTCAACGTGCAGGCGGGTTGCCGCCTGCACTGTGAAAACACGGCGCGGATGTACAGCAGCTGTTCTGTTTTTCACCTGAATGAGCTGCCCTGGGGGCAGCACAAGTACGCAACTGCCCTGGGCGCAGAGCATTCATCGTAATAGTGCGCATTTTCATTGTTTACGCCGGGTGCACCTTTTTTAAGGTGCCCCAGGCGCAAACAATGAAAATGTACTTATTGTGTAATGTGGCCCCTAGTGTGTTTCTTGTAGTACTATTAGATCAAGGTCCTGTCTGGCCAGGAATTTCAGTGCCACCCCTCATTTTAGTTGGTGACCCAATCCATTCACGTTCCATGTTAATATTCTAAGGACTATTTTTACCTACCTTGTTTTTGGCGCCATATTCTTAGCTTCTACATTTTTGGAGTGAAACGGGACACGCCCCTCTGTCACTTTTGCAGTCTACTATGTCCAAAGAAGCCAGACCTCCACCCTCAAACCCAATTAGAACCCCACCCTACTGCCTCATGCGCTGGTCTAGAACTACCTGCTGCCCAGTGCTTTGGGGTGCCTGTTCTGCAGCCCTTCTTTCCACCTTTTCTAGGAAGCCCACTAGATTGATGTCTTTCCTTTTGGACCTTCCTTCGGCATCTTCTGCTCTGACATATAAGCGTTGAGAAATTTATTTAGGGTGGATGACCTCTGTTGTAAGCGCTTTGATGGAATTTGGGTGTTCTTCCAAAGTATGCTCTGCCAGGCTCACCCTAGCCTACAATTGTTTTGTAGTCCACCTGCATGGGATTATGTCCGTCTGTGTCTTGTTCAGTTACGTCCCTTTTGGGGTCACTAATGAATACATTTTTATCTAGTTAGGCTGTGTAGTTCCCTGACCTCTGTCACAACCCGTTGTGAGTATGATATCTGAAAGCTGGTTTAAGATACCAGTGACTGATTGTATGTGTGTTGCAGCTGATTACCTCACATGTTTGGTAATATCTATTGTGGCAGTTATGCCGTCAACTGACCCCATCGGAGCTCATCAGTTCTTAGTGATAGTATTCAAGTAGTAATGTAAGGAGGAAGGGATAGTTTGGCCACCAACCCAGCATGTATCACCCAAAGTTCCTGTCTTAATAGCATTGTTATGTTTTCTTGAGGCGTATCTCTTCAGGTCATTCCTGTTGTTTCTCACTGTTATTTTGCTACAATCTCGTTCAGCGCCGGAACAGGTCCGGCTTGCAGGACTGTGTCCCTGGCCTCGCCTCACTTCTCTGTGGGTTTTAGGTCTGCCACCACGTGAGCCATGGTGGGGCTGATCTTAGGAGGAGGACTACTCCACCACAGTCTCTCTGTCTTTGGTGGACTCACAAACCACTACGCCACAGTCCAGCAACGATTACCCTCAGGTATGCAAGCAGTCCTGGAAGCGATAGCATGACTTTGGTCTCCCCTCACTGAATCGTTGGCCCTGAACTCAGTGGCATGGGAGGCAGCCACCCAGATCATGAGCAGATTCACCTCCATATCGAGTAGTGTTGTAGAGTGAACTGGCGTGTAGTGGAGTAGATTGTTGTAGAGTGGAGTTGCGTAGAGTGGAGTATGCATGGTGTGGTAGCACACTGCCATTCCAGACAACACACTTTCATTTGAAATGACCATTACATTTGGACACAGTTTGACTCATAAAACTATACAGTACACAAACAATGATGTGTGGAAATGTCTTCACCAAGTGTTTTGATTTATTTTGATAGTATTAAAATGTTTGTTTCCTCCACACTTCAGAATTACAAACAAATGTGTTTCTTTTGTGCTATCCTAAATCTGATATATTCCGAAATATTTACACAGTTTATTTACAGATGTTTACATTTTATGTGCTAGAGTAAATAACATCATATGGCCTTTCCTCTCATATGGGTAGCCAGCAGGGTTTGACACATAAATCCTCTGAGTTTGAAGTCAGAGCATGAAAAATTAACACCAAGCTCCCTGGAAGACAGAGCCTGACATTTGACGTCGGTCTATGATTGCACAGCAAATGTCACAAGATAAGAACATAATTTAAAGCCCTGTTTACTGAAAGAAAGCACCCTTGGAAGAATACAAGGAGTGATGGTAAACAGGCTGTGCTCAACAGGAGGGACTAACTCAAGCTGGACAGCCTAAAACAAATAAAGCCAGCAAATTGAAAGCAAGTAAATCGGAGTTAAAAACCACAAAGTCAATGGTAAGCAATGTGCAGAATGCATTCCCAGAGAAGCTTTCAGAATATCCCTAAGATGTCTTTGCTAACAGACAGCTGTGCTGTCTGTTAGGCTTAGACCTAAAAACTCTTGATTAAGATGTGTGCTTCACAGCAATGTGCCTTCACAGATGGAGTGCCAAGTGCAATTATTCTCAGTACCTGAATGAACGTAGAGAGTCTTTCTGCAGCTCAAATGCTAGATGAAAATAAGTGAAATTGCTTTGAGGCTTGACAAGCTTAGAAACAGATGTTGATGATAAATCTTCTCAACACGCATCAGAAACAAAAACAAAGCTTGATTTACAGCTTGTGTTCCACAGCAGGATTAGATTCAGCCCTTCTGACACCAGTGAGGCTTGGATTCCAACCTCTGTTGAACTGAAATGAAAACGAGGCTTGTTTTCCAGCTTGCGTACTACTGTAGACATAGGTTCAGAGCTTCTTTTTACAGCAAGGCTTGAATTCCAACTTGCGTTTTACAGTGGGAGACCAACACAGTAGGTTAACAAAAACTTGAAATGGGTGTGTTGATGCCTGATAAGGGTGCACCCTCTATGCTGTTCACAGTGAGGATAACTTTATGCATGCATTGGTCTGGGTTACAGTCAGCGAAGCTCTGGTTACTGCAACACTTTAGCACGCATAGGATGGATCCTGTAGTGGCGATATCGACCCCAATGTTTTTGCGCTGTCGCAAATATAAATGTGGTGAATGACTACCACCCGATAATGAAAAGAAGCCTTAATGTGGTAAATATTTCTCCAGTTTATTGCTCGGAGCCAACTATACAAAGCACACAGGCGCGTCTGCCCATCACTCCTCGCCAACTGCCTCTTAAGACTACACATCAACTGTAAACATTCTAAAAGCCCTCATGGGTCAATATTTGGAAATTAACATTGTCTTGAAATACATATGACATGTAAAACATTACATCTTTCTCTGACCAGGAACAGTCTCTGATAAGTGCTCAGCATATGTATGACAGCATGAGAATGCATGACAGTGTGGAAGATGGACAGCGCAATTGCTCTGTCATGTTGTTTTGTTGTGTAAAGCTTAGCACTGAATTGCATTCAGGTAGTAATAGATGCCAGATATGCAGCTACACTTACACATGCTTACTGTGTAGATTTATATGTCTGTGAAGCGGGGAAGAGGCAGTTCGAAGTTATTGAAGGCAAGTGAGATGTTCAAGGACATTAAAGCACATTTTCTGTATGTTAATATGTACATGGGGGAGAGATGTTCTGAGCTGAGATTTAGGAATGACTAAAGGTGCGAAAAATGTACATCCAGATATTGTGATGGTTGATCATAAAGCCCTTTTAGGAGAGGGCATGTTACATCTAGATATCCTTGCCCGCACAAGTTGCTGGCCAGGGCAATGCCATATGACCACCACTAGCGATTCAGAAAAGGAAACTCACAGGTGTACCTTGTCCCACTTCCACTTATATGAAAGCAAGTCACTTGAACAAGACACTCTATTACCTGTAGGAGACCAAAGCTGATTATGTGAGGAACCTTGGGCACATCTATAATGGTTTCAATGTTGAAAGTGAATATTAGTCATTGTTTGAAGCATCAGTTCATGAAGCAGCATAATTGTGGACATAAATAAAATACTTGCAAGTATTAGCGGAGTTTAAACAAAATATAGGACTGAGGATGTTATTTTGACATCAATAGATTCAAAACTTTTCAATTATAGGTTTTGTCCCAGAATACTAAATCATAATCTAACTAGACCGTACTCTAATTATTTTGTTAATGTATAGTAGTTCTTTTAAACCAAAGCAGAATACCACAGCGCTGCGCTTTTAAAATTGGGTGCCTCATCTTTAAGTCCCTACAGGACATGGGCCCAAAATTAATTTCTAACCTAATCAAGAGACATGTACCTACGCGTAACCAGAGATCTGGCCACTTGAATTTACTGGTCACTCCGCCTTATAAACGGAAGAGACCAGGGGGCAGCAGGTTCGCAGTGTTGGCCCCACACCTCTGGAATGCTCTTCCCCATGAAATCAGATCCTGCACAGATTTACCTGTGTTCAGGAGACTTCTCAAGACATGGCTCTTTGTCCAGGCCTATGAATAGATCTTCAGGGGCTCAACTACTCCTATACTAGCGCCAAGAAACCAATCAGTGTACGTGTGCTTAAAAAAGTGATTATAACATAACATATAGGTGCACATAGGTTTACCCGTTAGTGATGTAAGGAGTAAAAGCTGGGATGTCCTGCACAGGTCTTCATTTAAGTTCTTTATCCCATGTGAGAGCTAGCAGCATTCTCCTGAGAGAGACAGGCTTACTCTTGTGGTCCACAGTTGGACACTCAGGCGGAAGGCATCTGGTAGCATTTCATTCCGCTCCAGATCATCTGACTCTAAGCCTTTAATGATAGGGAAGTATATAGGATGTTTGACTACTCCCTCTATTTATGAATGGATATTGGCAGCACTTTTTTTTGTCCAAGGTGACCTAGTCCACAGATCTGTACCTGAATCTAAGCTCCATACGTTCCTGATTCCATGAGGTCCCAGTAGTTTTGATCTGACAAGGGTTTGAAACTATTAAAAGACTCATGAAAGTATTAGTTCGCAGCAGTCACAGGAGACTGAAGATTAAGAGGTACATACGATTCAATTTAAGAAGCCACACAATGTGCAACAAATAAGGACTTTACAATCAATTGTATTTGGTTCAGCAGAGCTTGCAACTTTCAGACCAATCATGGTTGTAGAAGAGGTATCCAGTGAGTTATATAAAGAGCCCCCTCTTGACAAGATGTAGTTGCTAAGAACACTTATAAGTCGCTTGAGACATTCATAGTATGAACATTAGCCCAATGTGCCCAGACTCCTGAAGACGGGTAAAGTTTTCTGTGGCTTTTATAGAAAAATATAATGAAAGTTTGTGGCTTCATCGCTATACTTTTCCCATTTAAAATAACTAATTGCCCAACTAAATCAACCAACTAAAGAAAATGATTGTTCAGGTTTAGGAAAGTAACAAATCACATTAATTGTCCCAGACATAAACCTGCTCTACACAACTCTGGAGTCTCCTGGCTTTGTTCTTAATATGCAAATGATTAGTGGGGCTGTTTCCATGACTCTTTTTCCAGTATCTATATCTTCCTGTACATGATACCTGTGCTTCTGTTTAGAATATCGCTGGAACAGACCATTGACCCTCTAAGTGCAGTACAATCCACCCAGCTTTGTCTTAAAAAAAAAAACAATAGAAAATAATCCCATTGTTCTCAAAGTTTCTCCTTGGCCTATCCTTCTCCCCAACTTTGTGTTCAATATTATCCTATTAGCCAACCAGAAATCTAGATCAAGACTGCAGGGGATCATTCCAAATCCCACTTAGATAAGAGGGAAGTACCTGCTGATGTAGTTTATGCTCCAGTGTTGTAATATTTTGTGTGAAATTTCTCTCAAGTCTGGTCTGGATAAGGCTGAATA
Source organism: Calotriton arnoldi (assembly GCA_963921515.1). Taxonomy (NCBI): domain Eukaryota; kingdom Metazoa; phylum Chordata; class Amphibia; order Caudata; family Salamandridae; genus Calotriton; species Calotriton arnoldi. Next base: position 11,537 of record CAWUFW010012131.1, read on the forward strand.
ACGACTGCGTGAGAGGAAGGGTTACCCCACAAGGCTGTACTCGATCAGGCACGAAGTGTGTGACAGGAGGTTCCTTCCAGTGTAGATTGGTATCTATTAGAAGAGTCGTGTAAGATGGTGGTCACTCTAGGACTTTTTAGAGTGCTTATTTGGAGATCTCTCCTTGGCTGGTTAAGCCTCCAGTGTGATGCATAGGTGAAATGACTATGCCTCTTTTTGTCCCTACAGTAACTTCTCTCAAGGACTGCAGGAGCTCTTAACGGAGGCCAGAATGATGGACATAGCTTCGTCGATCACGTATGTGATCAAGCTTTATGGCATGTATGAGGGCAAGACTGATGATGGGCGTGTCTGTCATGGAATCATCATGGAGTACCTGGAGAATGGTAGCCTGGCCTCTCTGCTACACCGTGTCCACCCACTGCCTTGGGAGCTCAAGATCCGCATTCTGCATGAAGTAGCCCTAGGCATGAACCGCCTTCACAGCTTGAAGCCACCCCTACTGCACCTTGACCTCAAGCCCAGCAATGTACTCCTGGACGATGACCTTCATGTTCGGGTAAGCACTTGGAGCTTTAATAGTTAGTTGGCTGGACTGATGGATGATGTGGATGGATTTCTCATAGTTCAACTGTTTTTGTATATGGTAATAGTCATGAACAAGATCAAATTATTTATTACCTAGGAGTTTCTTGTAAAGTGCAGGACATCTAGCCTGGTAGCTTCTACAGAGCATTGATAGAAAGAGAAGAGGTCTAATGTGGCAGAGAGTCTCATTGATGTGAGGTGATGCATCCCTATTTGGTATTCCGATAAAACTACTCTTGTTGTTGATGCTAGAGATCTGGTGAATTCTAGGAGTTATTTGAACCATAGGTTATTGGAATGTTCTCTCAAGCTGGAGACTGGGGTACAAGGCATTCCTGAGTTTAGGCCCTACGTGGCTTTGTTCTTTTAAGGTTTGTTGCTGGGAAAGGTGGACATACATCAATTAAAGGTCCATAACTGGACTGGAAGCAGCACAGGACTCTAGGTAAAACTGACATCTTAACCACACTAATTCTTTCAAGCTAGGAGATGAATTTCACATACCATCTTGACAAATCTAGCCTCAGGACTGCAAGTAGATATGGGAAATTAGCCTGGTATAGGTCATTCACTAAATGTGTGACCTTTACCCCCAGACCGTCTCAGTCCATCTTAAGAGGATGGGGCTCTAGAGCTTGATTTGATTTGTGTATTTATATAGCGCTTGAATCACCCCCTGAGGGGTATCTCCGCGCTCGCAGACTTACAAAAGGAAGCTGTCACAATGAGACCGGTCTAAAAAAGGGCAGTTTTCAGAGCCTTCCTAAATTTCAGATGTGGGAAGTTGGTTCCACAAGGAGGGCGCCAGATATGAGAAGGCTTTTCCTCCCGTCCTTGCTTTCTTGATCCTGGGAATTTTAAGCAGAGATTTCGAGCTTGAGCGGAGGTCCCTATGGGAGTATATTGATGAAGCCTCTCTGCCAAATAGGATGGTCCATTTCCCCATATAGCCTTATGTGTCAGACAGCAGATCTTAAATTTCACTCGTTTGCGCACAGGTAACCAGTGGAGCTGTAGGAGGAGGGGGAGTGAAGCTGTTCTATGTGGGGCGTTCAAGGTTAAACGAGCTGCAGTGTTTTGTACTACCTGAAGGCGGTTCAGAGAGGACTCATTAGCCGCTATCAATAGGGCGTTGCAGTAGTCTAATTTGCTTAACACCAGGGTTTGAATGAGGGACTTTCGCAAGGAATCGGGAAGATAAGGAAAAACTCTTCTCAATAGGCCCAGCACGTAAAAGCATGAACCAACAGTGTGTGTTACATGCTCTTTCATGGATAAGGTCTGATCGAGGCGCACCCCTAAGTTCTTCGCCGTAGTTTTAGGTGTTGGAGCCGTTCCCAGCTCTGTAGGCCACCAATCAGGTGTCCACAGCAGTGGGGCCTCTCCGAAAAGCATGATTTCGGTCTTTCCGGCATTCAGCTGTAAGAAGTTGTTTCTCATCCACTGGGAGATAGCCAGCATGCCGGAGGAGAAGGTGGCTTGGGCTGTCTGAGAGGCCTTATTGAAGGAAAAGGTGAGTTGGGTGTCATCTGCATAGGATATTGGGGTGAACCCGTAGTTCCTCAGAAGTGAGGCCAAGGGGGCGATGTAGATGTTAAACATTGTTGGGCTTAGACAAGAGCCCTGAGGCACTCCCTTGGTCAGTTCTTTCGTGTTGGAGCGGTATGGCCCCAGATTAATGGTCTGGGTGCGGTTAGAGAGGAAACTGGTCATCCACTGCAGTGCCACTCCACCAATCCCGGCTTCCTTCAGTCTCTGAGCAAAGTCTGGTGGTCGACCGTATCGAATGCGGCGGAAAGATCTAATAGCACCAGGAGGGTTGGTTGACCATTATCTAGTGATAACCTGATGCTATCAGTGACGGCCACCAGGGCTGTTTCCATGCTATGTTTTGGTCGGAAGCCCGATTGAGATGGATCAAGGTATCCAGCCCATTCGATATGGTCCGACAGATGTTTATTAACATACTTTTCCAGTACTTTGCTCAGGAAAGGTAGGAGGGAGATGGGGCGAAGATTTGAGAGATCTTCCATGGAAGCTCTGGTGTTTTTTCGGATTGGGATGATCTGTGCCGCCTTCCATGTCAGTGGTAGGTGGCCTTCCTTCAGCGATAAATTCAATAGAGAGCAAATTGGATCTGACAACTGTTTAGCAAGAGAGTCTGAGATTCTTGCAGTTAAGACGTCAATTGGCGAGCCAGATTTTACCTTCTACATTAAGGTTTCTGTCTCTTCCTGGGATAAAGGGGGGAAATTCAGCAGTGATTTTGCCCTTGGACTGGGTAAGGATACCATTGTGGAGTCTACCAGCTGTGAGCCGTTTGCCGCGGTGATATTATTATAGATGGTGTCGATTTTCTGTATAAAAAAATCGCTTATTTTATCGCAGAGGGACTGAGAGAGGTTTTCTTCCAGATCACAGGCTTTGGGGTTGGTGAAGGCTTTCAGGATCTGGTACAGGGCTTTGGGGGTGTTATCAGCTTGGCTTAGTTGGAGAGCTATATGGGCTTTTCGAGTCTGCTTTGTTTTTATGATAATGTGCGAGGGCTAGCCTATATTTCTCTTTATCCTCGGTAAGGTGGGTCCGACGCATTCTTCTCTCCAGATTTTTACAAAGACTTTTTTCCTTATGAAGTTCAGAAGTAAACCAGGCCGCCTGGATTTATTTGATCGTATTTTAAGAGGGGCAATCTGTTCGATAGCGGCTAAGGCGGTGTCATTGAAAAGGGCAAGGCTCTCCTCAATATTGCTAGATGCTATGTCCCCAGGTGGAGAAAAGGCCATTGAAAAAGTTTCTGGGTTGATTTTATGCCATTGTCTGTACGAGAACTGGTTATCTAAAACGCGCTGCTCTAGTTCTCTGGGTCCCTGCACTTGGAAGGCAATGAGTGCGTGGTCAGACCAACTTAGTGGCCTCGGGGCTTCACATGTGAGGAGTGGTGAGTTGGAAAAAATAATATCCAGAGTGTGTACTGCTTCAAGGCAATGACCTAGCTAAGCAAGTGGTTACATTTTTTCCTCACATTGATTAAGCTACTTACTCAAACTGGTTCAGATGTAATTAGATGGCAGCATGTGAGGTTTCCAGGATACTCAAGGTGAGTAAATAATCATCTGGGAAGAGCATTAATTTATTTTTCTTGCAAAGTTCCTTATTCCCTGATCTGTCCTGATAAGATTCTCCATGAATTCTGTAGAGATTGGCTTACATAGCTGAAAGGTAGATAAGGCCTCCCCGTTAATTGGCCATTAATAAGGTAAAAGACTGGCTAAAGTCCACCCTCTTAACTGCTTTCCCCAAGAAGACCCATTCAACCATATCAGTGGCGTTCTTGGCATTGAGAGACACAAGGATTACCAGCGCTTTCCTCTGCTTTCTCTACAATAGGGATCACCCTCTGCAAATCGTCATGGGTCTCTTTCTTCTTGATAATTCCTGATTGATTATCGCTGGAATTAGATCACCAGGACACAAGGCAAGATATCGAGAAGGGCTTATAGGCCTGTATCAGGGCTACAGACATGGGTTCTTCAGAATATAGGTAATATCCGCTTCCCCACAAAGAAAGTAGTAGTGCCAGAACGACTGAAGGAACTTTAATACAAAGATGGAAGTAAACCAGCTGTAGAAGTTCCCAGAGAAGCCAAGTGGGCCAGGAGTGTTATTAGCTTTAAGAACACTTATGTCCCTGGTAACCGCCACTTCTACTATAGACTTGAAATTCAGCACTCTGTTGGTAACATTAAAGATTAAAGGTCAGTGACTATTTATATATGTGGCTTGGATACACGGAATCGGCCACATATACTTACTCATAGAAAGTTTGAAACACCCAGCTTTCTCTTGCATCTCTAAGGACTTTGTCCCACGTCAGGGTGACAGTCTCCATAACATATGTCCTCTCAGTCAGTGTTTTCAGTTGTCATGCTAACTAAGTCATTGGTTTGTTCCCCTGGGTCCTAGAACTTCCTCTTGTGGTACAGCACAATTAATATAGTCTTACCATTACACAGACATGGTGACCTGCTAAATTGCAACCTACCTCATTAATATTCATTAGTCAGGTCGATTTGCAACCCAAATGTAATTGCAAATTAGGAAATAAACATTTTATACATTTAGAATACCAATTCCCAAATAGCGACTCAGTCAAAGCTTGTTTAATCATGCCGTTAATACACTCAAGTAACCCGTTGGACTCCGCTCTAAGCGGATTTGCAATATCACAGACAAACTCCCAGAGCAATCATAGTATCCATGCCAGCCTTGGAGGTGAACACAAGACCATTATCTGAGTGAAATGAATTAACTGCTGCCATCGCAACACTGCAAATCCATTATGACTAATAAAGCACTTGCATTTCTCTCCGGCTGCATCCATAGAATCAAGAACATGAATCAATGGCTATCAATATATACTTATATTGGTCAACAGAATTTATTACGCCGATTATAGTATGAAAAAAATCACCCTGAATAGGATGTTGGAGATTGTGAGAGGAGCTGGCAGGGCTTAACCGTAGATGGTTTGCTCTGTTGAAAATGTCACATTTTCTAAAATAGTCTCTAGTTTTTTTTCTATAAACAAGGCCACCAGTAGCATTGATGTAGCATTGCATTAACCCCAGCATGGGCAGATGCCAACCCCTCATGTACTTCTCTGAATACATCTAATCTGGATAGTTTATTAGGAATTATCCTGTCTCCCACTCCTGGTAGAGTGATTACAGGAGTGTGGTCTGAATTAAGGATGTAGGGCTATCTAGGAGGAAAGCCTGCATGAGGCTTTCTGCCTTAATCAGTTGCATGTATGGCTGTTAAAATATCTGTGTTGAACTTCTTCTTAGATCTGGTTAAGGCTGCTACTCCGACAGTCTGAATTGCAGCTTTGGCAGCAAAGTCAGCCGCACATTTCCCTTTGGCATGAAATCCATCATGCTGATGGCTCAAATTGAGCCTCACATGGGCCAAGCTTATCTAGTAAGACAGCTACTTTTCCCCAAAGCTGTTTATTCTTGATAGGTTTTCCCTTTGAATCCTTGAATCCATTCAGGCGCCAATCCTGCAAGCCAACATTGTACCCTTCCACACAGAAGGATGAATTGGACACAGTGAGTGTGGGAACTGATAGATTAGTCTTCTGTTATGCAAGCAACAGGGCATGAAGTTCTGCATGTTGTGCAGTGCTGTTGCCTAAAATCTTAGTGTGGGTGCACTGTGGACAGAATTCACCTTCTTACACTTCACCTTGCACTGCCGCGTAGGCTGCTGAGTACTTATATTTTGTTCCTACCACTGGTTAAGCAGAGCAATCTGTGAAGAATACGTTCTGATAAGATTCAATGTGTATGGCTTTTGAAGTTGGAGTTACATTCTGTTTGGATTGGAGAAAAGCTTGTGTACGAAAAATGGGATCATCCACTGCACTTAAAGAAGAGGCCTACTGCACCCACCTCCGGTGTAGAGCGCGAGCATTGGGAGAAACCACAATTATGAGTGTTCCCTGCGCCAAACGGTGCGCCTTGAAAATCACCGTTTATACAGTTGTAAGAATTATTTAAATGGAAGCAAAATGTGCTTCAGCTGGAAAATACAAGTGAGACTTGTATGCTGTAGGAACTGTCTGTCCCTCATTATAGGTCACACAAGTATGACCAGAGTAGCTCGGTACAACTCTGAGAACTAGGTTGGTCTTACTGTCCCTAGTTTGTAAATATTTTGTCTCTACCATGTCTGCTTGCAGAGCACCACAAGCTATCAGTCAGTCTGTCTATTGTTGTGCTGAAAATGTGAAAGAAATCAAGTCATTCAAGGACTTTAGTCACTCAGCATTGTGAGGCAAGTAGGTGCATCTAATACAAAAGCGGGGATTGCAACTATTTATGTGTCTGGAGGCTGTAAGGTAGCACGTTTCTGAAGGAAATCAGATGCCAAACCCTTGCCCTCATTGGATAACTCATGTCTGAGGAAAGTCACTGTAAGGTATGCAATCTTTGATTTTATAAAGTTAATCCTGTGATGAACCTGAAATCAGTGCGGGAAAGCCAGCTGTATTTCTTGAATGTAGTAGTATCGTTTTCCAATTTTACATTGCTCCCAGCCTTTTATGAAATTTCTTGTACATTCATTGGGCGTTCTTGATGATATTCCTCACCACATCAGTGGGCTATTCCACATCTCTGGATTTGGACATCCAATTCTGATTGTCTTTGGTAAAAGGATCTCTTCCCTGTATGATAGTAAATAGATTGTACCCCGTGACTATGCAGGTCATTTGGTATATACAAACAATTTTCCTCACTTTAAGTCTCCACCCTCCCTCCTACTCTTAGTCATATGCATTGCACCTTCAATAACACAATGGAACCTCTCAACCTCACGATTTCCTTCATGATGATAAACAAAAGTGAACGTATGTTCCACCCAAGTCCGTCCTAAATCTTCTACTTTTTGGGCCTTTAACTGAGCAGTGTCTGTAATCAATCTCTAAGGAACTCCTTTTCTCTGAAAGACCTCATCCAAGAAACACATAACAGAATCTAATTCTGGCCATTTTGAAAAAATTATTGATAGCACTAGCTGCTTCAACATGTTCAAAAAAATCTAATTCTGGTCATTTTGAAAAATTGATAGCCACTAAAATAAATGTACAGCTACCATTCTACTGCACTATAGGATCCATCATATCAGTCCCTATCGTCTTCCCAAGTCATGTTAGGACTTTGCACAGGACATAAAGGTAGTTTTAAAGTCCTGCGCGACTTATCAACAGTCCCTCATTTCTCACCTCGACATCTATCTTGGGCCACCAATAAAATTAATTGACTCACTTCTTACTTTCCGGAATTCCTAGATGTCCTTCGTGACAGAAATCAAGAACTTTTTCTCTTAACCTAACCGGTGGAGCCACTCTTGCACCATGTAACAACTTTTCATCTATTACAGAAAGTTTATCAGGCACTTCCCAAAATTATTTACACCCATCTTCCATTTTTTCCTCTAGACAAACTTGCTCCACCCATCTTTTCATTGCTGTAATCCTTAACATTCAGAGCTTCCCACTCTTTTCTCATAACAGCCTCTATAGTTACTACCCCACCCACCCCCACCCCCCCAAACATGCCACTCGGTAATCCTCCCAGTTATATTTTGGCACTTCATCTAAACGTAAAGGAAGACAGCATAAACAGTGAGCTACTCTGTTCACCTCAGGAACATATTGTGTTTTGAATTGGAATCCATAAGTCTCATTGAAAACCGAGCAATGTAGAATCTGATGTCAAACACTCTGTGGTAAGAAGCTTTGTTAGTGGTTTATGAGCACATCTAAATAAAACCTCTAAGCCCATATAGATTGCCTGAAGTGCTTGAGACCACATACAACTGCCAGAGTCTATTTCTTTACCACAGGGTAACTCTCTTCTGTCGGTTACAACGCTCTTGAAACATAAGCTACAGTAAATTCCTTGGCATCACGATCCTTCTGTGATAGGACTGTCCCAATTTCTCTGGAACTTGCATCCATGGTCAACATGCAAAGAGCATTTGGGTAAAACACGTGTTTTACCCAAATGCTCCAGTTACCAGAACAAACGTCAGATTTAAGTTGTATAAAGTCTTGTTGGCAGCTATTAGACCACAGAAACCTGCATTCTGTTTTTGAATAATTGTCTAAACATGAAAGTTTTTTTCAAAAAAGTTGCACACAGCTTTTGCATAGAATTCATCTAAGAACCTTAATTCATCTTTACTGGAATGAGCCGGGGCATCTCTGATTGCTTTTACTAACTCTTTCTTGGGCTTGATCACTTCTCTACTAACTTTAGACTGTGGACAGTAAATGTACACTTAGCAAACTGATTTCAGAGCATACACGTTAAGAGTATTTAACTACTTCTACAAGCATCCATCATACTTTTTCCTGTTAGCTTGCATCATAAAAATATAATCTTGAAAAAACAGTGCCATCAAATCCTTTACATTAACTGTTGAAATTCTATAGCAGCCGAAGTCAAACCTGAATGGCATACTGAGATAACCATAACCCATGAGCATCAGGAATGTAATCAAACCCACCCTCTACTAACCATCAGACACTTCCAGAAGATAATCCTCCACATCCTTTGCTCCGTCTACCCCTGTGGTACTTTTCCTGCATACCTTTGCTGAATGCCCCTCCATGCCAAATGTGGATCATTTTCGATTAATTGCTGGGCAACTCTTACTAAATGCTAAGTGACATTGACTTCTACACCTGTAACATTTTTCCCTTTCTAATTTATATGTACTGTATTTCTTATTCTTTACTCAGTTATCCCTCGCACATCCTTGGTTATCGGGGATGAGCTGAATCTTAGTTATATGGATATTATTGGATTTTGCACTCCCAAAAACAGCCCTTAACCCTGTGGAAGAATTTGCCATTGCACCTTTTGCTTATTTGTTTGAAATCTCAGCCTTGCGTACAACTGCCATTACCTCACTATTTTGTGAATCCCCATAAGCCCATAACTTCTCCTGTGTATGACAGTTATTTGCATGCATTATATTTGATCCCACAAAAACTTTGTAATATGGGGAACCAAACTTTAATAGCTAGTTTTTTCAGTGATGACATATGCTCATCGGTACATTCAGTCTGCCTCTCCTTCCTGTTAAAATAAATTAAATCTTTCTATTGGAATACACAAAGATGGTGAATAATTGAAGTTAAAGAAAGCAAGTAACTATGGTATCCTGCTCCGCTTAACTTTAGAAACACCTTCATTTTTAAAGACATCGTGCAGCACCCAGTAAAAATATGACAAGAAATCTTCAAAATTCAAAAAGTGTACTTCATTGATATGGAGAACTGTTTCATCTTAGTGCATCAGATTGTATCAGTGCATTGAGAAGTATTTTTTAAAGTAATATTTTTCAAAGATAAATTTAGAAACATTCATGCCCCCCACTACCCCCTGACAACAATGCATGTAGTAAACTAAATACAAGTCTATTGTTAAATGCACCCTTTGGGTGCCCTGGGTTGCTATTATACATGAATAACAATAACATGTATTAAATCAAGCACAGGAGAAGGTTTTTTACAGCCCACATACTGAAGTAATGCATTTCAAGGGCCTCTTATATATGATAATGAAGAAAAAGGAGGAAAAATTGAATGAAACAATTGCCTAGAATCACACAATTTGATCAGGTGGGAAAGCCAGGATTGATCCTGGGTTTTCTCGTTTCATATTGTGCGATTCTGCCCCACCCAACCTCCACCCTGCGGGCATTTAATGTGGCCCTCGGACACACCACAGACCAAAGTTTTGACCCATCAGAAAAAATTTGCTAGTACCCATGATTTAGAAACATATTTCCCTATGTAGATAGTCTTAATACCTTTTCTATTCAGTTATACACTTTGAGATTCCCAGTAGCAAAAGAATTTTTAAAAAATTCTTCCTTTCCAAAGTAATTTCCTCATCATCAAAAGTGTTATGATGAAACATCTTTATTTGTTACTCTCCATTGGTTTACTTACAATTGGAGTTCTTTGTCCAGTCGGTTTGGACCAGACACATTTCCATCACAGCATTCCACAATCTGTCCTTCGTTGCTGCTAAAGCGGCATCATTTGCCATGCCCTGTTGAAGGCAACTGCTTTTATCCACCAATCGGTCTTAACTTCACTTGATACCACCAATCTCAACACCTGATTTCCACTTCGAACACCATTTGCAGTTCTTCACATTGAGCACCATCATCTGTTTTAAATACTTGCATGTGTTTCTACATACTGGTGATACGTAGCGCATGCAGGAGTCCCTTCTGCAGTGGACATTTCTCCTACTTTAGATTTCTTAGCTCCATTATTATTTCACAATCAAGTGTAGGAAGACAAGAAGGTGTTTGCCGGTCTTGTGTTGCAGCTCATCCTGTGGAGGAAGGCAAAGGTAAAGACAAGAAGGAGGGCATCCTCCGTTACGTTGTATAACTGATCTTGTGGAGAGGAGCAGGGAAATATCTTTTTCTAATGCCCACTGACCCTTCCTTGCGCTTGGCCAATCTCCAGTTGACCTGGCGGAGCTAACAGATACTGGAAGTGGCTGAATTTCTAAGCCATTTTCACACCAATATTTATCTTTAATACGGTATCTGTCAGAGTCCTGGCACTCTGGCCTATCTTCCCCTTTCCATACACTTTCTAGAGCTCGCTCACTCTGTCGTGGGATTTACATACACATTGATGTTTCTGTTAATGAATCTACCCTAGTACCTACCCAACCAGTCTACTGTAAACATTTTGTTTTTTGGCATTTTATGATAAACAATACATTTGAGTCATGGCAAGTCAGAACTTGAGCAACATCACCAAGAGCAGGGCACATCCAGGAGACCCAACAAATGTACAAACAGTGGTCACATAAGCTCAATCAGCCGAATCTGCCTTGTAACAGGAGTGGGAGACAGCCCAGTAGTCTAGTACAGAAGCAATAATGGAATCATGCCTCTTAATTCTCCTGAAGTAATGTCCTACCCAAATCGTGACCCAGAACTTCAAATCTGTGAGGCCTCAAAGGTGTACCCGTTCATTTCAGTATATCTTATCATGCATACTAAAACTCAGGGGAATGGAGAATCGCAGAAGCCAATATGTAAAACATAAATACATAAATAAACAAGGTAACCAAACTGTCTCAGGAAGCACACAAGCCAGTTAATAAAGAAGAAACGAATACATCACATCAGCGAGGGAGAGGAAGGACAGCCTCACAGATGCCAATGGAGATCCTGGTGACAGGAACAGTTCATGGGAATTCTGGAGAGAGGGAGAGTGGGGTGGGGGGTACTCCAATAGGGCTCCAGCAAAAGGAGGCAACGGTGCACTCCCAGTCCACAGCCAACAGGCATACCTAGTGCCCTTCCCTATCACGTTTGGCTGGCCCAGCTTGTCTGTCGGGGCTCACTCCTGCATCACTCTCTGGGTGCTCCCAGGCCTCCTCCACCTCCGTCCACGAACCCGCAATTGGTCATCTCAGCACCTCTCTAGCATCTTCCCGAATCGGGGGCCACTCTTCGGCCCTGGCCCACATTGTGACCTACCTCACCCACTTATCAATCACTGGCCCCATCGTGGACTTCCATTGCTATCCTTCTCTTAGCCAGCAGTAGGGCCAAATCTAAGAATCTAGAGCCCACCTTCCGCATTCTAGATCTATTAAACCATCCCAATAGACAGACCTCCAAAGTGCAATTGAGAGTCCGGCACAGGATGGCATTGAGTATACAAATCACTGTATCTCAGTATGGATGTAACTGGGGACAGCTGCAGGTCTTGTGGCAGAAATCTGTATCCAAAAGCATTCATCTAAGACAACTGCGTGGTTCACCGCCATAGATGACCTGGATTCTGTGGGGTGTCAGATAAGTCACATGAACATAATTAAATTGAGTGTATTTCAATCTCATATTCCTGGAGACCTTCTTAGGATATTCCAAAACTCTGCGCCATGCTGGATCTGTAAAGTCTCCCCCTAGTATCCCTTCCCACCTATGCTGAAGTGTCAGCCAATGTTTCAGGACCATTTTGGACAGTGATTTATAAAAAACCACCTCACCAAGTGCCTCATCATGCCCATGGTCACCAGTAACTGCAGTACCACGTGTCATCGGTTCATCATGCCCTCCGGCCCACAAGTCTCTAAATGTCCATGTCAAGGCCCCATAAGTTAGAAATTGACCAGGAGGTAGGTTGTATTGGGCCACCAAATCTTCTAGTGGAAGCAAGGCTCCCAGTTGATAAGTCGATAAACTGTCACCAGGCTGGCATCCACCCAGCTCACAGCTGCACAGCCGTGAAAAATAAGAGAGGGTCACCATTTGCGAGACCCACGAACTGTAGGGCAGGGGTATAAAGGGGTGTCCCAGCAGTCCTCAGCACACAGCACCTCCAACATTTCAAGGCCACCGCTAACAGCACACCTGGTCTGGGAATTGTCATTGCTGGGCAGAGCAGCTTTGCCAGCAGGGCACTCTGATGGTGAGCCTGTCCTATTGGGCGTAATTCCTCCTGTTGGGCCCTGCCAAGCCATTGGGTGACCCACTGGAGTTGTGCCTCTAAAAACACATCTCAGTCTTGAGCGCCCAGCGCCCCCCTCATTAGGTTAGCGCTGAAGAACCTCCAGGGACACACTGTGATGGCCCCTATCCCATAGTGGGGTGTCCAACTGCCGAAACCAAGAAGCAAGCACTCCCAACTGGGAGATTAATAAAAAAGAATAATAATCTCGGGAGCATGACCATTTTGGACACCGAAATCCTGGACATAATTGGCAGTTTACAAGATCTCCAAAAGGGGACGCAAGTATTGATTGATCTAAGGGCCCACCCCAAGTTGCTCTCTCATAGATCTTCTAGTGAGTGGAACACTTGAATTCCCAGGTAGTTAAGCGTTGTGGGGGCACGAGTCAAATCTGGGCGTCCGGTGAAATGGGGAACAAACAAGTCTTGGTTTTCTGACCAGGAGGCCAGAAAGCATCTCAAATTCCCCCAGAAGGTGTAGCACGGTCGCAGCACCTGTAGGGCTATCAGAAAAGTAAAGTAAGAGGCCGTCTGCATATAGAGAAATATGTTCCCGGCCACGCCAGAGCCAAACCCCTCCCATTGAAAGAGCTCTGCCAGGGGTTCGATGGCCAATAAGAAGAGGAGGGGGATAGTGGGCATCCCTGCCTGGTGCCTCTATAGACGTTGTATTGCGGGGAGATGGTCGTGCCCGTTTTGATCTGCGCAGTCAGCGCAGAGTAAAGCAACTCAACCCAATTAATCCAACGCTCCCCCAGTTCCATCCGACGCATAGCCTCAAACAAGAAATCCCACCGCACCAAATTGAAGGCCTTTTCAAGTTCCACAGACATAAGCCTGGCCCTCGGTTGAGACTGCACGTGTGGATGATGGAGTGCGTGGTACAACCACCGAAGATTGAGGGAAGTACTGCGAGTTGTGATGAAACCTTTTTGGTCGTCATGTATCAATGCGGAAATATGGGGGAAGTAGCTGGAGGGCCAGAACCTTGCTAAGAATTTTGAAGTCCTTTTTGAGCTTGGACAGAGGGTGAAACTCCATGTTAGGGATGCCCTGAACATTAGTCTTGGGAATGGGGATCACAACAGCGTCCCGTGCGAATTCAGGCTGTGCTCCCTGTTGTAAAGAGTCAGCGTATAGTGACTCCAACTTTGGAGCCAAAGTCCCTGCAAAAGCGGAGTAGAAGTCCTCAAAGAGGCCGTCCGATCCCGGGGTTTTCCCTGTAGCCATTTCCCTGATGGTGAGCCGAATCCCCTGGGTCGTAACCAGGACTTGCGAGTAAGTTCTCTCAGTGGCAATGGTTGCAGGAAAGCAGCCTGCAGCCCCGATAAGAGAGCCTCAGGAGGCCTATACAATTTGTCATAATATTCTTGAAATGAGGTGTTGATGGCCCTGGGAGAATAGAGTTAGGAGTTGTGTGATATGGGCCCCTCGAGACTCCGGCCTAATGAGCCAAGCTAGGAGCCTACCCAGCCGTCCCTCTTCATCGTGTACCTTAGCGGTACAGTTCTTATAATCGTGACATCGCAGTCGCTCTAAACCATTCCAGAGCCTCCTGGAGTCTAGATCCTCTCATGCAACCTGTTATCCAGTGTCTGAAGTTCCCCAGTCCGCTTCCTTCCAACTCCGACCGAATGGCTTAAACAGTGACCACGAACTACCACCTTAAAGGCTTCCCACTCGAACAGGCCAGAGGATGCGGAACCCTCGTTAAGTTTGAAGTACCCAGTAATAGCCTCCTCAAGGAGTCTTGAAAGCAAGCAACCTCCAGGGACATTGGGTTAAGTCTCCACATTGGAATCTCCGGGTGCTCCTCAACCTGTGGTCTGAGAGGGTACACCCCAGGTACTCGGTGTATGTAACATACTGGCTGAGTCTGTTTGATTAAACAAACTTGTCTAACTTAACGTGAAGTTAGTAAATGTGTGAATAATAGGCATAATCTCGTGTTACCCCATGCTGGGTCCTCCATGGTTCTGACGGCCCCCACTGATCCACCCAGTCCCTGATGCCTTCTGCTGTCTTGTGAGCTGGTCCACCAGGCAGTTTGGGGGGCGGGGGTAGAACGGTTCAGCAGAACATTATCTAAACAAATAAAATCCCCACCCAACAAAAGGTCGGCTTTCACCAATGGTGCTAAAGGAGCTTAGAGTGAGCGAAAGAAGGTCATTTGTTCCTGATTTGGGGCATAAATACTTCCTACAGTAATATCCCTGCCCAGCAATCTACCCTCAAGTAGGACATTGCGCCCCTCCTTGTCGATGGTGAAGTGGATATTCTCAAAGGGCGTCCCTGCTCTAATCCAGATAAGTGGCCCTCGTGCATAGGCGGATAGGAAGTATACAACTGGCCTCGCCATCTATGTCGTAAGCGCTCAATTTCTCCCCCAGCAAGATGAGTCTCCTGCAACATAGCCACCTGCTCCCCCCAACACCGCAAATAGCTGTGAATATTATGACATTTAGAGGCTGTGCCCATCCCCCAGAAATTCCAGGACAAGAACGTTAGCATGCAACGCTGGTCTTGCATCCGATCAAGCAGTGTGTGTGTCCCATATATACCCTCCCGGCACCCCCCTGTGCCCAATCCTCCCACATCAAGAGGCTATGCAATCTCAAGACAAAACATAAGAACCCCAACTGTGAATTCCCCGCCCAAGAGCAGCCCAGCAACGGCTGGCCACCCAAACATGTGAAGTGAAAACATTGTCAGTAGAATGCCACTTCCAGTCTCCTGGCAGGAGCCAATCCAGGAGGGGTAGGCCATGATGTGCTGACCAAGCCAGTTCTGCGCAGGCCCCACATTTGATTACTGTCTGGGTACTTAGCAAACACAAGGAGATGATGGACAGAGCACTGAAACTTTTCAGACACTCACCCCCAGTCACAGATCTGGGTTTAATCCATCATCGTTCTTTAGCTCACTTCGCCACACCAGTTCAGACACAGACAGAGGATGCCCTCCTCCCACAATTCGCAGGGTGAAGTCTGCACAACTTGGTGGCTAATTGGACCGCCTATTTGTCTCCGTGGTCCCTTCAGTGCCTGTAGCAGGGGGGCCCCAAATCTCTGATGTTTGCGTTGTAAGCAGCGTGAGCCATCGGGTAATCCAAGTCCCTCATACTCCCTGGCGCTAGCCAACCCCAGAGACCGCGCTCCACCAGCACTGTTCAGGCAGCCCCCAGCCCAGTTCACCCATTGCCACCAAGCTCAAGGGGAGGCCAGCCGGCCCCCAATCTTTCCCCTGTCTGATGCCTTGGCACTGGACCCCGATAAAGGCCAGAGGTATTTGCTCTCTCAGTCGTGAAGCACAGCTACCGGGGGGCCTCTCCCCACGGAGCTTTCCAGAGCCACGTACTGTGGCCTGAGCTATTGGCGCCCCTGGGGTCCAATCATGTGTCACACACCGCCGGAGCTGCAGGGGTTTTACGCCTGTCCAGCGCGGGCCGGCTGGTGGACCCGAAGGGGTAGAAACCGCACCAGGCACTGTTGTGGCCTCCAGCGGTGACAACTCCTGGGCCGGGAGGTACTCGATGAGCCTCTGACCAGGCCCCTCGATGCCCGCGCACAACAGGGGGGAATCGTCCCATCAGTCCCCTGCCACACCCCGGCCTCAATCCTCACCACCAGGCCCCGATATGGGCCCGTGATTTCCTGCTACCTGGGAGCTAGACCCCTCTAGTCGGGATGTCACACCATACACTCCGACATGGAGCCGGCTTCTCCAGAATCTGCACAGGGGTGACTACACTGTCTCACTGTCCAATGGCAACAGGGGCCGCACTGCCCTTTGTGCCCAGCCTGGCCGGTCACCACCAAGTCGGCAATTAAACTTTCTGCCCCTAAGAGGTGGCCCCAGGGAAGCTGCCACTAAGGACGTGGCGCCAATGTGGACAGGGTCGCCCCAGGCAGAAGATGGCGCATGATGCCTAATGGGCCAGTGCAGGGCAGCAAGTTCACTCGTCCACCATTCTCGGTTCACAAGCCATGCATCCGTTGTACCTACCCAACCAGTCTGAACCAGCAGCCTCCTCACCGGACGACTGATTGCATTTTTAGGATGAGCATGCGAGCACACCTAGAAGCAAAAAAACATAAGCATGTTTATACTCTCATAATCCGTCTGCACTAATGCTGCCTGATCTGATTAGCGCGCCTCCTGCTGGGCCGTTCTCCACCCCAAATCCATGGAGAAATAATTTCCTTAACTTTGGTGCCTAGAGTACAGACCAGCTCTCTTCATGTCAAAAGTAGGCAGTTCCCAGCCAATGCACCATTTTTTGTAAGAGAAAAATGTAACAAAGGTGTTTTTTCACACAGGAAGTAGTTTTGTTGTAACTTAGGTGTAGTTCATAAGTGGTACCCATCCACAGTCAGTCTGACTAGCTTGACTACAGCACTTCACACTGACCACACTTCTGATGCCCCGCCCCATTCCACCAAAGAACCACTTTACATCAGAACTTCTACAATATAACAAAATGTCATGTCTTCACACCTATTGAAGTCTACAACTTGTTCGTTAAAGCAAAATCATAAAAGTAAGCGCTTCGCCTACCCGAGCTAATGACTGTATAATTGTTATACCTGCTGCTCAGCCAGTGTGACTGTGGTGTGGAATGTTGGTGTGGGATGATGCTGTGGAATGTTGGATGAGTGAGGGAGGCAGTTGGAGGATGGGCTGAGCAGCAGGAAGGTTGCTCGTGGTGGGGCTCTTGTTATCATCTATCTTAATAAACCAACTAATCTAATCTACCTTGGAACCGGACGTCATTTATTACAACATATTTTGGCCACGAGGGTGGGATATGGGAAGGAAAGTCCATTCACCTTTGTTGTTGGGAAGATGTACATTTATTCTTGTGGTGGTCACGGCGTTGTGGGAAGTTTTCCCTGCCGGCCTTAGTTCGTTCGTAGTGGAGGTAAAAAGTTTTCCCCTTGGATTCAAAATTTAAAACACTCGTTCACAAACTCACTCAGAATAGCAATTCACCATACCTAAAATGTACATATGGAATTAGACCCCCCCACCAAAACTGACGTGCCACCAAATTTGAAATTTAACATCAGAGGCTTTAATTACACAGGAAGAAAATCACATCATAAAACCACCATTATTTGCATCTTTAAAAAAAAACATTCAATACTCTAAAATTCATATACAACATACAATATACAGTATAAAAGACAATGTGTACAATATTAGGAAACCTCGCATCAGAATAAAAACCAATGTTTGCAATGTTAAACAAGCATTTGCAATGCAATAGGTCTCGCATTTACGCGAGTTTAAGCTATTGCCATTGTAAATGACAATGCCTTTTATGTATGTTTTAAAAACCAAAACTTAAAAAAGGCATTGTCATTTACAATGCCAATAGCTCAAACTCGCGTAAATGCGAGATCTATTGCATTGCAAATGCTTGTTTTGGTAGGCACGGGGAGATTAAGTGATTTGCCCAGAATCACAGGATGTGGAGTGGGCCCCGAGGCTCCAACCGTGGTTTCCCAGCTCCAAAGTCGGCAGTCTAGCGTGAGACCACATTTAGGCTGCCAAGAGAGCTCGAAGTCTTTACAAATGCTCAATAAGAAAAACAAATAATATATTAGGGGGCGGGGGGAACCTTGTCATCAATCAAACTCATGTATGCATCTTGTCAATTCACTCACCACCTCCTTGGCTCGAACATTGAAGTCCCCCTTAGGGCGGCTCTTCCTGAAGAGTTCATCTTTACTGCTGTTGTCCAGGGCTACTCCCAGGGCCTTGTTTCTTGTCTTCACTGTTTTGACACCAGCTTTGAAGTGCATGGTGATGTCCACGGCCATATCTGCCTCTTTAAGAACCGCAGAACATAAAGTTTCCCCGACTACGAGAGTCTCGTATCCCCTGCTACACTCACTAGTTCCACTTCCAGTCATCAATGGGCACGTTGGATTGAGTCTTGAACGTCACCATTCTCCGACGGCGCAGAGGCGTTTGTAAACTGGTGAACATTACACTGATTGACGGTGGCTCTACCGGGCGTCGCGAGCAAGCGGCCATCTTAAAAATGTAACAGCGACGTAGCTGTGAGCAGAAATTCAGTTTAAATATGTAAATGTTACTAAAACAGTCTTAGGATCTTTAAGGGTATCCGGTTTTCATAAAATGTTAATTTGAAATGAGTAAGAAAAATGATTGGCCAACTGCGGACCTAATGTATTTATCACGCAGTCACTTATTATCAATCTTGGTGCTTTACTTTTTTCGCTTAACCCAATAACAAATGAGTTGATAAACTGCGAACAAAATAAATTCTGATAACTGTACGTTTTTGTTGTATGAGGAAGAAGCTTTCTAGCGTCCTCTTTCAAATAAGGTTTTTGCCCACATTTAATATGGCAGCCAGCGTGTAGAGACCACGCCCCTACGCTAACGCCGGATAATGAACCTCCCCCATGCGCTACAGCCACATTGAAGAGTTTTGCCCACAACTGACATGGCCGTCACCATCAGACACGCCCCCAGGCCCGGTAGGCTGAAGTTGCTCTCCTGGGCTCCAGCGTTTCCTGTTGACAGTGGTGGCAACACCTGGTACCGCAGCGAGCTCTTCGGGGCGATGGGCGCGGAGAGTAGTGCTCTTCGAGGCTGCACCCTGCAGGAGCCCTCCTGGACCTTGCCCTCCGGCTTCTCCATCCACCCGGCACTGCTGCGGGACGGGCAGTTATGCACTGTTTTCATCTACCAGCCCGACAATCAGAACAAGGTTCACAAGGCAGCACAGGTACCGAGGGGGGTCAGACTGATATTTAAACACAAGATTTGAAATCGCAGCCTATCCCAGAGAGATTTAAGATTATGGCGACCCTGGAGCCCTACATAGGGAGACTTGGAGTGAATGATCTGACAGAAGAATATTTTCTCGTAGCTAATAGATGGGAGAACACCCTAGAAGGGCCTGTTAGAGGAGACCAGAGAAATTGAATCACGAGCGTAAGTAAATTGCAGGAGTCAGATTGTATATGGTGTAGTAGATCCAGTTGTGCCATGTAGAATTTGTACATTAGATCATATACAGGTAGCAGAAAAATAAGGTGAATTCTGCTGCTTAAATGAATATACCATCCAATTTCCAGGGTGGAGCTTGAATGAACTGAAATAGTCTCGATAACACTTGATTACCTGTCCCGAAATCCATATGCCAGGAACTATATCAATTGGAAACCATTTGTGATTGGTGAACACGAATTTTCCCTTGGTGACAAGCAAAGAAAGCATGTCTAGAGACACAGACTTCCAACTAGGGTACATGTATTCATATGGAGGTAATATGGTGTCGTTTGTATGTGCGTAGAGGATGCAAAATCTGAAATGTGAAAGGAATACGCTTGAAAAAAAAAGATCTTGATATGCTTGAGCTCTGAAATGTATCCCATGCTCCACCAGTGTTCAAGTTCGTTTTAGCGTTGAATTTAGGAATGCAGAACATATGAAAGAGTGGTGCGCGCGCGCACTTCCAGGAATGTAAGGAATGCAGCTGGCACCCGGCCGTGCTGCTGCTCGCTCCCGAGACCCCTAGGCCATGGGAGTCAACGTTCAGAGAGAAGGCGGGACATGCACCCGCCTTTGGCCAATTGCGGGCTTTCAATTTTTGAAAGCCACACGCAATGGCCAATCACTTCAGCTTTTCAGCAAACTCGTGCGTGTGGCTTTTTTTAGCCACACGCACGAGTTTGCTGAAAAGCTGAAGTGATTCCAAGAGGTCATTTTCTAGAGCAGCGCATTCGCGCTGCGCTAGGCTCGACCTAAAAACCTTCACATCCAAATATATAAAAAAGGGGCCACTGGTCCTATGGGGAGAGCCTATTGCACAGTCTAAAGAGTGCTGTTGCATATCCTGATCCAACTGTTTACATCAAGTTCATATCCTGGTGAATGCACAACTCAATTCATTCCAGTGATTCCTCGTGGTCAGATTCAGAAACACTAAGCTTCAACGTATTTCGGTGGAAACGGCTAAATAAATCCCACCTTCCTCAGGACAAAGAGATAAGGGATTATTACCTCCCTCCTTGGAGTGCTAACAGTGTGAATGATCACTGTTGGTGATGTGCGTCCAAATGTTTTGGAAGAATAAATAAAATATAATATAGTGTGGCTTAGTCAAGTGAGTCCGCAGTTTCAACGCCAGGCGGGAAAATTCCTTTTGACTGTTCTGTATGACAGGTCGAATCTCGCTTTGTATATGAATGGACTCGGTGTCCAATACAGTCCAGGGAATATCTTTTTTCTACTGGCGGATTTAATATTCAGATCTTGCTAGCCACCGAATAAGGTAATCCTTGTTATCTATCCTCTTCCTGTTAAGCTGCGGTTCCACGTCGCCTGTAGTTATGTTCCCACACCTGGGTAATGTTGTTTCAATGTTTAGGAACAGGTCCCTGTGGTTAGGGCATCGGCGACTAATCCAGTTTGTGTAAGGACTCGGAGGAGACTTTAAGGGACAGAATGCAAGGTAGTCTTTGGCTGCGCTCACTCTCAGGGATATATTTGAATATGACCGTCCGTAGCAGGGAGCAACATGGTGGTCGGAGGTCACACTAAACAGCATGTTCGAAATCCAAAGTGATATTTAATCTTGGGAGGCATTTATCTCTTTGAACAAGGCCAGTGTTCCAACAGTAATGTCATGTTTCCTTCTCGTGCATTTTTGCCGCATATGGCCATTATGGTGTTGCTTGGTGTGCTGTGTTTACCTTGTTGTTCTCAATCAAACCAAAAAGGGGGGATTCAGGCTTTTAGTAAGGTCCAGCATACATGCCCAGATAGTCACGGTTCGATCCCTGGCTCCGGCGGCAGGGGTCTGCCCAGCACCATGCGACTCTGGGCAATAGCTCGCTTAATCTTCCCAACGGCCCCCAGCGCCGAGATACCCCTTCGGGGGTGATTTGTGCGCTATACAAGTACTGGATTTACATTTACATTTACACTAACAAAGAAGGGTATGCAGTTCCTTGGTGGGTTAACAGAGGGTGGAGAGAGAGTGTGCTGCAACCTAGACTGTAGGAAGTCCTATAACGAAGGAAGGGAAAGGGGGATCCCTCCCTTTGGAACTAGAGCCCTCACACACCCAGCCAGCTGGGTGTCATGCTTCATCTTAGGGCCTGCTCCTCGTCGGGTCGGCGCTGCAATACCCGACGGGCACCCTATGAGGGACTCTTGGGCGGAGATCTTTTGTTCCTTGCCGTTTGGGAGATACAGGTCATATGTGCTGCTTTTGCTTGTCATTTAATTTGTTTTTGATTTTCTCATATAATAGGCACATAAAGATTACTAGTGATGTATCCTTGTGATGAATATGAGGTGGCTAGTCATCCATTTTGTTTGGTGTTTGTTGTGGTACAGTGATGACTCTATGAGCGGAAGTCTTTCAGGTCTACCATCTTTACGCAGTCATGCGATCGTGCAGCCAACTGTTGGAGTCTGTTAGTGATAACTTTATTAGGTGAAGTCATTCAGGATTACCACTTCTATGTTTGTGGGATGGTGCAGTAATACCACCCACTGTTACGGTTGTGTTGTTGTCTACCACATTCATGTGGTTGTGGGATGGTGCAGTAATACCACCCACTTTGGAGTTTGTGGGATGGTGCAGTAAAATCCCCCATTTTTGAAGTTACTTTTGTGATGTTTTTGTGGTTGAAGTAGGTGTGCCACCCCATCTATGGGAGTGTGGGTGAAGGGCAGAGTTGATGTTGTTGTTCCACCCTACCTACCTTGGGTAAGGGTGAAGGGCAGGGTTTAAGCCAAATCACTTGTGTGAAGTGTTGTTCCACTCCTCCTATGGGGAAGGGGTGAAGGGCAAGGTTGAAGCCAAATGATCTGTGTTTGAAGGGATGTCCCACCCCTACTACGGGTTAGGGTGAAGGGCCTTATTTAAGCCAAGGTGGTTCACCAGTCAAGGTGGTTCATCTTAACTGTTTTTTTGTTCTTTAGCTATTGGCGGACCACTACAGCGCCCCTGTGGTTGGTTCCCTTCTTGCTGTCTTTGTCAGCCTTGCCAGCTGGCATGTTTGTGGCACTTTGGGGTCTGTTCGAGGATTAGTGGTGTGGTAGAATGTGTATGTTGTGTTCTGGGTAGAAAGGGAGAAGGGGATTATTATGATCATTTGTTGTTGTTACATTCATGGCCCGTTGCAATTATTATGTTGCTTATTCTTGCAATTATTATGTTGCTTATTCAGTTATGCATAATGCTTGCAATGTTTTCACCTGTTTTTCACATGCACTTTTAGTATGTGTTTCGTGTCCAGTTGTGCATAATGCATGCAATGTTTTCCATCTGTTATCTTCATGCATCTGTATTGCTTCTCATTGCTATATGGTAAACACCATGCAAGAGTATAATGTTATTCTGTCAAAAGAAGAGAGATGTGTTATACCTGCTGCTCAGCCAGTGTGACTGTGGTGTGGAATGTTGGTGTGGGATGATGCTGTGGAATGTTGGATGTGAGGGAGGCAGTTGGAGGATGGGCTGAGCAGCAGGAAAGCTGCTCCTGTTGGGGCTCTTGTTATCATCTATCTCAATAAACCAACTAATCTACATTGGAACCGGACGTCATTTATTACAACAATAATGCTGACCTCTCAATTCATAATAAACACTAATGGAAAATATACCCATGACAGAAGATAAATCTTAGACAGGAACCGGGTTGTCTCATGATAAGAATTGAGAGGACCTTGAAAAGATTCAGGTAACGTAAATTTTTCAGACTTTGAGCTAGTCATTTATGAATCCTCAATTACAAGTGTCAGTATAAACAAGCATTTGCAATGCAATAAATAGGTCTCGCCTTTGGGACCTTATAAGTTTATAGCTAGGCAGCGCATTATTCTGGGTGCTACAACATCTAATTTTTTTTTAATGTGGATGTTTTTTTTTTTGCAGTTTTATATAGCGCGAACTAGACTTGAAGGTTTTGATGCGCTTAACATTAGCCCCAGTTACATTAAACAAGGTATTAGGTAATGGTGCCCTGTCTGAGGTCCAATCTCATGAGCAGGGGAGCGTTGCCTTGCCAAATTCTCTGCTCTTGGAGGTGTGGGGGATAGGAGGTTGAATGACAGTAATGCGCCTCTGTCTTTTATATAGCTTTTTCAGAAGCCTTGCAGATTCGTGAAACAGCTGTCTCAGTGGATCTCATGTTTTTTTTTTTAACTTCGGAAGGATGACAGGCTGACGCAGTCAAACGTGATGACAAAGCTATCGCACTATACATGGAGCTCTGCAGAAGGGGCTTGAACCCACTAAGCTGCATGGTCAGCTATAATGAGATGCAGCCTACTGCCTGCTGCTTTTCTTTTGAACGGAGAAGAGGGAGCAGCTGAAGTGACATACACAGAGTGGGCAGGGATGCAGGCAGTGCACAAGCTCACAGCACTCTCCTGCTTACTAATGTAAGACCTCAGAAGCGAACTCTCCCTCTGCCCGTCTCACATGTGCATAACGGCATCAGAGACTCCACTGGGGTGATCGTGAAATATGTGGCCTCTCCAGCAGCGACGGGCGGGAGGTGATGCTATGTGTGTGCGCAGCTAATTGAATAATAATAATTTTACTCACCCTCCCAATATGGATCATCTAGCCATTCAAATAAAGTAAGCGAAAACATTCCAACTAGACGCATCACCCATCATACATATAACTTTATCTAGCAATGGTAGTCTCTTGAAAACAAACTACACAGGCTGACATGGACAATCTACCACGCAGGTCAAAGAAAAACAGGCAAGTCATTTAGCACACCCATCCATCCATGCATCACATTACAATGATTCTTATCTGCATCGACCTAATTTCCCTGGGTTTGGGTGACCTAATAAATATTTTTTGCTATATACGACAGCCGGAGGCTGTGGCATAACCTCCAGAGCTGCCGACCTCAGACGTGGGGAACTAGGTTCGAGTCTCTGCGTCGGTAACTGAGCCTTCAAAAAAAAATAACAAAGAATGTCACTAAAAAAACGCAATGAAACAAAATGAGGAATGCCCATTAAAAAATATTAGGAATGCATATGAAATAAAAATAATACCGACACAGCAGACCAGGAGGAACCGTGAACGCTGGTCAAACAGAAGGAACAATGAGTGAAATCGCCTGGGGTGAAACCAAGCGCCCAAAGGCAGGACGAGAACGAAACATTATCCAATAGAAAGCTTTCTAAAGGACAGTGCAAGTAACCAATTAAAAGCCAATATGAGGGATGAATGTCCATTGAGTGATTACACCAGGTCGTGCCGACAGCGCATGCGCGCTGCCTAGGCTTGACCTAAAAGGAGGCTATAAACATGAGAAGTGCTAGTGCAGTACAGGCCCAAGTATAACATGACATACAAAATGGCTGTGGATGAACCAGATGACATTTTCTTAAAAAGCAATATAAATCATTGAAAACGGTATACTGAGTTTATACTACATTAACCATCAAGCTATTCTGATCCCAAATCATTGCGTACCCATACCCAATGAGTAAGATTCAGTATGCATCTGGTGGAGTGGGGATTTGTTTAAATCAAAGTCTCGGTTTAGGATCATCAGGGCTGATCCCTGCTGTCTTAGGCCTATGGATCTTTGGCGTTGTTTTAGAGAAGATCAAGAGCTGTACATCACATTAAATTATTACAGTCCTAAATTATCTCAGTCAAAGAGTTTTTTTATCAGTTAAAGGGTTTATTATTCAAGTATCTGAAAGAGACACGTTAGTGATAGATTCCTTACCTTAAAATATCCCCAGGCGTCAGGCTGGATCCGGAAAGTTTTGCGTAGCAGTACCCTTGCGCGTCGGTAGGCGGCGTCGTGCGGCTCCGCGTCCGTCGTCGGCGTCGTGATCGCCGGGATGACGTCGCGGGCAGTACTTAGGCGCCGCCCCTGCGCGCTGACGTCAGTTCTTCTTTTTCCGCGCCAGTAAGCGCAGATCCGGGAAGAGCAGTGCCCTGGTCAATTTTTGACCATACTTTTTGGTGATTTTTTCACTGTCTTTTTCCACCTTCAGGTGTCGTAGGGATGCCCGGCTTCAAGCGATGCGGCGCCTGTGCGCGGATGATGTCCGTCACCGACCCGCATTGGGAGTGTCTCTTCTGCCTCGGCCGAGGCCACGACACCGAGTCTTGTCCCGAATGCCAGGCCCTCAACCCGAAGGCTTTGCGAGAGCGGTCTCGAAAGCTCCTCGAGGCCCGGCATTCGGCTCCGCGGAAGCCCCGGTCGCGTGAGAGGTCCAGGGGTCGCTCGCGGAGTGCACACCGGTCGTCGGCGTCGAAGTCTTCTTCGTCCGGTAAGTCTCGACACAAGAAGTCCAAGAAGCATCGTCGCTCTCGGACTTCGCCTCGCCGGTCTCGCGACTCGGCTGAGGCCCCTCCCGGCACCGTCCCCGCCCCCGCGGCCCCGGACTTGCCTGTGGAGTCGCCCCCGTCATACCCGCCCTTCCCGGGTTCGGGGGCGGATCCGGCCAAGGTACAGGAGTTCCTGTCGGCCATGGCCCGCCTCTTCGGGCCTTCAGGCTACTCCCGTGCGCCTTCGGGCCCCGCGGGCCCTGATGGGGTTGATCCGGCGTAGCCGGCGGCTCCGGCCCCTGCGTCGCCCGAGCCTCCAGCCTCGATCCCGGCTCCGGCCCCGGCCTCGATCCCGGCTCCACAACTCCCATCGACGCCGGTCGACCTTACGACACCTCCGCCGGCGCCGATGTCTCCGGTGCCGTTCTCGACGCCGCCCTGGGCTCCGGGCGGCGTCGTCCCCAGTTCCTTCCGGCTCCGGACATGGACCCGGAGCGACGTCGCTCGACGCCGGCTCCGGCGCCGATGGGACCTTGGGTCCCAAATGTCCCTCCTCCTCCTTATTTTGAACCAGAGGAGGACCAGGAGGACTGGGAGGGGTCTGATGACCCTCTGACACGCAACTGTCAGTATGATGAGGACTGGACAGGGAGTCTAGGGAGGCCAGTGGTCTGGATACTTCTCCTGACACTGGCATGCTGTCTCCTCCCGTGGCTACGGAGGAGGGGGCCAATTTTGGTACGGTGTTGCGTAGGGCTGCTGGGGCCTTACGTCTCCAGCTCCCTACTTTGACGGTCAAGACTAACATCTTGACAGAGGTGCTTCAGCCGGCAGCCTCCTCTGCGGAGACTGTGCTGCCGTTTAACGACGCCCTCACGGACGTTCTTTTGGGCGCCTGGTCCAAGCCCAACACAGGGGCTCCTGTGGATCGGAACGTGTCACGACGCCATCGCCCCGCTCCGGGCGACCCCCTGTTTCTTTCTGTCCACCCCACTCCTGAGAGCTTGGTTGTCCAAGCCTCCGCTTCCCAAACCGCCTTCCCTACCGCTCCTCCGGATAGGGAATCCAAACGCCTGGATCAGTTTGGGAAGAAAGGTTTTTCTTCCTCCAGTGCTGGCTTGCGGTCCGTTAACACCGCTTGTCTTTTGGGCCGATATACCCACTCCCTGTGGGATTCGGTGGCGGATGTTTTGCCCCAGTGCCCTGAGGAGGTCCAGGCACTGCTTTCCCGCGCCATTGCGGAAGGAAGGGATGCGGCCAAATACACTATCCGTTGTGGCCTTGACACCGCCGACTCGCTGGGCAGGTCGATTGCAACGACGGTGGCGCTCCGGCGCCACGCCTGGCTGAGAACCACTGGTTTTTCAGGGGATGTCCAGAATACTCTCATGGACATGCCCTTTGATGGAGTCGGTCTTTTTGGGTCCAAAGCAGACCATGCGTTGGAGCGCTTTAAGGACTCACGGGCTACTGCAAAGTCCCTGGGCCTTTCTGCTACACGCCCTCCGCTGCCTTCTGCTTTTCGCCCCTATCGTGGCCACGGTAGGGCGCCCCTTCACGTCAGCAGCCCAGCCACCGGCCCGCGCAGCAGGCGTCTTCGCGTGGCCGAGGACGTGGATTCCGCCGTGGCGGATCGGGCAACCAGCGTGCGGGTCAGGCCACCACCTCCAACCCGTCCGCGGCCTCCAAGCCCTCCTAGTCCCTCCTTTCAGGTGCACGGCACGCCAGTAGGGGGCAGGGTCCGCCATCACCTTCCCCACTGGCGCACCATCACCTCGGACAGGTGGGTCTTGGACATTGTCCGAAGGGGCTACTCCCTCCCCTTCGAGACCACCCCCCAGCCATGCCACCTCAATTCCACCGCATGTCAGGGGATCACTTGGTGCTTCTACAGAAGGAAGTCACGGCCCTCTTGACCAAGAGGGCCATCGAGCATGTTCCGACCCCAGAAGTAGGGCGTGGTTGCTACTCCCACTACTTTCTGGTGCCCAAAAGGACAAGGAGGACATGCGTCCTATCTTGGACCTCCGGAACGTCAATCGCTTCCTCCGGAAGGAGAAGTTCAAGATGCTCACCCTAGCTCAGGTCTTGACTGCCCTCGACCCTGGAGACTGGTTGGTAGCGTTGGACTTGCAGGACGCGTATTTCCACATCCCCGTCCTGCCGGCCCACCGGCGTTACCTTCGGTTCACGGTAGGCCCCGAGCATTTTCAGTTCACCGTGCTCCCCTTTGGCCTTACCAGTGCCCCTCGGGTGTTCACGAAAGTGATGGCGGTGGTCGCAGCTCATCTGCGCCGGGCAGGGGTTTCAGTCTTCCCCTACCTCGACGACTGGCTGCTGAAGGCGGGCTCGTCCCAGGCAGTCGTCTCCCACCTCCAGACTACGGCCGAACTCCTGCACTCGCTGGGGTTCTCCATCAATGTGCCGAAGTCGCATCTAATTCCTTCTCCACAGCTCCTTTTCATCGGAGCAGTTCTGGACACGACGCAGTTTCGGGCCTATCCTCCCGCACGGCGAGTCCGGGATATTCAGGCTATGATTCCGATCTTTCGGCCTTTATCCTGGGTTTCGGTACGGATGACCCTGAGGCTGCTGGGCCTCATGGCCTCCTGCATCCTGCTGGTCAATCATGCCAGATGGCATATGCGGGCTCTGCAGTGGGACCTGAAGTTCCAGTGGGCGCAGCACCAGGGCAACCTGTCCGATCACGTCCAGATCTCGGAGGGGACTGCAAAACAGTTGCAGTGGTGGCTCTCGAACCGGCAATGGGTCATGGGCAGATCCCTCTCCCTTCCCCAGCCAGAGCATACAGTTGTGACGGACGCGTCCCTTCTGGGATGGGGCGGTCACATGGGAGAGGCGGAGATCAGAGGCCTCTGGTCTCCGGCGGAGTCCCGGCTCCATATCAACCTTCTGGAGCTCCGGGCGATCCGGCTTGCACTCAAGGCATTCCTTCCCTCTGTCAAAGGGAAGGTAGTGCAGGTGTTCACAGACAACACCACCGCCATGTGGTACTGCAACAAACAGGGCGGGGTGGGGTCTTGGACCCTTTGTCAGGAGGCTCTGCGCCTCTGGACATGGCTGGAACATCAGGGCATGTTCCTGATGGTTCAACACCTGGCAGGTTCTCTGAACGCCAGGGCGGACGAACTCAGCCGCAGGTGCATGATGGATCACGAATGGCGTCTTCACTCGGAAGTGGCGCAAGGACTCTTTCTACACTGGGGAGAGCCTTGGTTAGATCTATTCGCCACCGAAGAGAACGCGCAATGTCATCAGTTCTGCGCGTTGGAATTTCCAAGGCGGCACTCGCTCGGCGACGCTTTTCGTCGCGAGTGGAGTTGCGGTCTGTTGTACGCCTTTCCGCCTATACCACTTCTACCCAGAGTGTTGAAGAAGATTCGGCACGACCGGGCCCAAGTCATTCTTGTGGCTCCGGACTGGGCTCGAAGAGTTTGGTATCCCGAGCTACTCAATATGAGCATAGATCCCCGATCCGTCTGCCTCTTCGGGAGGATCTTCTGTCGCAGCACCAGGGGACGGTCCTCCACCCGAACCTGTCCAGTCTACACCTGCTTGCGTGGAGATTGAGCGGCGGCAGTTGATTCCTTTCAACTTGCCTCCCGAAGTTTGTGATGTGATTCTGGCAGCCAGGCGTCCCTCCACTAAGGTGGTATACGCCTGCAGGTGGAACAAATTTGTGGCATGGTGCACAGCAAAGGCTGTGGATCCCCTTTCTGCCCCTCTTTCTGAGGTCCTTCTGTTCCTTCTCTCTCTGGCCCAACAGGGTTCTGCCCTGGGTACCATCAAGGGTTATCTTTGTGCTATCTCGGCCTTCCTCAGGCTCCCTGATCAGCCCTCCCTTTTCAAGTCCCCTGTTGTTAACAGGTTCTTAAAAGGCATTACTCACCTCTTCCCTCCTGTTCCGTTTGTAATGCCTCAGTGGGACTTGAACTTGGTTCTTACCTTTTTAATGTGCGCTCCCTTTGAGCCTCTGCATAACTGTCCTCTTCGTCTTCTGACTCTAAAGGCAGCCTTTCTGGTGGCCATCACCTCCGCTCGGCGGGTGAGTGAGCTCCAGGCTCTTTCTTGCAAACCTCCCTTTCTGTCTGTTCATCCAGACAAGGTTGTTCTTCGGACGCGTCCGTCCTTCTTGCCAAAGGTGGTTACTGCTTTCCACATTGGGCAGACCATCACTTTGCCCACCTTCTTTCCGCCTCCGCATCCTTCCAGAGAGGAAGAGAGGCTCCACCGTCTGGACCCAAAACGTGCGCTCTCCTTCTATATCGACCGCACGAAACACTTCCGGGTGGATGACCAGCTCTTTGTTGGCTACGTGGGCGCCAAAAAGGTCGGGCGGTGCACAAGAGGACCATCTCCCGCTGGGTTACCCTGTGCATCAAGACCTGCTATTCTTTGGCTAAAAGGAGCCTCCTGTTGGGCTGCGTGCCCATTCCACCAGGGCGACGGCTGCTACCACGGCCTTGGGCCGCGGTGTTCCGCTGCCGGTTATCTGTCAGGCAGCTACGTGGGCCTCGCTGCACACGTTTACTAAGCATTACTGCCTTGACAGTCAGGTCCGGAGGGACGGCTTCTTTGGCCGTTCTGTCCTCCAGGACTTCCTTGTCTGATCTTTGTTCGCAGACCCACCACCGGGGTTGGTATTGCTGGGGTATCTATTCTAAGGTAAGGAATCTATCACTAACGTGTCTCTTTCAGATGCACAAGTTACTAACTTGTGTAACGATATATCTGTAAGAGACAGTAGTTAGTGATAGATTCCTTACCGCCCACCCATCCTCCCCGTTCTGCGAACTGATTTCTAGGGTTAAGGACATCCCTTTCAGGGCCCTAGTATTTTTCAGACACCTGTGTCAGCTTCTTGCATGGCTCTGCGTTCCTGGCGCGGAAAGTCGTGTACAGAACTGACGTCAGCGCGCAGGGCGGCGCCTAAGTACTGCCCGCGACGTCATCCCGGCGATCACGACGCCGACGACGGACGCGGAGCCGCACGACGCCGCCTACCGACGCGCAAGGGTACTGCTACGCAAAACTTTCCGGATCCAGCCTGACGCCTGGGGATATTCTAAGGTAAGGAATCTATCACTAACTACTGTCTCTTACAGATATATCGTTACACAAGTTAGTAACTTGTGCTTTTTGTAAATCATCTTTATTCAAAGTCACAAGTTAAAGGAAATGTCCCTATTCTTAGAATGAGAAGGAAAAGGTGTCAGTCTCAGAGACCTATAAAGAGTTCTGATATTGGGAAAAATCATAAAGCATAAAGCTTCATCATTTAAATCAGCTCAATAAATCAATATCCATCAAAGCAGAACTTCTCATTAAGAGAGATTGAAGAAATTCAGTAGAGTCTCAGAACAATATGGAATGGGAAGAAATTTGGATAACTGGATGTGATGATGACTACTCTAGGAACACACACTATTATAGACAGATACAAATATTTTGTTTTAATCTTCATGTTGCTTCTTTCGACCAATCCGCTTCCAATGCGCCATGGGAATGCCTTCACTTCCTGTCTTCTCACAAGAACACAATATTCTCCAAGCAGCAATTTCAAAGACTGCATCTAAGTTTTATTGTTTCCCATGATCCATTCCTCCATTCAAGTCTACATTCCCACGTGTGAAACTTCGTTCCTAACCTTCTA
This sequence comes from Calotriton arnoldi, assembly GCA_963921515.1. Lineage (NCBI taxonomy): Eukaryota > Metazoa > Chordata > Amphibia > Caudata > Salamandridae > Calotriton > Calotriton arnoldi. Next base: position 43,180 of record CAWUFW010012131.1, read on the forward strand.
AATTACGAGTTTATTCATTAGCTAACAATAGTCTTTTTAGAAGTTGAAACGGCTGTATAAACAAGAAGAAAACATTTTGCACAGCAACTGTTCTTTGGAAAAATATTAGTTGAAAAGGTCAAGATTAAATTAAATGCTAAATTTACAGTTCTTCAGCTCTGTTACCTTTAATATGGCAGAAGCTCAGCATTTTAGACCTAACACGTTTAAGTATGATTGCCTAATGCAATTTTGCGTTTTAAGTCTCATTAGTTTTGCTCATTAACATTATTTCTAGATATTTTTTAAACCCTCCCCCACAACCATTACATCTCCACAAGAAAAGAACTATTTGTGTGCCTATTTGAAGGCTGATCACGTTTATTAAGCACAAATAAGTAAAATGTGATATTCTGAATGCAAAGCGTTAAGGGTTTCTCCTCATTTGCCATCAACATCTAATGCTAACCCACCCTCCCCTTAAATAAGCTTTTTATAGGTTTTATCAATACATATATCAAACAGAATACATATGACAGAAACTGAAACTCTGTTAATACTGCAGGTGCACACTTTCTTCTGAGAAGAGTGCAGACGATCTTAAATAATGATGCATGAAAGTAACCTCTAGACACTGCATTTTAATTAATTAAGAATCATCGCTTAGTGATACCAAAATAAGTGTCAGGCTAAATACGTCCTAGGCCAAGTGAACAAAGAAACAAGATGGCAACAGCTTCGGCTATTGCAGTAAATTCAGGCTAAACGTTTGTTTTCTAACCACCAACCAAATCACAACTTGGCAACAACAGAATCAAACAAGTCCCGAAATAAACCCATTAAGATGTAGAAGTGTAGCCCAATGGTAGTGAATATAGAGGGACTCCATTTTTACCCCTCCAAGCTTATCTAGAACATTGCAGTAAGAGTAGTTACCCTGCTTTTTCTCCTCCACTAGACCTCATGTACCCTCCACCCTCCCCCATGGTTCATAAATGGGCTAGAGGCCCTAAAACATGTTTAGAGCACAATGAAAGAGACAGATAGGCTTCCAGCTGGGACCCCAGCCTGATTGCCTCAGGTTTTGTTATTGTTGTTTCTGGCTCTAATTCCCAATTTCTTCCTATCTAGCGCACAATGGTTTTCACAGTGGCATTTTTGAGCCAGAGGGGCCCAGGGCAAGTGAAGTCAATGAACCCCCACTGGGGCTGGGGGAAGTGGGAAGTGGGAAGTGGGAGCAGTCATGGCCACCAATTGCTTTATCCTCCTAGAACAGTAGCATGTCCTGTTTTCCCTCTCCTGTGCAAAGTCAAAGATAAATGTCCATTGAAAGCGAACATCTATGTTGCATAGCTTAATGTTTATAGGCTGAAAAACTTTGGTGCTGTTGGGTCGCCACAGAGACTTCCTGGAACAAAGAAATGTGAACCTTCAAAAAACCTTCTGTTGTTCTGCGAGCCAAGAACCAGACCCTCTCCTTATATATTTTTTACAGAATTAGTAGAAATTGGCTAATACATCCTGCGAACATTGCATGTGCACAATTCTCCAGGCAGTTGCAACAAGTAGTATCATGTTAGACTGGGCACAGAAATTAGAAATCTTTCCATATCCCTCCTGCGCATCATCCATTCCATCCAGTTTCTGCAGCCTGTCCCCCAGAGTCCCTGTTCGTCGGATCTATATTTGAGCTCAGGTCATTATTATCCTGAGATCTTTTTTTTAAATCCTTCCAGCAGGCCTCTTTTCATGAGGACAGTCACATGGGTGGGCTTGGGAGATGAAGAAGAGACTGATATATCTTCTACCCCATGGCCATGTACTCTGGGATCCTCTTGTGCATGGACTTTCTATCTGGGTGGCATGGAAGCAGTCCCAGCAGGACATTTTCGCATTGCCACCAAGGTAGTATCTCCAAGCTGGTATCATCTTCCAGCTTGCTACAGAGCTACAGGTGAGGGGACCAGCAAGCTGAGGCCATACCAGCCGTAGAACTTCCCCTATGGCTCAGGCTTCTTTGGAGCCAGGTCAATCAATAGACACCAATGCCCAATTGGGTCTCACAGAGCTTGCTCAGAACTTCATGTAACAGTGATGTTCACTACCACAAGATCACCGCTATCAACTCAATTACAGCAACAGGACAGCTCTCACTGCCGTGTTTTGTGGCCTCTCATTTGAATGTTTCAGTGGGGGAAGAGTAGAACCATGTGCTTGGGTGAACTATGCCACCCTTGGATTGCTCTCTCTCTCCTCTTCTCAAATGCAGGCGAGTATACTTACCCATGAGTGTTCATCTCTTGTGGGTGGTGGGGGATGGGCAGAACTTGATGATGACTCTGAAACAACAGTGTACCTCTCCTCACCTGGAGAGTGGGGCGGTAACACCAGCACAGGTCCCTCTCACACAGGACAGAGCAATGCCACTGCAAAATAACTGGTGTAGTCTGAGTGCACTCACATTTATACATCAACCACAGGTGAATATTATTAGGGGGGACTGTGTTCAGTCAGACCTAAAACAGAGCACATAAGAAATCATAACATGTTACAACATGTTCAGCACCTCCTCAATTGTGTAACATCCTTCAGGGTCTCACAGACTGGATGTACAGTGTTCTAGAATTACTTTATGAAAAGTGTAGGCATTTTTGGTGGCTGAACCAGTGTGTGTACCACTGATGTTAAAATAAAGGGTCTTGCGGTCGAACATTAGGGTTTTCTTTTAATGGTGTCACTGGTACAAACCTCACACAGCTGCACTACATGGGCTGAGGCAGAAGAGGTGTCTCCAGCCAGGGATATTGAAAGTGAGTTGAGGGGTCAGGGTGACAATAACTTGAGTGAGTTTGCTCTTTTTGCCTCTTGCGTTTCGAAGCCACAGCCTTGGGTAAGAGTACAGGTGCAGCTCAAACATTTGAAAATATAGGACTTGTGGGGAGGAGGGATCCTCTCCCACATTAGGAATTGTCAGCTTCTGATATTTTTGGTAATCTCTGTTTTGGTGAGATTGTGGGTCTTCATTAATAAATTAATGTTTAACAGGTGTTCTACTAAAATGTAGATTTTTTTTTCAATTTTTTTTCCTGCACTTACATCAATTGCACAATTATCACTACCAAAACTCCTCCAGAATAAGTTGATGTGGGATTAGGAATTGTAACTCTATTTTTCCCTATAAATATTTACTTTGATGCTATGCAGGCATTTGATAATCTGGAGTCGATATAAGTGCAAGTTGATATTACTGACCTTGCTATTTTCACATATGCCTTTTTAGGTCTCGCCTAGTGACGCAGGGCATGTGCTGCTCGCCTTGGCAAGACTATTGTTGTCGGTTTGGTGCGCGAAGTGGGACAGGACATGTGCGCGCCTGGACAGGCGATGCGCACGGCGACTCCTCTCGAGCGATGTAAGCTTTCACACGCTCCCACCTTGATTTAGGTTTCAGTTTCACTGCGCGATGCAACTATACAAGGCAGACACATAAATTTCAGCGCTTCAGCATATCAAGAACTTTGTGCCGCATGGTATTTACTTTGCTTTTTTTCGCTTTTGTCGCCTCAACACACAACAGTATTGTTCTTGCCTCGCCGTGCTTTTTATCTGCCTCGCACTCTATCCTGCCACTTATCCTCAGGTTTTTAACTCGCCGTGCCTGTTCCTCTGCCCCACACTGTCCTGCCACTTATCCTCATGTTTTTAACTTTAGGTGCCTGCTCCTCTGCCCCGCACTCTGTCCTAACACTAATCCTCATGTTCTTCAGTTGCGCTCTGTCGTCCCACCTATACTCATATTCTTGCTTCGCCCTGCCTTTCACTCTGCCCCGCACTCTGTCCTGCCAGAGCAGAGCTGCTTTAGAGCCATATAACCAGGTCAGCAGAGCTGCTATAGAGCCTAAGAACCAGGTCAGCAGAGCTGCTCTAGAGCCTAAGAACCAGGTCAGCAGAGCTGCTCTAGAGCCTAAGAACCAGGTCAGCAGAGCTGCTCTAGAGCCTAAGAACCAGGTCAGCAGAGCTGCTCTAGAGCCAGAGAACCAGGTCAGCAGAGCTGCTGTAGAGCCAGAGAAACCAGGTCAGCCGAGCTGCTTTAGAGCCAGAGAACCATGAGCCAGAGAACCAGGTCAGCAGAGCTGCTTTAGAGCCAGAGAACCAGGTCAGCAGAGCTGCTCTAGAGGCAGAGAACCAGGTCCTCAGAGCTACTGTAGAGCCAGAGAAACCAGGTCAGCAGAGCTGCGTTAGAGGGAGAGAACCAGGTCAGCAGAGCTGCTTTAGAGCCAGAGCACCAGGTCAGCAGAGCTGCTCTAGAGCCAGAGAACCAGGTCAGCAGAGCTGCTTTAGAGCCATAGAACCAGGTCAGCAGAGCTGCTTTAGAGCCAGAGAACCAGGTCAGCAGAGCTGCTCTAGAGCCTAAGAACCAGGTCAGCAGAGCTGCTCTAGAGGCAGAGAACCAGGTCAGCAGAGCTGCTCTAGAGGCAGAGAACCAGGTCAGCAGAGCTGCTCTAGAGGCAGAGAACCAGGTCAGCAGAGCTGCTGTAGAGCCAGAGAAACCAGGTCAGCAGAGCTGCTTTAGAGGGAGAGAACCAGGTCAGCAGAGCTGCTTTAGAGCCAGAGAACCAGGTCAGCAGAGCTGCTCTAGAGCCAGAGAACCAGGTCAGCAGAGCTGCTCTAGAGCCAGAGAACCAGGTCAGCAGAGCTGCTCTAGAGCCAGAGAACCAGGTCAGCAGAGCTGCTCTAGAGCCAGAGAACCAGGTCAGCAGAGCTGCTCTAGAGCCAGAGAACCAGGTCAGCAGAGCTGCTGTAGAGCCAGAGAACCAGGTCAGCAGAGCTGCTTTAGAGCCAGAGAACCAGGTCAGCAGAGCTGCTTTAGAGCCAGAGAACCAGGTCAGCAGCGCTGCTCTAGAGCCTAAGAACCAGGTCAGCAGAGCTGCTCTAGAGGCAGAGAACCAGGTCAGCAGAGCTGCTCTAGAAGCAGAGAAACCAGGTCAGCGGAGCTGCTCTAGAGGGAGAGAACCAGGTCAGCAGTGCTGCTTTAGAGCCAGAGAACCAGGTCAGCAGAGCTGCTTTAGAGCCAGAGAACCAGGTCAGCAGAGCTGCTTTAGAGCCAGAGAACCAGGTCAGCAGAGCTGCTCTAGAGCCAGAGAACCAGGTCAGCAGAGCTGCTCTAGAGCCAGAGAACCAGGTCAGCAGAGCTGCTTTAGAGCCAGAGAACCAGGTCAGCAGAGCTGCTTTAGAGCCAGAGAACCAGGTCAGCAGAGCTGCTTTAGAGCCAGAGAACCAGGTCAGCAGAGCTGCTTTAGAGCCAGAGAACCAGGTCTGCAGAGCCGTTGTAGAGCCAGAGAACCAAGTCAGCAGAGCTGCTCTAGAGCCTAAGAACCAGGTCAGCAGAGCTGCTCTAGAGGCAGAGAACCAGGTCAGCAGAGCTGCTCTAGAGGCAGAGAAACCAGGTCAGCAGAGCTGCTTTAGAGGGAGAGAACCAGGTCAGCAGAGCTGCTCTAGAGCCTAAGAACCAGGCCAGCAGAGCTGCTCTAGAGGCAGAGAACCAGGTCAGCAGAGCTACTGTAGAGCCAGAGAAACCAGGTCAGCAGAGCTGCTGTAGGGCCAGAGAAACCAGGTCAGCAGAGCTGCTGTAGGGCCAGAGAAACCAGGTCAGCAGAGCTGCTTTAGAGCCAGAGAACCAGGTCAGCAGAGCTGCTTTAGAGCCAGAGAACCAGGTCAGCAGAGGCGTTGTAGAGCCAGAGAACCAGGTCAGCAGAGCTGCTCTAGAGCCAGAGAACCGGGTCAGCAGAGCTGCTCTAGAGCCAGAGAACCAGGTCAGCAGAGCTGCTGTAGAGCCAGAGAAACCAGGTCAGCAGAGCTGCTTTAGAGGGAGCGAACCAGGTCAGCAGAGCTGCTTTAGAGCCAGAGAACCAGGTCAGCAGAGCTGCTCTAGAGCCAGAGAACCAGGTCAGCAGAGCTGCTCTAGAGCCAGAGAACCAGGTCAGCAGAGCTGCTCTAGAGCCATAGAACCAGGTCAGCAGAGCTGCTTTAGAGCCATAGAACCAGGTCAGCAGAGCTGCTTTAGTGCCAGAGAACCAGGTCAGCAGAGGTGCTCCAGAGCCAGAGAACCAGGTCAGCAGAGCTGCTCTAGAGCCACAGAACCAGGTCAGCAGAGCTGCTTTAGAGGGAGAGAACCAGGTCAGCAGAGCTGCTTTAGAGCCAGAGAACCAGGTCAGCAGAGCTGCTTTAAGCCAGAGAACCAGGTTAGCAGAGCTGCTCTACAGCCTAAGAACCAGGTCAGCAGAGCTGCTCTAGAGGCAGAGAACCAGGTCAGCAGAGCTGCTCTAGAGGCAGAGAAACCAGGTCAGCAGAGCTGCTTTAGAGGGAGAGAACCAGGTCAGCAGAGCTGCTTTAGAGCCAGAGAACCAGGTCAGCAGAGCTGATTTAGAGCCAGAGAACAAGGTCAGCAGAGCTGCTCTAGAGCCAGAGAACCAGGTCAGCAGAGCTGCTTTAGAGCCAGAGAACCAGGTCAGCAGAGCTGCTTTAGAGCCAGAGAACCAGGTCAGCAGAGCTGCTTTAGATCCAGAGAACCAGGTCAGCAGAGGCGTTGTAGAGCCAGAGAACCAGGTCAGCAGAGCTGCTCTAGAGCCTAAGAACCAGGTCAGCAGAGCTGCTCTAGAGGCAGAGAACCAGATCAGCAGAGCTGCTCTAGAGGCAGAGAAACCAGGTCAGCAGAGCTGCTTTAGAGGGAGAGAACCAGGTCAGCAGAGCTGCTTTAGAGGGAGAGAACCAGCTCAGCAGAGCTGCTTTAGAGGGAGAGAACCAGGTCAGCAGAGCTGCTTTAGAGCCAGAGAACCAGGTCAGCAGAGCTGCTTTAGAGCCAGAGAACCAGGTCAGCAGAGCTGCTCTAGAGCCTAAGAACTAGGTCAGCAGAGCTGCTCTAGAGGCAGAGAACCAGGTCAGCAGAGCTGCTCTAGAGCCTAAGAACTAGGTCAGCAGAGCTGCTCTAGAGGCAGAGAACCAGGTCAGCAGAGCTGCTTTAGAGCCAGAGAACCAGGTCAGCAGAGCTGCTCTAGAGCCAGAGAACCAGGTCAGCAGAGCTGCTTTAGAGCCAGAGAACCAGGCCAGCAGAGCTGCTCTAGAGGCAGAGAACCAGGTCAGCAGAGCTGCTCTAGAGGCAGAGAACCAGGTCAGCAGAGCTGCTCTAGAGGCAGAGAACCAGGTCAGCAGAGCTGCTCTAGAGGCAGAGAACCAGGTCAGCAGAGCTGCTTTAGAGCCAGAGAACCAGGTCAGCAGAGCTGCTTTAGAGCCAGAGAACCAGGTCAGCAGAGCTGCTTTAGAGCCAGAGAACCAGGTCAGCAGAGCTGCTTTAGAGCCAGAGAACCAGGTCAGCAGAGCTGCTTTAGAGCCAGAGAACCAGGTCAGCAGAGGCGTTGTAGAGCCAGAGAACCAGGTCACCAGAGCTGCTCTAGAGCCTAAGAACCAGGTCAGCAGAGCTGCTTTAGAGCCAGAGAACCAGGTCAGCAGAGCTGCTCTAGAGCCTAAGAACCAGGCCAGCAGAGCTGCTGTAGAGCCAGAGAAACCAGGTCAGCAGAGCTGCTGTAGAGCCAGAGAAACCAGGTCAGCAGAGCTGCTGTAGAGCCAGAGAAACCAGGTCAGCAGAGCTGCTGTAGAGCCAGAGAAACCAGGTCAGCAGAGCTGCTTTAGAGCCAGAGAACCAGGTCAGCAGAGCTGCTTTAGAGCCAGAGAACCAGGTCAGCAGAGCTGCTCTAGAGCCAGAGAACCAGGTCAGCAGAGCTGCTCTAGAGCCAGAGAACCGGGTCAGCAGAGCTGCTCTAGAGCCAGAGAACCAGGTCAGCAGAGCTGCTTTAGAGCCATAGATCCGGGTCAGTATAGCTGCTTTAGAGCCAGAGAACCAGGTCAGCAGAGCTGCTTTAGAGCCAGAGAACCAGGTCAGCAGAGCTGCTTTAGAGCCAGAGAACCAGGTCAGCAGAGCTGCTTTAGAGCCAGAGAACCAGGTCAGCAGAGCTGCTTTAGAGCCAGAGAACCAGGTCAGCAGAGCCGTTGTAGAGCCAGAGAACCAGGTCAGCAGAGCTGCTGTAGAGCCAGAGAACTAGGTCAGCAGAGCTGCTGTAGAGCCAGAGAACCAGGTTAGCAGAGCCGCTCTAGAGTCACAGAGCCAGGTCAGCAGAGCTGCTTTAGAGCCAGAGAACCAGGTCAACCGAGCCGCTGTAGAGCCAGAGAACCAGTCAGCAGAGCTGCTTTAGAGCCAGAGAACCAGGTCAGCAGAGTCGTTGTAGAGCCAGAGAACCAGGTCAGCAAAGCTGCTTTAGAGCCAGAGAAACAGGACATTGTTGCTTATTTACAAGCCCCTTGCGCCGCCGCTGCGTCACTTTTTCCCACACAAAAGTGAAGCACCGGCAGTGCAAGGGGCCTGTAAATAAGCCCCATTGTGCCCATTCGAACGCAATAAAACAGTTACGTAACCTTCACACCACGGAAAAGGTGAAATAAAGCACCAGTTTCTAAAGTTATTGCTCTTTCCACAGTTACTGGTAACTCAAGTCTCCTGCCTGGGGTCTACTACATCTATTGTAATTTAAAACTTCAGGTATCAAAATGCAAAGTTGTGTGAGCTATTAGCCTTACACTGGCTGAACAACTGCCTCCTACCATAGGACTGTTACGAGTGTCTACAAATCTAAGATTGTATTTTGGGAAGTAGATGATGCACCTCATGCCTGCAACATAAAACAAGCATTTGCAATGCAATAGGGCTGGCATTACTAAATGTTTGAGCTATTGGCGTTGCAAATGATGATGTTTGTTAGTTTTTGTATTTTTTGTTAAAAATATTCCAGCAGTAGCATAAGTAATGAAATAAAATCCACGTAGACCACCAGTACCACCACCACTAACACCACCAGTACCACCACCACCAGTACCAATACCACCACCACTACCACCACCGCTACAACCACCACAAGTACCATAACCACCACTACAATTATTACTATTACTACTCTGTGGTGATAGTAATTTTCCACTAGTACCATAACTACCACTATTATTATTACTATTATAAATTACAATACCTGTTAATTTTTCAAAAGGCATTGCCATTTACAATACCAATAGCTCTAAAACTCGCAGTTGCGAGACCTATTGCATTGTAAATGCTTGTTCATGACTATGTTGACTTTATATTTCGCAGATTGCCGATTTTGGCCTATCCAGATTTAAGCGGGGTGTATCGGCCGCCGCAGGGGCTGTCGACGATTATGGGGGCACCCTGGAGTACATGCCCCCGGAGAGCCTAAAAGATGATGTGAATTACCGGCCAACACAGGTGTTTGATGTTTATAGGTAAGTGCATTTGAGACAAAGTTTTGGGACTTGAATAAAACTGTGTGTTTATCTGTTCCAGAGTGGTCCACAATTATCTATAGCTGTCACAGAAGAGTGTATGATTCAGTGTAAATTCCCTTAGCAAGCTTTTCATTCTCCTTTGTTAATGGTAACTTTAGAATTCTTTCTATTCCTGTCCACAATTTTCCTGTCCCTGTTCGCTGATGGTAGCAGTGAGTTAATAACTATTCTAGTGGTGCCCAGGAATCTAGGGTGGGATTTCTACTCACTGTCCTAGAGGTGTAACCATGCTGTTCTCAATATCCATGCTACAGACATATGGGTAAAAGTATGGCTGTATCCGTTCCAAGGATGCCCTAAGATCCCATTCATCACTTCCCTCATTCCGATATTCTAATATTCTGATTTATGGTATATTATGCTATGTTCACCATTTATGCTATCTTTTGGCATTGTTGGCTGTCTGCATTAGGAGAGACATGTCTTCAGTTGTGGGTTTCGGTGAGAGAGGCAGGGGTCTCATAGACTGGTCTTGTGCTTTTAAAAAAATGTTTAAACCAATTTTTCTTTTTCACCAACCGCAACACAGGCAGTTACAGCACATCAATCGTATAATAGTTACATACACACAGTGCATCCCTTACATCAATGATGTCAGTCATGCCATAAGTACAATATCGGTAGGAGTTCTCGATCAGCCAGGACAATGGGAGAATACCTAGAGAACCCACCCCAAACAATTTCTAACAGTAAAATGCAGTGACAATACTCAATCACTGACAGGCTTAAAATTTTCATTATCGTACATCCTTTCCATAGTAGATCAACCCGTCCCCAGGGAATCCCAGCCGGTCTATGTGGGCTCCGTAAGGCTATTTGATACTTAAAAAAATTAACAACTAAGGGGCCCATTACGATGGCGGGCGGAAGCACAACCGCCGTGCTGGCGGATGCAGAAACCACCAGTTACCGCCGGCACGCAGCAGTCCACACGCCCGCCCAATTACGATGCGAAAAGCAGGCCAAACACCGTTGGCAAGCCAGCAACACCGTCCGCCATCAAAGTGCGCCCGCACACGTAGCGGCGCAGCACAACTGACACACACCGTCCGACGAAACACGTCCCGCCCGGCGCATAAATTACGATGCCGCAAACAAACGGCTCCCACGGCAAAGAGACACCGCACGTGAAAGAGAGGCGGAAACACGGACGCAGAGCACGGACAACGAAGAAGCGGCACCCCGGGCATGAATCCAGCACTGCAGGCCCTTCCCATGCTTCTGCTGATGCACCACCAAGGACGCAACGTACCGCGGAGACGCAGGTAGGCACACACACAACAAGTGCACGCAAACAGCGCACACAGTGCAAGGGCGGAAAAAGCGGACAACCCCCACCAGCGCGTGTACACTACACATCCACCATCGCATCCACATATGACACACAGGCCAAATCGTAACATCGCAGAACACATGTGTACACACCACCTGGGACTAGGAACCAACCACCCCGTCACGGCCCCAAAGCGCCGATGACGCCGCCACACATGCGCACAACGCAGAGGCCAACCGCAGCGCCATGCATGCGTCGCACACAGACACAGGGACACAACCAAGCAGCACACACATCAGCCCCACCCCGAACGCACATGACACGTGACAGGCCGGCCACAGACATGTCCCCAACGCCCAATTCACGGACAACACCCAACGCCACACAAACGACGCACACATGTCAGTGAAGACACGCAACAGCAGGACACACCCCAGTGTAACAAACATGGCGTAGCACACAGCGGCGGCAACACCAACTAGGAGAAGCAGGGCCCCTTCGGGAAGAGGAACGCCAGTACCACACTGAAAAACCCATACCACCCTGCACATATGAACAAGACACATGAAACGGAACACCAAAGAGCCCGGGGACCGACAACAGGTGGCCCAAGAATTACATCCACACACAAGGCCCAACGCAGAGCGGAAAGGCAGCCTGCCGCCCACACAAGGGAGAGCAGACAGCACTGAATGACCTTCCATTCCAACACCGAAACCACAGCCCTACGACAGAAGCCGGTGAATACAGCCATTGTCCAAGAATAGACCAACACAGGCATGCCGAGGAGACCGACCACAGGGCAGATAGCGCATATCACAGAAGCACACAACGGACGGGGAAGAAAGAAGAAAACACTCCCCCATGTCGGCCACATGCAAGTTAATTGGAAGGAGTCACACAGCACTGACCTTGAACTGTCTGAGAAGCATGTGGGAAGAGGGCCCGTGTCCTCCAAACAAGCCAACAGAACACAAGTCCTGTCTCCCCACGACTACACAGAGCTCACAGCAACACCGGAGCGTGCACATTGCAGACTGCACACACAGCCGGAGCACGCCACCTCTACGAACCGCTGCGAAATGGCAACCGCAACACACCTACCCAACTACGCCGAACAGCTCAAGCTGTACCAAACCAACACGATACATACATTGGGATGCGATCTCCTGTCCCTGCTGAACGTAAGTTACCGACTGACTTACCGCATCACATTGTTCAGCTGCGTCATGCCCGTCTTCTACTGTCGGAGGTGTCCCTACCAGCATCCCGTCGAGATATGCCTCTCCAACCCGGCATGTCTGAAGGCGGACCTGCTACCACTACTCCTCCCTCTGGACGCACACGACAGGGCCTGCTCTGCCTATGGGGGCATGGCGTATGTGGCCAACATCGCACGCGCACTGAAATGGAACCACTGTGCCTCCACACGACGGATCATCGAGAACAGCTACATCGAATGTCACCCAGCATGCCCCATCATGGTCCTCCAAGGGACAACCTACGAACAACACCTTGACAGCCACCATCCGCTTCATTGGCTGGCAAACATGTACACCACCAATGACATGGAAGCCCTGCTGGACGGCATCGCATACCTGACAACCTGTAAATACGTCGGACCACAACGCAGGTTCCCCGAGTGACCTATGAAGTCCAACCCCGCACCCATGCTCAGCTTCCGCACGGACTGGCCAGTCACCACCACAACAGCCATACCAAACGACCGGCAACTGTAACCACACCATCAACGACATCGCCATGACATCGGATATGACCGGGACATGCACACTGTTCCCCATCACATCCAGGAACACCGCATGCATCGTGGGAGGCAGTGGCATGGGCTCTGTGCATCGCACCCACATGGACGGAACTGCACGAACAACCAGGACACGACATGGATCCAGCGCACATGGACACACACACCGCTCAGTGGACATGAATAGGTCGCCTGGAGTCTGTGGGTGCTGCACCCCTCCCACCCCCGCCCCGGGAATCCCATACCAGGACCTTTGCATGGACGACAAGTGCATACAACAACAACACGACCCCAGTGACTGTGACATGTCCAGTAACCACCACAGTGCAACAACAAGTGGCACGCCGCTGCATGCACGCAAGCACATGCCCTGATGTCATCTCACATGCACGCGTGCATGAGGAACAACCGCAGCAAACCTGTCACATGGAACTGAGATGGACTGTGCCCATGATGCCGAGCGGTCTGGTAGGCTACATGTATACCGTCTGTGTCAAAGTCCGCAGCTCCGCAGCTATACGTAAATGTACATTAGCACAGCCTTGGCCAAGCAGATGTAACCCCACACCCTATCCCATTTGTTATCATGCTCAGTATATCCTCAACATGTATTCCGCTGCCAGTAGTGTCCACTATACTGCATCACAGAGGACAGAAGACTCAATATAATGTTTGAAACCAGAACTGTCTCCGCTGACTCATTTCACAAGTACGAATGAGAGAGGATGAGAGTATGTGAAGTACACGGCAGTCGTGACATGACCATGTAGTCCACTGGTATTGGATGTCAACGCAAATGAGTAGCACTACTGTGGAAGACACACATGTGTCGTGTGAAGTCGTATGGACGCAGTGCTCAGGTGGGTGGGTGCGACGGGTAGATGCGCACATGCCAAGTTGGAGCACGCCGTGTTGGGAGGGGTCATGAACAGTACACCACCGCTTCCCTGGGCATTGTGAGAGGACACCTGTCGGGGGGAGTGAACACGTGTGTGCACAGCAGCCGGGCACACGTACAAAGCGGTACCAGGCGCACCTCAGCCCACCCTCTGTGGACAAGCTGGATCCTGTTGTGCGCCCGCCATGCCCCTTGACAAGGCACACACAGCCCCAGTCGACCAGGTGTAACCCCAACATAGTCAATCCGCACAGGCGATACAGGGCACGGGATGGCAGTGGAGCATGGTGTGTGAGAGGTCTCCTCGCGCTCCTCCTGGTCATATCACGCAGGCAATAGAACCTCAACGTCTAGCATGGCACAAGTCAAATGGAAGTGTAGGGGGACGCACCACAGCACGAGCAGCACTGACGTCACGGGAGGTGGCTCGCACCATCCCATCCATTGCCCATCATACCAACCACGCCACATGCCATTGCGACTAAGTGCAAGCGCGTGCGCCACCACCCCCGAGCCCTCCCCAGAGAGGCCAAAGAGTGAATGTGTGGGCCAACAGCCACAGACGGACGCGGCCTGGCCGCAAGGGCAGCCACAGCCACTGGGTGTCGCAGGTGGCGGATCCGGAAGGCGAAGACTGTGATGCATAGTCCATGCAGGCCGGGTCTCCATTTGGGGCACCACGCAGGTGGACGGCGTCCCGCCACACATCATACCCTGAGACAGCCCACTCGTGCAACTGGACCCACACATACACTCCTTGCCCTCTCTGGTGCGAGCTTGGGGCTGCCTGTGCAAGCGCTAGCCTCGCAGGTGAGCATGCATATTGGGGGGCGAGGGGAGGACATGAGGGCTGGGGCGATGATGACTGTATCACTGTCAGTTAGTACAAGGGATGACCCAGATGTGGAAAGGAAGAGACGTGTCCCGTGTGTACTGCAACTAGTCGCCAATCCAACTACCCCCCATGTCCGGAATGTAAGCCCGCACCTAGGCCCGCCCATCCGCCACATCGAACATACCACCAGCACGACAACCTTCCCATTCGAAACACTGACTGGGGGTGGCGACCAGTGAACAATCATGTGTAGCCTACCCACGTGTACATGTGGGCCCTCCATGATCCATGTCACCTGCGGCAAAGACATGACATGCGCAATGAGGGAAGTGAGGAGAGCGGCCCGCCCCACGCGCAGAAGGTGCATCAGCTCCACAGACCCAGCAGCGAGTCCAGCAGGGGTCACATGTGCAGGGGCAGCTGTGCCTGGTGTGAAGGCACATGCATATAGACAGCACATCGACCAATGTGTAGTCTGCCCACATCCACAGTCCATCATCATGCGGACATAGGAATTGAACACAGGGCAACACATATTAGTTGGTGCACCCACCGTGACCAACAATGCGCAATCATCGACGTACCCGCCCTGTGCATGGCCCCCCACCCAACGGAGGCACATCCAGTGCCACCATCCCACACACACAAGCCTTCCACGGAACATGCTGTGTCCAATGGTCAGTACAGAGTCAGCGCCCATCTGGTGGATCCTGAACAGGAGACACATGCACACACATGCCAGCTCCCACTATGTACGTCTGCCACCTTGCACGTGCAATGCAACCTCTCACCTGTGACGTGTGACTGCAAGCACACAGCCGTCTTGGCATGGGGCTGTCAATGTGGACACCAGTCAATGTTTCGGGAGCTGTGATCCGTACAGTGCTGTACATAGGGTGCAGTGCTGACACCTACTACTGTCTCATATCCCCTCGTGCCACAGGTCCCACTTGTATTGGCCGCTCAGCCCGTGCCCACATCGTCGTCGTCGTGTGCCATACTCATCCAGCCTCGGAAGCAGTTCCATGCTCAGCAGACACTCATGTTGCCGTGGCGTTGCCGCTTGACGGATATGCAGTCAGTCCCCATCAGCACGCCCCGCAAGTCATTGGGGCCTAGATCCCCATGTGCATGCACATGGCAGTGGTATGTCTCACTTACCATTGCCATTGTTGGGAGACCTGTGTAAGTGTATTGTGGCCGTGCCGTCCCAGCTTGACAGCTGGGCTGTGGCTCATGTGCTTGCTCAGTCATGTCAGTGATGTGTATGCGAAATTGCTATGTGCCGTGTTGCTTTGACATGTGTCCTCTGCCATTTAACCCAGGCGGAGACCGAACATTGACCGCCCATACCAATTGCTGGCGGACATGGACGATACAGAGGTAATCAGGAAGTTTCGGCTGGACAGGCCAACTCTGCATCGACTGTGTGCCATGTTAGAGCCCCATCTCCGTCCCCGCAGGGTGTATCCGACTGCTGTCACCCCCACGGCTAAGGTGATGGCCGCCATGCATTTCTTCGCCACTGGGTCATTCCAGCACACAGTGGGCAGTGGAGGAGGGATGTCCCAGCCCATGTTCAGCAAGGTGCTGAGGGATGTACTGGCAGCCATGATGCTGTACCGGAACAGGTACATCCGATTCCCCAGGGCTCGTGAATTGGCGGCAGTGAAGGGTGCATTCTATGCCCTTGGCAGAATCCCACACGTCGTGGGAGCCATTGACTGCACTCATGTTGGCCTTGTTCCACCACAGGCCACTGAGCACCTGTACCGCAACAGGAAGCACACGCACTCCCTGAATGTGCAAGTGGTGTGCCTTGCGGACATGGTGATCACCCACGTGTGTGCCAAGTTTCCAGGCTCGGCCCATGACGCACACATAATGCGCAACAGCATCTTGCCACGACTGATGGCCAATCTGCAACAGGATCGTGCCTGTATTGTCGGTGAGTATGTGGAGTGGTGTAGCGTGCTGGTTGTGCGATGCTGTCCCCTGTCCAGTTGGAATTGCAACGGTTCTCTGTGTCCCTCACACCCAGGTGACTCTGCGTATCCGAATGGGGCATGGCTGCTCAGTCCATTGAGGAATCCTCGCACCCCAGCAGACGATCGATACAATGAGGCACATGGGAGGACCAGACGTGTGGTCGAGCGTACCTTTGGCCTCCTCAAGTCCAGGTTCAGGTGCCTGGACCGCACCGGAGGTGCACTGGCGTACTCCCCACAGAAGGTGTGCCAGATAGTGGTGGCGTGCTGCATGCTGCACAATCTGGCCATTCGGAAGCAGATCCCCCTCATTGTGGATGACGGAGATCAACCAGGGCCCCAGCCCGCAGACCAGGACAGCTCGAGTGAGGTGGACAGCGGAGAGGAGGAAGCTGGGAATGTGCGCCAGCAGCTCATCGCCCGCTACTTCACTTGACGGTGAGTGTCCATGTACGACGGATGATGTGGCTGTATCTGTGCAGGTGTGTGTGTGCTGTGTCAGGGTGGCCGTATGTTCACTGCGTGCAGTGTGTCAACGCTCCATGGCCAGGGTAGTATGCCACTGTTGGTGACTGTGGCATTGTGCCCTATTGCTCTGTGCGATGTGTGTACATTGCTTGTAGTTGTTGACATGTACTGTGTGATGGGTGTGTGACACACTCATTGAATGTGCTCCTGTTCTGTCTCCCACCCCTAGGTCCCTACAGGCCCTCCGGATTCCATTGCCATGCCACGCATCAGGTGCCTTTCCGCCCAAGGTGGCCGTTGTATTCCGTACAAATAAAACACAGGGCACAAACAGCAGTTAGTGAAAAAGGTGCATTTATTACAAACTGTGACATGTGATTGTGTGTAAGGTGATGACAAAAGTGGTGCGTGCAGTGACAATGAGCTGTCGGTCATGGCTGCGTGATGATCAGGGTGTACCCACTGGTTCTATGTCCATAGTCCAACACACACATGCCATCCAGCTGGCTGTGTGGAGTGGGATCGTAGAGCAAGTCAATGCAGTGGCTGGTCAAGGAAGGCTGGCGGAAGGCTGGCTGGCTGCCTCACTTGCGACTGGAGCGTGCGAAGTCCTCCCGGGAGATCTGTTTCCTCTTCGGACGGCCCCTTCCACGTTTGGGAGGGGGGTGTGTGGTGGCGACCTGCTGGTGGTGGGTGAGGTGTGCTCACTGGCTGTGGACGCAGGGGAAGTGGACACTGCTGCCCGAGCCTGCGCCCTAGCAGGTGGTGGCGGAGGTGGTGTTGCTGGCCTTGCCTGTGACCCCACCGCCACCACCAGCTGGCCCATGAGGTCCACGAGTTGGTCCATACGGGACACGAATTGGCCCATATGGGCGTCCATGGACCTCAGCACCCCCAGCACCTCCCGCGTGTCAGTAGCAGACCTGGCCCATTGTCCTTGGGCCTCTTCACAGGCCCCAAGGACTCTGGCCATTTGAGGCAGGGCATGGCTCCCAGGGGAGGCTGGCGTTTCCCTGACCCTGCTCCTCCTACCAGTCCTGCTGCCACCGGCCTGCCCACTAGCCACATTGCACACCACGGTCCTCGCTGTGGCTCCCAGGGTGGATCCAGTCGGCCGGGCCACCACCTGCGCTGGGGCTGGTGCCAGCGAAGACGTGGTGGTGGTGGAGGCGGTGGTGGTCGGTGCGGCGATGGTGGCGGTTGCGGCAGTGGTAGTGGCCGCAATGACCGTGGGTGTGGCCGCAACGACAGTGGCAGCAGGGGACTGGGACTGTTCAGCATCCCTGGATGATGGGTTGGTGGGTAGGAGGGGTCCTGGGGAGCGGCTGGGCCCTGCCACGCCAGATGGGCCAGCTTGGTGGTCCGTGTCCGAAGAGGAGGACAGATCCTCCAGATCCGTGTGTCCTCGTTGGGGGCTTGTAGGCTGGCTGTGCTGGCTGCTGTCTCCATCCCCAGCATCCAGCAGTTCGTCACCTGTGGAGAGAATGAGATTTGTTATTGTGTTGCACCTGGCGAAGTATGTATTAGTCGTCTGACATTGGCAGTTCGTGCAATCTCGTACATGGGTTTCCCGGAGGCGAGTGTGTGGCTGTGGCATCTGTAGTTGTGTGTGCTAGGCAATGGGACTGTGTGCTGTGCACATGTGGCATGGGACGGATTGGCCATGCCGATGGGTGTGTTGCTGTGCCCCTACTCATTGTGACTCTGGTGTATGCGGGCTCCTGGCCCATCCTGGGTCTGGTTTGTACTTTGCTTTTGGAGTTCATATGGAACGCTTAGGAACGCATATGGCAACATGGGGGCCATGCCCCAGATTCGCATTTGGGAGGGGATATGCTTTTGGGGTTCAAATGGAACGCTTAGGAACGCATATGGCAACATGGGGGCCATGCCCCAGATTCGCATTTGGGAGGGGATATGCTTTTGGGGTTCAAATGGAACGCTTAGGAACGCATATGGCAACATGGGGGCCATGCCCCAGATTCGCATTTGGGAGGGGATATGCTTTTGGGGTTCAAATGGAACGCTTAGGAACGCATATGGCAACATGGGGGCCATGCCCCAGATTCGCATTTGGGAGGGGATATGCTTTTGGGGTTCAAATGGAACGCTTAGGAACGCATATGGCAACATGGGGGCCATGCCCCAGATTCGCATTTGGGAGGGGATATGCTTTTGGGGTACATGCTGTGAGCCATGGGTGCCGAACGTGACATGTGTTGTGGCTGCATGACAGTGCATGGTCTGAGGTGTGTGCATGCCTGACATGCCCTGCATATTTGCTGTCTGTTGTGGTTACTGGACATGGCATTGGACGCATCGTTATGAGTGAGTGATAGTTGTGTGCCAGCCAACGTATTGCAGTTGTCCCATCTCCTTGGTGTGCGTGCTGCCCTGTGCCATGTGCATCACTGCAGTGCTCGGGGGGGTGTGGCCCATGTTGTGTGTTGTTGCTCACAGTGTGTCGTGCGCTTAATTGACTTCTGGCACATGGTTGGTCATGGGCATGTGTCTTAGCGTGACTGCTGTATGTGTGGCAGCTGTGCGGATGACATGCCTTTCATGAGACTGGGGCTGACGGATGGGATGGATGGTATGTTGTATGTGCATGGTGTGTCTGTGAGTTTGATGGGTTCAGTGGTGTTCGTGTGCATTTCTGTTGTTCCGCTCTGTTGCGTCTAGTGTTGTTTGTCTTACATAGGCGTAGTTGTGGGGTGTGGGGTTGACAGGCAGTGGGGGCTACATGGACAGGACTTCAATGGTGTTTCGGTTGTGTGTGATGAGTTGCACAGTGGCTGCCGTGTGGGACTATATTCAGTGTGGCTTGTGCATGCAGACGTGGCTCCTTGGGTGTTGCTATGTCTGTGATGGGTCATGTGGGATGTGAGTCTGTTGTTCATGTCCGTGTGCACATTGTTCACTTGTTCGTGACGGTGGGCGGTGCTGCGTGTTCGTCTGCTACGTGACATGTCCCATGTGTTGGTGGTGTTATGGTCCTCATGCCTCCAGTAATCCAGCCCTGTCCAGTTTCCCACCTGCAAGTTGTTCGTGCGTGCACTGTACTGGATGCCACATGGCTCTAAGCGGGGGGTGCTCCATGTTGCAGGTCTGTGGGGGTGGGGGGTGTAGTGGGTCGTGGGGGTGGCTGTACACCCACTGACACCGATTGCTGTGGACCGTGATGTCTGCCTTTCGGCTGTCGTTGTGCACTGCGGTGGCTGACACGTGGCTGTGGGTGGGGATGCTCCTCCTTGCTGTGCTGTGGGACTGGGGCCTGGTGTGTGTTGTACTTGGGCTGTCCACCGTCCCACCCACTGCACTTTGTGTTCCTGCCACTTACCTGTTACTTGTCGGTTAGTGCAGCTGTGGCGGACACATGGGTGTGGTGGGTGCTCGTTGTGGCGCTTCTGGCATATTTGGGGACCTGTTGGTGGTTACGTGGCTGGCTTAGTGTACACATGTCCCCACGCATCTTACAGTTGTTCGGTTTGGGCTGTGTGTGGTAGTGTCTGTTGCATGTGTGTGTGATGTGTTGTGTATTGTGTGCTGGACATGGGGGTGTTTGTCCCTGGGAGCTGTGGCATGGTAGTTGCGCATGTGAGTACATAGCGGTGTGCTGGTATACATTAGTTTGTACTTACCAGCCTCCACTCCCCCTGCTAATCCGGCGAGGATCTCCGGATGGATTACGACTCGCACCTTCTCCTCCCACGCTTTGAAGGTCTTAAAGAGCGCGGGATTCCCTCCGCCAGTGACGGCAGCCAGCTCTCTGTTTTTGCCCTCCTTCTTCTTGACCAGGCTTTTTACGTCATTCCAACGTTTGTTTATCTCGACTCTGTTCCTGGGCAGGGTCCCGACTGCATTGACCTGGTCTACGATCCGGTTCCACATTCTGTTTCTGGTGGCTAGTGGTGTGTGCTGGACCATGTTCCCATAGATTTGTGGGTACACCTTGATGATCTCGTCGACCATGACCGTCAGCTCCATGGGCGTGAACTTGGGCATCCTTTGTGGTGCCATGGTGTTTGTGGTGCTGGTGCGGTGTGTGTTGTGTAATGTGCAGGGGGTTTGTGGTGCCGGTGTTTGGTGGTGGTGGTGGTGGTGGTGGTGGTGGTGGTGTTTGGTGGTGGTGGTGGTGGTGGTGGTGGTAGTGATGTGTGCGTTTCTGTGGTGTGCTGCTGTCCTTGCTGTGTCACTGTGTCCTCTCCTCTCTCTCTGGTTTGCAATGTAGCAAGGGGTTGTGGTCTGTGGGAGTGCTGCTTTTGTACTCACCTATGTGGGTGTGTCCTCATGGTCTGTTGTTTTCAGGTGTGTTGTGTCTGGGGTTCTGGCCTTTGTATTTTTTGTTTGTCCGGGGGTGTTTTCGGGATGTGTACTGTGCTTGTGTATTTGTGCGTGCCTTGCTGTGTGGACTTGTTGGCCATGTTGTGTGCTATTGGTTTTGTGTGCGGATGGTTTCTGTGCAGGTACGTTGGCGCCATGGCTTCTGCCGTGTCGATTCTCATCGGCGTTGTTTGCGCTGGCGGGCGGTATATTTGTTGTTTTTCCGCGCTCATGGCTGTGCGATCGTAATTTCACGTGCGGTGTGTCGGCCGTGTGGGCGGGCGGTTTTGTGTTGTCGTGCGTGTTTCCGTCCGTGGCGGGCGGTTTGACTCCGACTCGGACGATGGCGGGCGGTATTTTGTGTGATTTTTCCGCCGATGGCGGTTTTCGGTTTGTGTACTCATAATGGCGTGGTCGGTGTTCAGGCGGTGTGTGCGGGCGGATTTTTGCCGCTTCCATGCCTGGCGGATTTATTTACGCCGGGTATCGTAATGGGCCCCTAAGAGAATGTAACGTGGGCACAGCGAATAAATAAATAACGACCAGTATATATGTATATGTATATGTATATATATATATATATATATATATATATATATATATATATATATATATATATATATGTATGTATATATATATATATATTCTGTTCTTAACTGGGCTTGGCAAATCTTTCTTTGGAATATATATATATATATATATATATATATACACACACACACACACACCACACCACACCACAGCCCCCCTCCCCCCAAGCACGGCGTTTGAACGCGAGGAGCTAGGGTCCAGTGCGGACAGGGGCATAACCTCTAACGGAGCAGGACCAGTAAAGTACTAAACAGTTAGCAAGCAGTGAAGCACTAGGCAGCTAGACCTTCGCTGTAAGTGTGTAAATCAACCAGCAGCGTTTCCCAGTCAGCTGCGACTGAACATTTACACAGTCCCTGAACCTCTCCTGAGTGCCACCACTTCTGCGCACCCCCACTTGAAAGTCGCCCTACACCAGTGCAACAGTCCTAGCAATGTCGATGCCTTCCAATGCATGGCAATAAGTCAGCGAGTGATCAGCAGGGCAAAATCAATGAATTTGGCACTCCCTTTTGCCCCCTTAAACGTTTGAACAGGCCCAGAAGGGCTTCCTCCAGTCTGCACATATCCAAACGACCAGTCACTTCCCTCAGCGCCTCAGAAACCTCCCTCCAAAGAGATGCTACTGCCGGGCAAGCACAGAACATGTGCAGGAGGTCCGCTCCCAATTATGAACATCTGGGGCACATCGAGGAGAAACCAAATATGTGATGTAGGTTAGCAGGAGCAAGATAGGCCCTACTTAGTATATTATGCTGGATATATTGGAACTTTGTGTTCCGCGACACTTTTCTAGAGTAACGTAACACACTTCTCCCACTCCTTCTGTGTGAGCTCTCTGCCCATGTCCACCTCCCAATAATCCTGGGTTGCTGCCAATGGATTGCGTGTGGTGTGTGCCAGTGCGCAGACAAGTCGCGTAAAAAGTTTGCGACCACCTCCCAAAATATACAGTGTATGTATTAAGGGGTGTTGTTGAGAAGGTTCATGTCTGTAATACCCCAATGTCGCTCCAGTAGCACCAGGAGACCACCATACGCCAGAAAGTGTCCCACCAGAAGATCATACTTGTAGGAGAGTAGGATCTGCTTCAAATGGGTACCCCCACTTTTTGCTGATGCTTCACTGTTTTTCGACTTTAGTCTGGCTGGGGCCTGTAGGAAAGTGGGTTTCTGTTGCAGTAACCCCCCCACTTTTTGCCTGATAACTGATGCACTTTTCCTTGGTGTGCCCTGGATCCCTGCCAATCAGGTACCCAGGGCCTGTGTTCCTTCCCTAAAAACTGTACTCAGCCTAAACCCAATTGGCATCTCTGGCCACAGGTAAGCCCCTGGTAAATGGTACCCTAGGTACCCAGGGCACTGTGACCAGAGAAGACCCCTAAGGGCTGCAGCACTTATTGTGCCACCCTTAGAGGCCCTGTACCCTGACACACACACACTGCCCTTGCAGGCTGAGTGTCTTGGTGCAGAACAAAACAGAGAGTCGACATGGCACACATCCCTGTGTGCCATGCCCACAAACACACTGCCCTGGCATACCTCAGTCACCCCTCTAGCTGGGTGCCCTATGCCAGTGGTGAGGGTACAGGTGCATGAGCCCTGTGCCCCTACAGTACCCAGGCCCATTCCTGGGCACTGTAAGTGCAGGGCTGCCATTCCGAGTATATGGTTGCACTGAAGACTGAGAAGTTTGGTATCAAACTCCTCAGCACAGTAAACCCACACTGATGCCAGTGTGGGATTTACTGTAAAATGCACGACAGAGGGCAACTTAGAGTTGCCCCCTGAACCTAACCTACAATCCACGTCTTGTCTGAGGGGCTGCCTAGGCTGCCACACAGCAGACATGTTGCTGGACCCCTGGGTAGAGAGCCATCCGCTCTCCCGGGCCTGCAACAATGCACGTCCTGGGCGAGGTGCTAGGCCCCCTCCCCCAGGATGGGCAGGGGGAAGCTTCAAAGGCATTCCGCCTTTGTGAGCTTCCCCAGACCACTTGCTGTACTCAGCAACTGGTCCCCACTGGTTCCTCCCCCCATCCTGGCGGGAAGACTGGCGGGAAACACCAAGGGAGGAAAGGGGTGTGCCACCCTCTGCCAACCCCACCCCTCAGGTGGGGGAGGCGAGGTGAAGCACATCTCCGGGCTCTCGCCATCTTGAAGATGGGGAGCCCTGCCCAATCAGGACTAGGCTCCTGCCCCCTCCCACAGGAGAGTGGCAGGATAGGGGTGTACCACCCCAGGGCAGGGACCCATTGGTCCCTGCCCTTTACCTACCTGTAACGCCCCGAAATCTAGTATTTAGGGGCACCCAGAACCTTCCTTCCTTAGATTCCCGCAACCTAAGAAGAAAAAGGACGACAGAAGACGCCCAGCAGAGGAGACTGCAGAGAACAACTGACTTGGCCCCAGCCCTACCGGCCCGTCTGCAGTTTCCAGAGATCCTGCGCCAAAAATAGTCTTGTCCTGCAGCCAGCGACCTCCAGAACCCCGGGGAGGACTGACTGCCTTCAACAAAGACCGGATCTCCTGTGAACAGCAGCTCTGTTCAAAAGAAACCCCAAACAAAGACTCCGAGCCTGCTGAGGAAAAAGAAACCTGACGCCTGGAACCACCACTGCACCCGTCGCCTACAGCCCGAGTTCAAGTGGCCCACCGGTCCCAGCGAGGTCCCCCAGCTCTCCAGAGTCCAAGTCCACCGTGAGTTGACCCCTCCAGGACTCCCCGACGTCGCCTGCAGCCTCTGCACGGAGACCCCCCCCCAACCGCGAGTTGCCCGGTAAGGTGAAATCCGACCTCAAAAGACACCCCTGCATCCAGCCGCCCTGCGCCCTGGAGAAAGGAACCCGAGGTGCACCTACGTCCCCGAGCCCTCCAACTTACCTGCCCAGCTGTTGGTTCCTCCTGGAAGTCTTCCTGGACCGAGCCTGCAGCTGAAAACCAAAACCGAAAATCTCCATTGAAATCAACAGGGCACCCGACCTCAAAACAGCACCCTGCACCCGGCCGCCCTAGTGCCGCTGAGGGTGCCCCTTCTGTGCTAACTTGGTCCCCAACGTGACCTGAGCTTAACCCTAGGAGCTTTGCTCCCACAACCCCGTGGCCTGCTTGCTAGCCGCCACCAACCGGAGTCCCCCTATCCTCCATAGGATAACATTGGGCCTCAACGCTCTGCACCCGGCCGCCCTAGTGCCGCTGAGGGTGCAACAACAGTGCATCACTGACCCTGGGAGACCCCTGAGTCTAACCCCAGAACCCTAACTCAAAAGACCGATTACTTACCTCGAGACCGATAACTCATTTTTCCTCATAGGATAACATGGACACTTTTTCTTCCAAAAAGTTTCTAAGTGTCGACTTTTGAAAACTAAGAATATTCCTTAAAAATCGCACAAATCACCTAACCGAATTTTCTCAACTGTTTGCAGGAAAGGTCCCAGTGCCGAACTTAGGTGTCCAGCACTGAGTAACAAAAGTAATTAAAAAGTAACTTACCTGTGAATTGAAGTTCCTTCCATAGGACAACATTGGTGGTTCTTTGTGAAAAAGTTTCAAAGTGTCAACTTTTGAAATACAAGAATATTCTTTAAAAATCGTACAGACTACCAAAACGTAATTACTTACCTGTTTTAAGTAAATGTCCCAGGGCTGAACCTAGGAGTCCAGCACTGGATTACAAAAGTAACGTTAAAAGTAACTTACCGGCGAATTGAATTTTCTTACATAGGGATCCATTGACTGGTTTTCTGTGAAATTTCTTCTAAGTGTCCACTTTTGAAATACCAAAATATTGCTTAAAAACCACAACAGTAACGAATTCCGAATTACTCACCTACTATCAGGAGAGACCTCAGTACTGCATCTTTTAGTCCAGTACCGTCCATGAAAAGTAATTTTTACCGTACTTACCAGTAACTGGAAATTCCTCTCATAGGATATCATTGCCTGCTTTTTGTTGAAAAAGTTTCTAAGTGTCGATTTCTGAATCTTACAAATATTCTTTAGAAATAGTACAAACTACAAAAACGTAATTACTTACCTGTTTTAAGTAAATGTCCCAGTGCTGAACCTAGGAGTCCAGCACTGGATTACAAAAGTAACGTAAACATACTTTGCTTGCAAACTGTATTTCCTTCCATAGGATAACATTGGTAATTTTACCCAGAAAAGTTTCTAAGTGTCAACTTTTGAAATACAGTAATATTCCTCAAAAATCACTACTATAACCAAAACGCTTTTTCTCACCTGTTTACAGGAAGTGTCCCGGGACTGAATCCAAGATCCAGTCCTGTGGTTAGAAAAGTAATCTACAAAGTAATTAATTGCATTTAACCAAAACTTTCCATTGAGCTCCATTTTGCATTGTGATTGAAATTGTGTTGCCTCTTGCAACAACTGTGACTACTGTCATCAAAAAGTCTATTGCCTATTTGTAAAGTGTTTGAACAAAGCATCCCATTCTGAGAAAGTATATTTTGACACCTATTGTTGGTTCTAAAATAAAACAACTATATTTTTATATACAAACCATTGGCCTAGAGTTCAGTTCTTGAGTGCGTGGCTTCATTTGCTGACTGAGTGGGTACAACAAATGCTTTACACTGTCCTCTGATACTGCCTTACTGCTCGACCAAGCTACCTCTTTAGAGAGTAAGGTTATATCTAACTTTAGCCTCTGCCAAACCTCTGGGGACTGTGGACTCTGTGCACACTGAACCTTACTTTGGTGCAGTATATACAGAGCCACTTTCTTACAGGGCCCTGCTAATCAGAACCCCAGCCTAGCTGCTTCCTCTCTAAAATGGTTTCCATGTGCCTTAGGCACATCTCTGGTTGGAATCTGGAGTGCCCTTGTAAGTCCCTAGTATATGGTATACTATGTACCCAGGGCATAGGTACCTCAGAGGCCTGCCAGGGGCTGCAGCATGTATTGTGCCACCCCTGGAAGGCCAGCCAAAAGGACACCCCAGGTCTGCTACTGCAGCCTGGGTAAGGTGGTGCATGCACCCCTTACTGTGATATAGGTTACCTATATCACTACATACCTACACACATATAAACTATAAGTCACTCCTATGGCAGGCCTTATCAATCCTGAAGGCAGAGTGCGTGGTTCCTATGTGAGAAGGTGCCCCTGCATGAGCAGGGCCCCTCTGCAGCGTTCGGAGACCCTTCTCTGATGCTGTTTGTAGTGCAGCCTGACCATATACTCTTAAGCGCATTATAACCTCGCGTTAAAATGCTAACTTTGGGATGGCTGCACGGAAACATGTCGTGTTTGGTGTCAAACATCTTGGAATACTACCCCCCCCACCAGTTCTGGCGGCGGGGGTAGCATTCCACCCTTCTAGAGGGAGAGACATGTACACACCGGCCTGGCCGGTAACTTCTTTCCAAGCCCTGGCATCACAAAATGGATGCCGCTGCCACAGACACGAGTCTGGCCTCCTGCTGCTGACCGAAACTCCGGCAGGGGAGGCCTGGACAGTAGGTTTCCTGTCCCAGTGTGGTGTAACCACCTCCCCAGACAGGATAGTGTGTATTGGGGCTGGGCGGGAGCACTCTCTGGTGCTTTGAAGTCCTGCACTGGGGGCACATTTGGTGTCCCTGTGCATACCCCAGTTCAAACCGGCTCAGGGGCTTCCAGCCCCTGCTCTGGCGCGAAACTGGACAAAGGGAAAGGGGTGTAGCCACCCCTCTGCCCTGACCCTCCCATAGGTGGGTCCACAGAGTATGTCCAACCCCCTACCTTAGTATAAGTATGGGACCCCAGTCCTTAGGACTTTAGATTAACTTGGACGAAACTCTGACACAGAATCCTGGACCTTCGACGCTCTACTTCAAGATTAGAGGACTGAAGAATCTCCCTTGGGGTCAAGGAGTGACTCCCCTGTTTGGCAGGCACCAAAGAAGCAATTGTCCGGTCTGCATCGCCGAAGCTCCCGCCGGACGCCGAAGTCTTTGCATCACCAGAGGTGGATTTCCAGACTTCCCCGAGGCTGCCCTGAGTCCCCAGCAAAGCTGAGGCCCATAGCTGTCGTGGGTAACGTGGAACGGTGACCCCTGGACACCGAGCACATTTGCAAGTGCATCCTCTTCCTGGGCTCCCACAAAGTTGTGCTTTGGGCTCCGAGTAGCCCCCGCCTCCAGCACCAACTGCACCGAAGATCACTGGCCTCCACTCCACGAGTGTCCCGTGAGCCAGCTCCAAGTGCGTCCACTTGAGGCTCCTTCGCGGTCGCTAGTCCGTTGGCTAGTCGGCCCTCCCGAAGGCCAATCTTATCCTGCTTGGGCTTCCCTGGTTGCTCCAGGCGTGCCCTGACTTACCCTCGCTGGGTGAGTCCCTCAGACCTTGCTGGTCTGCACCACCGTCCTTCTTCTATTTCCACGAGACTTGCCGTTGCCAAGGCTTGTTGGGTCCAATCCGGTCGCCGACACCTCAGCAAGCGACAGACGTCGTGGGACAGCTCGAATCCAGCTCCTGGTCGTCGTCGACGCCTCCTGGACCTCGTGGCTGAAGAGTCAAGACGACCGTCAACCGACCTGAAGCACCCGACATCGGTGGGCATTCGCTCATCGCCTTCCTGGTCACTGGCTAGTGACCCAGACTCTGTCCCCTCTGCTTTCAGGTTCTTCAGATCTTCGATCCACCTTTGGATCCACCCGAACACTTTCGACTTGGTCGCCAGCAGCACTTTGCAGCAGATCGCCATAGTAAACGACGTACCGAAACCCGACCCCGAAAGACACCTATGCACCCGGCTTCCCTGGGTGAGGTAACTCGAGTACTCCGGTGCTCCCGTGGGTATAGACTCTAGAACGACCTAGTTCTAAAGGGGTTTGCTCCAAGTCCTCCTCTAAGTGTCCCTTTTCTTTAAACTTCCAACCGCGACTTTCCCCATAGAAGTCAACGGCGATTCGCGGCTGTGTTATTACACTGCACGCGTCCCCCGTGGGTCCCCTGTGTCACTACCTTGGGTGGTTCCTTGTGGTCCAAGCACTTCTACAGGCTCTAGGCCTTGTGTCTAGCTCAGTCGTGGTTCTTATACCACTTTATTGGTATATGGTTTGGTACGCCCCTAGGGCTCAAACGTGTATTTGTGCTATTACTGTTGATAACTAACTTATAAACTTATGTACTTCGAACTCTAGCCTCATAAAGAGACTAGAGGGGTGTGTTTAGCAATAAATACATATATTTTGAATATATACCTGGTGTGGTCCTCTTTCATTTGGTCACTCAAGAGATTATAGACTGGTAAAACAAGCTGCTTTACATTCCTTCAAGACTTAGCCTGAAGGCTGCTCTCCATAGCTACCACTAGGATAGCTTTCAATAAAGGTTGTCTTTAACCTATCTCCAATAAGGGGTTGTTTGGACTGGTGCAAGGTGCCCACTATAATTAGTGGACAGCATA
Source organism: Calotriton arnoldi (assembly GCA_963921515.1). Classification (NCBI taxonomy): domain Eukaryota; kingdom Metazoa; phylum Chordata; class Amphibia; order Caudata; family Salamandridae; genus Calotriton; species Calotriton arnoldi. Next base: position 72,121 of record CAWUFW010012131.1, read on the forward strand.
TACCAGGCCAACTTCTCACAATACTCCTCCCTAAGCTGCTGGTAGGGCAAGAGAAAGCCATCAAGGGACAAGTTGCCTAAGGTCCATCCCCCCGCTCAGCCTGCATGTGAAGGTTTCAAGTAAACTTAATGGAATCTCGGGGGAGTAACTGGGATGCATGGCATAAGTTGCAAGCTGCATTGGAAGCTGAGAAAGGCAATTCGAAACCGACTATTCACACTATGTGGGAGCCTGGCATTTGATAGCTAGGCGCGATGCACAACCTGCCGTGCCTGGGAATTGTCAGGAAGACCCAGTTCTTCCGTAAGACGACCCACCACCCAGCGCATGGGCCATTGCAGCTGTGCCGCCAAATAATGAAGCTCAAAGTTAGGGACTCCTAACCCTCCCTGCTCTGTGGGCAATTGCAGTTTGCAGAGCGCAATGCGCCTCCTCCCTTTATTCCAAATAAAGCTCCCCAACTCCACGTGCAATGTCCGAAGGTGGATTTATGGATGTGGACTGGAAGGTTATGAAAAAAGTATAAGAGATTTGGCAATACCACCATCTTTGCCAATGAGACTCTGCCTTGCACAGTCAAGGGTAACATACTCCAGAAAGCAATCTGAGGTCTTAGCAAGGCAATGGCTCTAGTAAGATTGCCATCAATTATGTCTTGCTTCTCATAGTACATGTTTATCCTGAGATAACGGAATGAACGATGCTCCCATCGAACTGGACAAGCTTCGACCTCATAGTGCTGCTGGGGACAGTCCAGATGCAATGGAAACAGGCAGGATTTAGCCCAATTCACTGCTAAGCCTGAAGCCTCCCTGAATTCTAAGCAGCACCGCATGTATTCCATCAATGCCCTCACATGTGGCCCTTATGTATATTAAGACGTCATCTGAGTATAACGAGACAATATGTGTCTCGCCATGCAGTGGAATACCCCAAGCTTGTCCCTGTTGTCTCAGTCGCTGGGCCAGGGGCTCCATTGCAAAAGAGTGAGAAATACACTAGGCAATTTTAACTCGTGCGAAAGCCTCAGTGTATAGGAGCCGAATGAGACTTAGCAACTTACCCAAGATGCCAAAGGCAGTCAAGTCCGGTAAAAGATACTTCCAATCCACCGTATCGAAAGCCTTTTCCAGATCTAGCACCAAGCAAGCTGCATAAGGCCACTGGGCCCGGTAAAGCTCCAATACAAGATGTAACGAAGGATATTAAGGGTTGTGGAACGTCCGGGCACAAATCTGTTCTGGTCTGGGTGCACCAGATGTGGCAGGTGTTCATATAGGTGGCCCACTATGATCTTACTCAACAGTTTATAGTCAAACCCCAGCATGGATAGCGGGCGATAGAAGGCAAGCTTCAGAGGGTTCTTTCCCTGCTTCGGTAGAGACAGCAAGAGTGACTCCCGCATTGTGGGGAAACGCCCCTCCATCTGGGCAACCTGAAACATCTCCATCAATTTGGGGACTAGATGGGCCTCATATGCCTTGTAGAATTCTATAGGGAATCCATCGAGGCCCAGGGTCTTACTAGTCGCTATTCCACGCACCTCTTACAAGGTAAGATCAGCATTCATGTCATTCCATTCCAGAGGATCAATTGTAGAGAGAGTCACTGCAGCGAGGAAGTGATCTATAGCTTCCTGGCGATTCGCGGTGGGGGAGGTCATTCTGAGACTGGTAATGTGTGGTGAACGCGTCATGTATATCCCATATGATAAATTTCCACCTGACCCCCTGGAGGCCTGATCATCGTAATCGGTGTAACTGGGGTGGCGTTATGCAGGGTATGCCCAGACGTGAGTCCCGGGCTCACTGTCCCACTGGACTCAAGCTAGCCTGGCTGATGAGCGGTGATACCCCGAAACCGGTCCCAGTATGCTTGTTTCTGGTCTAGGGAGGACCTGGCTCAGCAGTTCAGGCTGGACTTTTCACATGAGGAGCAGGGTCAAGACTGGTTTGTATATGGCTGGGTCCAAACTGGGGTGGCATGGTGAGCAAAAGAGTGATTAATTTAACCCAGATCTCTTGACTGGGGTGAATGTTTGATTTGTTCCGCATTCCGTCAATCATTTGTCTTTTGCTATGTAGGAGCCAAGCTAATAATCGGCCAGACTTTTTCCCTTCGGAGTGCATTTTAGCTTGATACGCATGGAAATATACGCAGCGCAGTTGCTCGATAAGTTGGATATGGAGTTCTAAGGCTTCAGTAAGTGCTCTATTGTTTGCTTGGTGAGTGCAGGCTACAGCTTTCAGACCCCTCAGGGACTCCTCAACTCATATTAGATCCTTCTGCAGGGTCGCCCTCATTCCCACCACTGTGCGTATGCAATGCCTACGAAGTAACTGTCTGGTCTTGTGATGATCCCCATCACCTAAGTCATTGGAATGTGCATTTTGACATTATAGATTTCCAACTGAAGTAGCCTAGCGTTGGTTTCTGTTGGTGCGTTTGGCTGCCTCTGTAAGCAGAGAAATGTTGGGTAGTTGTAGGTTTTTCAGTGGCATGCAACCTGCGGAATGGTTGAGTGTTGAGGTCTCCACCACATCAATCTAAGGGGACTGATGAAGTTTGTGCTGAAAGGTTATGGGCTTCCTGTAGGGAAATCAAGTGTAGGTGCTGGTGCTGAGTGTGTCTGTAACATAGGTGCTGTTTCTGGGTGTATGTATCCATAATGTAGGTGCTGATGCTGAGTATATGTATCTGTAACGTAGGAGTTGATGCTGAGTGTGAGTCTGTAACATAGGTGTTGATGTTCATCATCGTTAGCTAATGAACTCCAGTAAGGTGTGGGACTTCATATGGAAGCAACACCAAAAGGGTGTTGTGCTTTCCAACAGTATGTGACTTAAATAATTTTATGTAAGGGGTTGACAGCGGAAGAGGCTTTTTTTGTATCTCTATCTCATTACGCCAGTGAGACTCTGTTTGTCATCTGTGGGATGTTGGAGGAGGTTACTCAGAGGGTGTTTTTGTTTTCCTGGGGACTTCATTTGCTCCTCCTAATATCTATCATAGGAAGGAATCAAGTGGTGTTTATGCTGCTTTGCCTCAGGTCACGGTGTTCAGCGCAGGTCGAAGAAGACTGGATCCATTCTAAACTTTCGGGTTAACCTCTAACGATGTAAATGAGTTCCACTGAGAATTATTGTATATAAATGTATCCTATGTGAACATCCTTAATCGTCTTCGACTTACATTGGACAGCTCTGGTCTCAACTGTAAATGGGAATCACTGGTCTGAATTTCATGCCAATATGTTCCCTAGAGAATGATGTTAGAACATAATTCACCAAATACCAGGGAACAGTGTTGTGAATTGGTATTCATATCAGTGTCTTATAAGGGCATTACAGCCAAATGATTAAATATGTTTATCCTTTTTGTTTGCAGTTATGGAATCCTGATGTGGGCAGTGCTGACTGAAGAGGTTCCATATTCTGGTGAGTGCCTAAGTACATGATATTTCAATGATACTCTGTTAATTGCAGATTCATTAAATTTGAGTTTGTTGTTTTTAGCCTTCTTCAACACCGCTCCTCCAGTGGAGGTGTAGGTCTGCCCATCAAGTGTTAACTAGTAATAACAATAAATCTATGGATCTAAGCACTTCTTTGTTTATGCAGTTACATTCCACAGTGAAGATATATGCTTACAAGTCTGCTAATACATTAGATGTACTTTGAAATGTGACTTCATAACATGTAATAAAACGTCTCATAATTTGCTTGACCTGCTGAGGAAAAACATAATTGTAATTTCTATGTTTCAGTCAATACTGAGATTTGCATATTAAATACGTATTACACCTAGGGATCCACTAAGCCGGTAGGCTCGTAATGCTTTTCGGTGAGATTAGTAGTAGATTAGTAGGACAGAGGCCCAACCAGGTCATTTGTCACACTTCAGTTTTTTGAAGATGCTTAGTGAAGTAATGGACCTTGTAGTAGGGAGGTTGTCAAAGATGCTTGGACAGTCCTGTTGGAGACACAGGAGAGAGAAGCGGTTATGCCGGTGTAAGAGGCAGAGGTACATGTTTGCAACCAATACCTTCGAGAAATTTATCCCAGCAGCATAGTATGTAGCTGATCGTTCAGTCACAAGGATGGACATGCATGACTAGTGCTCTGGGTGCCACAACTGAATTTCTCTTTTACAAGCCCAGAATAAAGTTTTCCTAATAAACTCATAAGGGTGAACATTAATATAGCAGCTAGAAGGTATATGGCGAGCAGCTGTAAAAGTGTACAAGCTGACAGCGTGGTCCGAACAAAGGTCCAAAGCCTTTTGGTTGCCCTTAATTCCTTTCACATGGAAACCAAATATAAAAAGAACAGGCATTGGCAAAGCCAGTAGGTATTGCCTGTGCAAGAGCTTTTGGCTTTGACAATACCTCTTAACAAGGTTGGTACATCGGCGTGGCTGCGGGAGGTGGGTGGGAAACGAGCAACACAGAGAATGGGAAGGTGAAAGAGCGCTATGACGTGGCCAGTGCTGGCTGTGTCATAGCTGTTTTTTTTGTTGTTATTATGCCGGGTGACAACACAGACAACGGGAGGGCGGGTGTGAAGGAACAAGCAACACAGGCAATAGGAGGGTGGGTAGGAACAAGCAACACAGACAGCGGGAGGGTGGAAGGGAACAAACAACGTGGACAGCCGGAGGAAATAAGCAACACGGTCAACGGGAGAGTGTGAGGCAACAATGACAACTAATGACAACGATAGTGGAAGAAGAAAGAAAAAAGTAGTACCTCAACCGTACTGCGAGCAGCAGAAGGACACTAATTAAAATGATGCAATTAGTACTTGGTCCATGCTCCAAGTAAGGGAGAAACAAAAGAAGAGACAGTTGGACAGACAATCAATGGCTAATTAGAATGCAGCAAATAAGAGTGAGAATGAAGCTAACGAATGGTAAGCAATGGGTGGGCTCCAAGCCTCTTGTAGTAAACAAAGTGTCTTGCAAGCGACCCTGCATGCAATGTCTTAGGGGATACCAAAAAAAAACACTGCGTCGAGCATCATACAGCACCTGGAAGTATGTACCCCATAGCCAAGCACTAGTGCAAACTAATCCCTGTGGTTCAGTGTTTTGTTAAATGTGATCATTCTCTTCTTTCTAGTACTGTATCCACAACCTAAACTGACTCAGACTCCTGAAGGCGACTCATTTCAAAGTCTACTCTATACAACAGTCATGAAAAACTACATAAACATAACATCTTGAAAAATGTCAAATAGTTTTAGGTTAGGGAATGTAAGATGAAGTAAAGCATGTGAATTTTAAATCTGGATTGCATCTCAGATATGGATTACCTGAAAGTTTTTTACAGTCACTGTTCAGTTGTTTTGCCAGTAAAGCTAAATACATGAATGTAGAGCCCAGTAGGGACCTGTTTCAATGCCAGTTTTTAATAAAGGACGGGTCTGAGACTCTGAAGGACAAGGTTCACTTAAAACTCGAAAGCTGGGTGTCAAACTGGCTGATATTTCAGATTTAACACCACTGAAAAGAACACAAACAATAACGAGAGAGGAAAAAAAATTGAAAAACCAACACAGGGAAAAACAGAGAACTTGGTAAAAAACAAAAGGAGCACAGACATGGAAATATGATAAGAAACTGAGGAAACCAAGCTATAACCACAATGTGCCAATTTAAAAAAAAATACCACAATAAAGAAAAGGAAAAACCAACACAGGAGAGAGGTAATCACAAGACATGTAGTACGTGTGAGGAAGAAACAGGAAACATTAGGAGAAACAGCAAGGCCACATTGAAACAGACAATGAAGCAATATCGTAGTCTGTCTTTATATGACAATCCAGCAAACCCAGGACTGAAGGAGGCTGAACCAAAAACATTTATGATAAGACTATTGTAAAGCAGTATTTCAGAAAAGCCTGGCAGACATGAAGTCTTGCTGACGTTTGTTCTGATAGGTCATAGTTTAAATCCCAGAAGGGCTAATCAGACTTTTGTCTTTCCAAGGGTGACTAGCTGTCATTTGCAAGGCAAGAAAAAGGTAAAATAGTGTTATGACGTTCTGCATTAAAAAACATTTTTTTTTTCATACTCTACGTTTAGAGTCCTAAGATCCTCTAGCAACAAACTTCTATAGATACCTACATTTAGGTTACAAACTAGAGATGGTGGATCCATTTCCGCACTGGGGGCCGAGGCTTGGAATTAGCTTCTTCTTTTCATCAGATCAGCTGAAAATGAAATGACTTTCAGAAAGCTCCTTAAAACTTTACTTTTCCCCAACCTTAATTAGCTTTTCCATCGGACAGATTGTATAATACTGTGAAACACAGGATTTTAACGCCAAGCTGCCCTGTTACGGGGTGTTGTGTGTGCTGTATAAATACCTCTTTTCTTTTAATTTCATTTCATTGTTTCTTCTTCAAGGCATGAATCCACTGATGCACAATAAACATTGGACCGGGATAGAAAATCTTACCTTGGTGTTGCAAAGATGCTGTACTAGAATGAAAACATAATTGATATCATTTCTCAGGCCATGGCTAAATTGCACATTTTATTCCCTTACATGCGATCAGTCCTAATGCTGCATATAAAGAAAATAAATTAAGTAACTACAGCATCAATATAGCTTTGTGACTATTATCTATTTTGATGTTCTCGCCTTTAATAGTCACTCATAATGAAATGTATGTTTGCAGTCTGTAAGCTAACCAGAAAGGCAGTGACACTGTGATAGAGACCCACATAAAACCAGCCACGGTTTTCTCTTTGGTGAGACTTCCTAAGGAACTTCTATTTCAGGAAACGTGACAAATCTTGCAGGATATATGTTTTCCTATTGTTCCCCACGGCACCCAATGGATCCTCCTGATATCTGATGTGGGAGATCATTCCATTGAATTTGCATCTCTGGTAAACTTGTGCCTGGTCACAGACCAATCCAAGATTTCTAGCCCTGCTGCCTCTTTTCTTGAAAACGTGAACTATGGGATGGTCTGAAATAACATACTGGAGAACACTCTCACCTCATTCATGTAATTCAGGCATTCAATCTTGATGTTTTTTCAGCCGAATATCATTGCGTGTTTTCTGACTGCCCCTTTCCTGTAAAAGCAACACTACATGGCGAGAAGTTAAAACAAACATGTAGTCTATAGTAAAATTTGTACGCCACTGGTAATCTAATTAATATGTTCATAGATTCAGCAGCTGTGAAGTTCAAGGCTTTAAAAATGTGCTCTGTCTCTGCCGATTACATACGCTGCCTATGCATAATGGAGTTGTTTTAAAAAATGAAATTGATGGCAATCAGCTGTTAAACATTGGAATTATGGCTTACAGACCTGAATGTGAAGTCTTGAAAAGAGCAGTGAAAGGCGACAGATGTGTAACACCTGGAAATAAGGAACAGTTCAGAAAAAAATCATCGCAGTCACCGCTAACTTTTTTTAGACTCCATTGTCTGTAGAGATATTTTGTTAACTGAAAAAGGGCTTAGAGCCCGCCCATTTCTTATCATTGGTTGGCTTCATAGTCACTCATTTCCTCGCTTCTCATTGGTAAGCGCCTGTGGCCTTCGCTTCCTCTTCGTGTGTTCGTCCTTTGATGGAGCATGGACCAATTACTTATTCATGTCATTATTGCTGTCCTTCCACTGCTCGTTCTCAAGGTAGTTTGTTTTTCTTCCCCCATAGTTGATTGTTTCCCTGTCCTCGCTGAATATGCCACTTACTAGCTCCATTTCCTCCCACCTGCCCTCACCTCCCCCACCCCCCTTCCGCCCCCCGCTCCCAAATACCGTTCCAACTGTACGGCATGCTTTACTGCTCCCTGTACTTGCTCGTTTTATTTACAATCGAACACGCCAAAGGAATGTTGCTTCTGTGATATCAGATTGTTCGCTTCACAGTGCCAACTGTAAAGTGTGCTGTACTACTCCCTTGACTTGCTCGCCTGCCTTGGTAACAGCTGCACAAGTGAAGGGACCATGACAGCAATGTGCCTCTGCCACACAAGTCAGATTTCAATGCACGCTCTTTAAGTCTGATTTATGACCAAGATATGATCACATCAACAATTTAAACTTCCACCAAGGACTACAAAACTGCACGTTTTGATGTTGTGATTTTTTATAGTTGTGTGCAGTGGAAAAGCTTGCCTCCTACTTTGTTAAAAGCTTTCCTCTTTACTGTTCCCCTATGCTTCCTTTTATAAACACTGGGGGAGGATGTGGCTTAACTGCTTGATCTGCTGACTTTAAAGCTGGGGAACCGGGTTAGAGTCTCGGTGACAGCCTCAACATACTGTGATTCTGGGCAAATCATATATATTTACAATGTTTGCTGCTTGCCACCGCCCGTATTTATTTTCACCCACCGCGTGCAGTGGAAAAGCTTGCTTCTAATTTGTTAAAAGCTTTCCTCTTTACTGATCCCCTATGCTTCCTTTTATAAACACTAGGAGAGGATGTGACATAACTACTTGAGCGGCTGACTTTGAAGCTGGAAACTGGGTTTGAGTCTCCGCTTCGGTTCAACATCCTGTGACTCAGCTAATCACTTTCTCCTTTCCTAAAAATGAATGAATGCAGCTTGTGCTCATGTACAGCTCTCCGATACCTTCGGGTCGAGTTTGTGCTGTATAAAACTGCAAAAAACGTAGTTTCTTGCTCAATACACTGGAATGCATTTTAAAATAGACATGCTCTTTTCATTTGTTGTAATGATTGTGCAATTAAAACATTACTACACACCCAGTTAATTCACACACTCACACCTACAGCCATTCTACATGTCTGCAGGCTCAGGCTTCATTCATTTTTACTTTGCTCTCAGCCATGCTGAACAGCAGGTGTGCTGCTATTCAACGTGACTAAAAGACATTAACATTGACCGCTCCAATAGCTCTCGGATTGCTGCGATCGGTTTGGATTTGCCAGTGCTTGTTTGTGCCTGTTTTTTATAATTTTTGGTGGCTGTTTTAACCCGATTTTAGGTTAAAGCCTATCAGACAACTAACATCATCTTGAGTACATTCAGAAAGCTTCTATGGGAATGCATTCCACCCATTGCTTACCATTTGCTTTGTAACTCACATTTGCTTGCTTTGTATTTGCTGGATTTATTTGTTTTAGGCTGTCCAGCTTGTGTTTGTTCCTTCCCTTGCCCAAACCTTATTTACTGCATTTTTCCACCAGTAACGGATTTCTGTAAACAGGCCTTTAAATCTTGTTCTTATCTTGTCACATTTCCTGTGCAGTCAAAGAGAGAAGTCAAATGTCAGGCTCTGTCTTCCAGGGAGCTTGGTGTTTACTTTTCTTTTTTGACTTTAAAGTGAGAGGATGTATGTGACAATCATGCTAGCTACAGGGGATGTGCTGGACGGATGCTGTACAATGTTGTTTATTTTCTAGCACACAAAATGTAAATGTCTGTAAATGAACTGTGTAGATATTTCAGACTTTATCAAAATTAGTACAGTTGCAGAAGGTGAGTGTCTTCTTTGGCAAGGAATAGCAATTTAATCAACAAGGCTACATGAGTTTGTGCCCCAAATCTACTTTCACACCAGTTCTTTCACAATTACCACCAGAGATTGAGGCATTTGAGCAGGCAGTGATCGGTGAGATTGACTTGATGAATAAGACGAAGAGAAAACCTTTTTTTAATCTGACAAAACAGGAACAACAGGCCATCCAGGAACTCCAAGGGGACCCCCGTATAATCAAGCCAGCGGAAAAGGGGGTGCGATTCTAATTCAGACAACGGAGGCCTAAGAGACAGAATGACTTAGTCTGCTAGCAGACAGACACAACTATAAAATATTAGGAAAAGATCCTACCCCAGAGTTACAGAGAATTATCAGCTCCCTCGTAGATGAGGCATTAACGAATGGTTGGATATCCCGGAATGAAGCGATTTTCCTTTGTAGAGACAAACCAGTTGTCCCTTACTTTTCCACGCTGCCAAAAGTACACAAACTCAACAGACCCCCACCCGGAAGACCGATAGTGTCGGGGATAGGTTCAGTATTAGAAACTTTATCACAATTTTGTGACTTTTCTTAGGACCAATTGTGGAGAAGGTACCGTCCTATCATAAGAATATGAGTGAAGTGTTGAATCTCATCAAGGACATTTCATTCAATCCCCAGACGGAATTTCAAGTAGGGTTGAATATTGTATCCTTGTACATCAATATTCCCCAAGAAGAAACTCTGAGGGTGATTGAAAATAAATATCTTATACTTGGAGAAGTGGGAATACCAAACTCTGAGGTCTTTTATTCTGAGCCTAGCAGAAGTGGCACTTACCAGGAATTTTTTCCAATTTGATAGATCAATGAGACCTTCAGGTCCATGGACTTCCATGGGGAGTACGTTCACGCCGAACCTGGCTTGCCTTTTGTTTCAGAACTCGAGAGAGAACATATTCACTCTCCTGAAAATCCCTTTTCAGATCCTATCCGGATTTGGCGTTGTTATACTGGCGATGTGCTTTGGATCTGGTGAGGTGCCAGAGTCGGTGGAGGAATTTCTCAGATGGTTGAATAGTAGAAACACTTTCTTATTCTTTACCTCAATCATCTCCACCTTGTCCTTGCCATTTTTTGGATTTGTTGATTCAGTCAGTGGCCGGCAGGTTGGTGAATTAAGTATATCACAAACCGAGAGATTAGAACAATCGGCTATCCTTTCAGAGTTTCCATTCTAAATCTCTGAGAGAGAACTTGCCCTATGGGCATTTTCTTCGCTTGCAAAGGAACTGCTCTGAGAAAAGTAACTTCGAAATGGAAGCAGAAAGACTCAGTACAAAACGGCAGGAAAGGAATTACCCCAGACAAGTCATCAAGAGGGATTGGAAGAGAGCAAGTAACAACAACAGAGACTCCCTCTTGGAGACATTCGAAAAACCTGAGGTGGATAGGAATATCTGTGTGACCACTTTTAGCATGGCATCTGAGTGTGTGAAAAGAATTGTGACAAGAAATTGGGGAATTCTGAATTCCAATGGGTTGAACCTAGGAACACCACTATTTTCCTTTAAGAAAAGTGCAAGCATTAAGATGTTATTGGTATACACTACACCACAAGTGCCAAAATCAAAACCAGGACCCAACCTAAGGGGGTCTTCCTCCTGTAACTTGCATGCCCGCTTACCACCAGTATGAAATCGATGGAGTTGGGCCTACATTGCCCCTGAATGCTAACAAGCCATACTACATGTAACTCAGAGAATGTGATATACTTAATCAAGTGCCCATGCAATCTTGTGTATAGTGGGATGACAACGAGACAAATAAGAATCAGAATTTTGGAACATATGAGTAATGTGAGGTGCAAGAAAATATGACAAGACTGACTTCTTATTTTGCCGATATGAAACACTCCGAGAATGATCTAAAATGGGTAGTGATTGACAAACCCTTCATTTCAAACGCAGTGAGAGATGTTAAAGCCTTCCTGTTCAAATGCGAACAGAGATGGATACATCGATTGAATAGTAGCGAGAGGGGGTTGAACGATGATATCCCCAGGCACTATTTGAATTGTACCCAATAAGGCAACAGGACACATTGGATTATAAAGGAGAGATGGGAAGTTGGAAGGTGAATGTTCCCCTCAATATAACATGTGGGCTTAGTCTAGTACCAATAGCTAGGAATGTCCACACACATCTGATTATTATCATTATGAAGCTACACAAGCAGAAGATTATAACGGCCATGGTATGAAAAATATACGGAAAAATATACAACAACAAGTGGGGGACTGTGAACTCGCAGTTTTTCAGGATGACCATGGTGGGGGCAATAGATAATTCCAGCAGTGAGGACTTGGTCTAATGTCGAAAAACACAAGGACACTATGACTAGTCAAAGAGCGGGCTCCATGGAAAAGCAATCAGGCACTTAATGTGCATCCGGGTGCTCGCTTTATATAAGTATACATATGGTATTAATATCTACTCACTCAGCATTTGAATAAAGCCCGCAAGTATGAAGTGGCAGATGTATTTCCCACAGTATGGCGTACAAAACGAGTGGTGAACGCCGCAGAGATACGTTCTAGTATTGGATGAAATATACAGGTGGGGGCCACGTGACTAGGAAGAGTCTGAAGTCTGCTGATTATGTACCAGGCTTAAAGTTAGTCATTAGGGTTTTAACACATATCATGGGGATTTATATGAGCAAGATACAGAATATACATAAAAACAAAAAATCTTTTTTTTCTGTCTGTTGACCCATTTTTTATAGGGTCCGGTAAATGAGATAAAGGAGACCAAGTGCTCACAATAATGCGGACAAAAAGGAATGAGGAACGTAATAGAGACATGTTCTAGCATGGAAGAAGGCCGCGGAAAGGGGGTCGGGTGATGCAAAAGACCGGATGCCACTTGTAATGGTGGATTGGCAGACACTCGCACAGCTAGCATCGGAGGGTACAGAGTGGCGATAGTGAAGGGAGACAGCAGACCTTGACAAAGTAAGTCACCCGAGAGCTAGCCTTTCTGAAATTTAAAATGTGCATATAGTGGTCCCTCTAATTTGTCTACTTTTGGAACATACACATTGGGATTGTATAAGCAGGGCTGGTAGAATGACTGGCAGCGACTCACGAGCCGAGGTGAGGTTGAAGGAGAAAGTGATATCGTGTTGGAAGGTGGTAGTGGGGGTGTAATAAGTTCAAAAATTATTTTGTAACTTTAGTTTTCCGCCTGTGGATGATGTGACATTGAATATAGGAGCGGTGGAAAGGTGGCCTCATACATTTGAAGTGTAGGTAGGTAACAAACAGAATTTAACAAGATAGTGACCACAATAAAGCTATTTATGTAGTTTCACTGTCTCTCCACACACCTGTTTAGTGTTTGACTGTAGGGTGACGTTCCCACTCTTACCCCAGTTTTGGAATAAAGACTGTGAAACTCAGGTAAGGGACGTTTTTATTGTTTCCCACAGGGTGTTTGGAGAATGTGTGTGTGTTTCATGCCTATGCACTGTGAGGGTGGACACGTTGAATATCTGGATTACACTGGTTCACTGACTGAATGGTTTTAATAAATGGAGGTATAGAAGGAGGGGAACCTTCAACCCTTTAAGGTTCTTGGCATAATTATGTTATATTTGTCTTTTAGGTATTTCCTCTAGTGTTACAAGTGGCAAGTAGGTCCAGTTAAACATTGTTCACCTCCAAATAGACAGAAAACAGGAGGGACTTCTTTAGAGATAATAGCTAAGGTATCTTTATCCTAAAGAAGGCCAATGACCCTCAGTGGCAATGATATGGCGGAAACATGTTGATATTTAGGGGACAGGGATATAGTTTCCCAAGTGCACCCCGCCTTTAAGATTTTAGCCCTGCCAAGGAAGGCCCATAATAAAATTGAGAGGGTACCTCCTTAGACAGTTTTATCTTCACTTTTTCTGCACATTGTTTGATCCCTTATGACTAAGTTTCTTTATATAAAAAAAGGCAGCACTTCACCCTGAATGTTGGTCTGTGTCAGGGTGTTTTAACAGCCCAATGATGAAGCATGTGACTGAGTGAGGGTTTGCCAGGAATATTTCTTTCCCTCCTGTCATATGTGATATATATATATATATATATATAATGTGTATATATATGATATATATTATGTGTATATATATGATCTATATTATGTGTATATATATGATCTATATTATGTGTATATATATGATATATATTATATTATGTGTATATATTATATATGATATAGATATAAGAGGTTTGGATCGGCCCTTCTATATTGTGTGTGTATATATCAGAATTAGGACAGCACAAATGAAGCATATTTTTGGTAATTCTGGTAGTGAAAACAAATATTTTAATACGATCAAAACAAATCAATACACTAGGTGATGAAATTTCCACACATTATCGTTTGTGCGCTAAATTGTATGTCTGTGCAAATGTAATAGTCATTTCAATTGAATATGTGTTGTCTATAATGGCAGTGCGCTAGCACATCATGCATACTCAACTTTACCCTACTCCACTCTACTCTGCGCCACTACACTCTACTCTGCGCCACTACACTCTACTCTGCGCCACTACACTCTACTCTGCGCCACTACACTCTACTCTGCACCACTCCACCCTACTCTGCACCACTCCACACTGTCACTGCATTCTACTCTGCACCACTACACTTTACACCCCTCTGTGCCAATGCACTCTACCCCACACTGCTCCACTCTGCAACACTCCACTCTCGCCAGTCTACTTTACAACACTGCACTCTGTTCCACTGCACTCTGTGCCAATGCACTCTACTCTGCACCGCTCCACTCTATGCCAATGCACTCTATGCCAATCCACTCTACTCCACTCTAATCTACTCTGCACCACTTCACTCTATGCCACTGTACTCTTCCATGCAACTCTCCACTCTACTCGGAAACAATCTACTTCACGTCACTGCACTCTGTGCCACAGTACTCTTCTCCGCACTACTCAACTCTATGCTACTACATTCTACACCACTTTACTCACAACCAATGCTCTCTACGTCGGTGCACTCTATGCCAATTTACTCTGCACCACTGCACTCTATGCCACTATACTCTACACTTTGTGCCACTGCACTGTAAGCCAACTGCATTCTACGCCATTGTACTCTGTCACTGCTCTCTACTCCATTCTACTCTCTACCACTCTACGCCAGTGCCCTCTACGCCGCTCTACTACACACCACTGCACTCTGACAGTCTGCTCTGCAACACTGCAGTCCCTGCCACTGCACTCTATGCCACTGCACTCTGCATCACTCCTCTCTACACCACTTACTCAACCCTGCATCTCTTTACTCTGCACCACTGCACTCTACGCCACTCTACTCTACGGCACTGCACTCTATGCCAATGCATTATATGCCAATGCAGTTTACACCACTTTACTCAAAACCAATGCACTCTACACCACTGCACTATATGCCAGTCTACTCTGCACCACTGTCCTTTACGCCACTTCACTCTAGGCCCTCTACTAAACTCTACGACACTCCACTCTATGAAACTACACACTATGCCTCTCTACTCCATTAAACTCTTCAATGCTTTACTCCACTCCACTCTACAACGTTCTACTCCACTCTGCCATTCTACGACGCTACACCACTCAACGGCCTTCCATGCAACTCCATCTACGCCACTACATGCCTCTTTACTCCACTGTACGACACACTACTCCATTCTGCTCCACTCCAGTACTCCACTCTGACGCTCTATGCCACTCCGCTCTACGTTGCTCCACTCTATTCTACAACACTGCCCTCCTCTCTATGCCATCCCACTCTCCTACACTACTCCACTCTATGCCACTCCACTCTGCAGCAATCTACTCTGCTCTACGCCACTCTATTCTACAACTCTCTGCTCCACACTACACAACGCCTTCTATGCCACTCCACACAACTGCACAACACTCTGCTCCACACTGACACTCTACTCCACTCTACGCCCTTCCACTCTATGCAATTCTACTCCCTCCTTAGCACTCCACAACACATTGCACCACTCCACTCCATGCCTCTCCATGACACTCCACTTCACTCTACTCCACGCCACTCATCTCTCTTTTATGGCACTCTACGCTGCTCCACAAATCAACACCACTCCTTAAGACACTCCACGCCACTCTCCTGTACTCCACTAACTTTTAGCCATGCTGAACAGCAACCACGCTGGTGTACAACATGGCTAAAACATTTTGGCAAAGCCAATAGCTCTTGCATATGCACAACCTATTGGCTTTGCCAGTGCTTGTTGTGCTAGTTTTCACTCGTTGTTGTTCCTGTTTTCATTCGTTGTTGTACCTGTTTTAACTTTTTTTGTGCTTGTTTTCACTCACTTTCACCTGTTTCCATTCCTTTTAACCTGTGTCTTTGTGCCTGTTTTCTCTTTACTGCCTTTCTGCTCTTCTCACTCATTTCTGCACCTTTTTCGCTGTATTTCAGGCCTTCTGCTCCCTTTGTTATGCTCTTGCAGACACCCACGTCTTTTTCGGCTCCTTATCTGATCTTCCCTCCACGTCTCTTTCCTGCCTCTTCTTCCGCGTTTCTGCAGCAATACCTCGCAGCGCGTCTTTGTTCTCTCAACCCAGGGCACCTCACCCCTGCTGCTGTTGCACCATGCCTCACACCAACAGTAGGAGCTCTCACCTGCACCCACTACCGATTCTCCTGCAGCAGCCTCCCAGGCAAGCACCAGAAACACCATCAACACCCCAACCTAACACCACACGCTACAGTAAACCCACAGCCCAACACTCACTTGATGCTACTAAACACACGATTGCTAGGCACACGTGACCGAAATCTGGGACCTGCTGAGCAGTGACACACTGGACGGAAACCTTGCTCAACTCCACATCGGCCCCCGACATCCCCAGAGAGCTCCACCCCATTGATGGAATACCTGCACTTCAAGCTGCAAATCTCACAGCTTCACCCTAAATGAAACTCTCCTCTACCGACCACCTGGACTGCAAGCTACCTTCACCCACCTCACCATTGACTTCATCGCCCCTCTCACTATTGACTCCAGAGTCTACAGACTCCTTGGTGACCTCAACTTCCACCTAGAAGACTCAACCAGCCCCTGCTCCACAGTACTCTTCGAAAGCCTGAACAACAGTGGACTAACCCAGTGGCGTAATAAAACTTGAGGGGGCCACGCTGCAAAGTACATGGGAGGCCCCCCTTTCCCCAGAACCAGTCAAGAGCTCTCAGACCAGGGGCCTGCCACCCGTGCACAGTGCTGGAGGGGGTCTCTGGAGCAGGGCTAATGTTGCACCACTGGACTAACCAAACTCGTCACAGAACCAACACACATCACAGGGCACATGCTGGACTTCACCACAAGAGACTGCATCAAATACAACCCCACTTCGCCACTCACATGGCCCGACCACTCCATTATCCAGTTCCAAATCAACACACTGCAAGCCAATGCACCCATCAGCGTCCGCCTACCCAGCAGCAGCTGGGGAAAAATCTCAGAAGCAGGCTGACTCATTACCCTCCGCACACACCAACCTAACCCCACAGATAACCTCAACCAACACATCACCAACTTCAGCAACTGGATCAAGAACTGTGCCGACTCCCTCGTACCCATCAAACCCAACAAGCAAAGAAAAACCAACATACAAAGAAGAACCAACAAGCAGGCCAGCTGGTACACAGAAGAACTTCAAAGTTCAAAACAACACTTCAAACAGCTAGAAAGAAAATGGAGAGCCAGCCACAAAACCACTGATAGAACCTCCTACAAGCCTGCACTCAGATGCTACCTCCAGCAACTGAGAGACACCAAGAAAAAAAAAAGCTAGCTGAACGCATCAAGGGAGCTCCAGCAGCTGTAAGGAGATCTTCTTGATCATTAAGGAATTCACCACACCCTCAGCCTCTGTCAGCAGCATCACCCTCTACCAAGAACTCTGCGACAACCTATTTAACTTTTTTCAAGCAAATCTGAAACATCTACAGCAACTTCACATACTGACCAGACCCTACCGATGTCATCCCCAACCTGCCCATCGCCAACTAAGATGGCCACCTAACTTAATTAAAAACGCTCACCAAAGAAGACACAGTGACAGTCATGCAAACAGTTCAGTCGGGCTCCAACAGATCCATGTCCCCACCACATCTGGAACCTCTGGGCATCACCAATATGCACCAATCAGTACCGCCCTCACCCACATCATCAACACCTCTATCACAGCCTCTGCATTCCTCTACACAACACTGGAAGCATGCAGTGGTAACACCCTCCTCAGGAAGCAGTTTGTCGACCCAAGCCAGCTTAGCAACTTCCGTGCGATCTCCTTGCTCTCCTACCCAGACAAAGTGATAGAGAAGGCATTCAAACAGCAACTCACAAGCCGCCTCGAATTACACCACCTACTGGACAACACTATTAGGATTCCCAAGAAACCACTCAGCACTGAAACAGCACTCATTGCTGCCACAAACGACATCTGGACCCTCCTGGACCGAGGAGAAATAACGGCACACATCCTCTTTGTCCTCTCCTCAGCATTAAACACAGTCTCCCCCAACACACTCATCAGAAGACTCCACAAGATCAGAATGCGAGGACCCACACTCAACTGGATCTGCTTCTTCCTCACAGGAAGAACCCAAAGAGTCACTCAATCAGTCAAATCGTATTTATGAAGCGCAGCTTGTCACCTCTGAGGGTCTTGAGGTGCTAATGACCCTGATGCGAGGGAGGATCAGTTGAACAGCCATGTCTTAAGTCCTTTCCAGAATTCAAGCAGCAAGGCTGATGTCCGCAGGTGAAGGAGGAGTCTGTACCAGGATTTTGCTGCTAGGTAGAAGGAGCGTCCTCCACTTTTGCTACGGTGGATACGGGGAGTGTGGGCGAGGGAGAGGGAGGTGGAGCGCAGGTTTCTGGTGGGTTAATGGAAGTTGAAGCGATGGTTGATGTATGCTGGTCCCTGGTTGTGTAGGGCCTTGTAGGTGTGGACCAACTTATTGCATTGGCATCTCTTCCAGATGGGGAGCCAGTAGAGCTTCTTGAGGTGGGGGTGATGTGAGTCCACTTGGGGAGGGCGAGGATGAATCTGGCCGCAGCATTCTGTATGGTCTGCAGTATTTTTAGGTGGTGAGAAGTGATTCCTATGTAGAGTGCTTTACCGTAGTCCAGCCGGCTGGTGTCAAGGGCTTGAGTGACGGTTTGTCTGGTGTTGACCGGGAGCCTTTTGAAGATCTTACGGAACATGCGAAGGGTGAAGAAGCAGGCGGAGGAGACTGTGTTAATCTGGTTTTTTACAGTGAGTTTGCTATTGAGGATGATGCTAGGGTTGCGGGCGTGGTCTGTCAGCGTGGGTGCCACCAGGAGTTGCTCCACGGGTGGTGTTGTTCCAGAAGATCAATACTTCAGTCTTGTCCATGTTGAGTTTTAGGCAGTTGTCTTTCATCCAGGCTGCTGGGCTTTTCATGCACCTGCGGAAGTTGATCTTGGTGGTGGATGGGTCTTCTGAGAGAGAGAGAGAGAGGATGAGCTGGGTTTCGTCTGCGTAGGATATGATGTTTAGTTTGTGGGTTCTGACAATGCTGGCTAAGGGGGTCATATAGGTGTTGAACAGAGTAGGGCTGAGGGACGAGCCTTAAGGGACACCTCAGATGATCTTAGGTTCCGAGGTGAAAGGAGGTAGGCAGATTCTCTGGGTTCTGCCGGTGAGGAAGGAGGCGATCCATTTGAGGCCGTCTCCTTGGATTAGGATGTGATGAAGTCTCTTGATAAGGGTGTGATGGGATACAGTGTCGAACGCTGCTGAGAGGTTGAGGAGGATCAGGCCCGCCTTGTCTCCCTAGTCAAGAAGGGTTCTGATGTCATCAGTGGCCGCGATTGGAGCAGTTTCAGTGCTGTGGTTGGAGTGGAATCCTGATGGGGAGGTGTCCAGCAGGTTGTTTCTTTCCTGGTGCTCCGTGAGTTGGCGGTTGAGGGACTTTTCGAAGACTATGGTGGGGAAAGGGACCAGGGAGATGGGAGGATAGTTTTGAGTTCTCTGGGGTCAGCGGAATGTTTCTTGAGAAGAGGTTTGACTTCCGCGTGTTTCCTTGCTTAGGGGAAGTTGGCCATGGTGATGGATGCGTTGAGGATGGTGGTGAAGTTGTTGCTGATTGTCTTGCTCCTAAGGTTGTAGATGTGGTGGGGGCAGGGGTCCGTGGGTGCTCCTGAGTGGTCGGAGTTCATGATGGCTGTGTTGTTGTCGGTGGTGAGCTGATTCCAGGTGGTGAACATGAGGTCGGGGTTTGTGTCTATTGGAGCAAGGAGGCTGACGATGTCAGCAGTAGTGGGAATGGGGCGCGTAATTTTTGTAGATGGTGGAGATCTTTTCATGGAAGAAGTCTGCCAAGGTATCTCAGAGTTCCTGGGAAGGGGTGATGATGTTTTCGGTGGCTGAAGGGTTGGACAATTCTCTGACGACGTTGAAGAGTTCTTTGCTGTGGTTTGAACTCGCTTCGATGCGGTTGGCGATGGCGCTCCTTTTCATCTCTTTCAGGAGTTGGTGGTATAGGTTGAGAGAGGTCTTGAAAGAGGCACGGTCTGTGAACTCTTTGCTGGTACGCCATTTCCTTTTGAGTCGCCTGCAGTTTTGCTTGGTGGTTCTCAGTTCTGTGGTGTACCAACTGGCCTGTTTGGAAGATCTCTTGGGTTTGGTAGGTTGGATAGGGGCGGTTCTGTCAGTGCAATCAATGATCCATACGGAGAAGTTCTCGACAGCCTGTTCAAGATTAGTTGCAGTACTGGGACAGGCGATGTTGAGGGCGTCAGACCACTGGCTCTCAGATACTTTGCTTCAGTTTCGGTGGGCGGTTCTGGGCAGCTTGGTGGCAGTTCTGGGGGGGTCCTGGGATGGTGAAGTGTACGATGATGTGGTCTGTCCAGGTCAGCTCGGTGATGTGGCTGAACTTTACCATGTCGCTGGCCATGAAGATAGGTTTGAGTGTGTGTCCTCCGGTGTGAGTGGGATTGGTGACAAGCTGGGTGAGGCTGATGTTGCTCATGCTTTCGAGGAGGTTGGCAGTGTTGGCGGCGTCCAGGTGAAAATTGAGGTCACCGAGGATAATGTAGTGTTTAGAGTCAATGGCAAGCTGGGCAATGAATTCAGGGATGACATCACAGAAGCTGGGGTGAAGACCTGGTGGTCAATAGGCGAGGGTGCCTCTGATGGTGGTTTTGCCATGTGTGAAGTTAAAAGTTGAGGTGTTCCATGATTGGGGTGGTGTCATCCGCGGCGGCGGTGGTGCAGTGGATGGTTTCTTTGTGGATTATGGTGATTCCACCTCAGTGTTAGTTGATGTGGTCTTGTGTGCAATTTTGTAGCCGTCTGGCGTTGCTGAGGCGATGTTGGGCACGGATGCTGGTTTGAGCCAAGTCTCGGTGAGGAAGTGATGCCGGGGTGATGGAGGTGAGGGTATCCCATATCTCAGTGGCGTGCTTGCAGAGAGATTGTGCGTTGAGGAGGACGCAGTGGAATTTTTGTTGAAGCAGTTAGGATCGGCGTGGTGGTTATTCTCTTTGTACTTGCGGGTGCTCCGGTGTTGCTGGTGAGGTGACAGTTCCGGCACTTGAAAGGTCCTACTGCGGTTTGAAGGGAGGTGTGTTAACAGTTGTTGTGGGGCCTGGGGTCCAGTGCTCGGAGTTTGGTGGTGGTGTATTTGTGGGTCGTGGGAGGGCAGGATTCCTGGCGCTGGGCATGGTCCAGGCGCTGGGAATGGTCCAGGCGCAGAGAGGCTTGCCTTTGGCATACTGGCAGAGAGCCCACTGTGTGGCTGCGCAGTGCCTCCATTAAGTAACTCCTGGGAAGAGGGAGGGGCGCTGTGTGTCAGGAAGTGGCAAAAAACAGCAGGAAAAGAGCCAGGGGTGAGGCAGGCCTGCTCTGAAAAATAACAAGAACATTGATACAGACAACAGTGTATCAACAGAGAATAGCAACATTGTTTACAACAAGGCTTTTACTATATTAAACTATGTCACAACAAGGCTTTTACTACATTGAACAACAATGATCACAGCAGTGATACAAAACAAGGCTATATTGGTTAAATTAATGAGGACAACAACAGTGTTACAAAGAGACAAGTAAAACAGTAAACAGAGGTGGGAGCAGCAATGTGAGGATGAAAGCGGCAGCAGAGAGAACACGATCAGCAGAGTCGGGAAGGCCTGCTGATCATGCAGCGAGGGGAGCTGGCTCAAGGACCTGCTCAATGGGGTCACGCTGCGGCCTCCATTAAGTAGGTCCTGGGAAGTGGGAGGGGTGCTGGGTGGCGGGAAGCAGAAAAAAACTGGTAGGAAAAGAGTAAGCGGCAAGGTGAGCCGGCTCTGAAAACTAACAAGAACAGTGATACGGGCAACAATGTATCAAGAAAAGATGACTTAGAATCGCAACAATGCTTACAATAAGGCTTTTACTATATTAAACTATGTTACAACAAAGGCTGTTAGTATATTAAACAGCAATGATGACAACAGTGATACAAAACGAGGCTATATTGGTTACAATAATGAGGACAACAACAGTGTTACAAGGAGGCTATTAAAACAAGTAAAGCACAGTAAACGGTGCTGAGAGCTGCAATGCGAGGACAAAAGTGGTGGCAGAGATAACGTAGTCGGCAGATTCAGGAAGGCATGCTGATCGTGCAGCGAGAGGGGAGGTGGCTCAAGGACCTGCTCGACTCAGACTGCCATCCTTCACCATCCACCCCCCCCCCCCAGCGCCTTGAGACCCTCACGGGTGAGTAGCGCGCTTCAAGAATCTCTGATTGATTGATTAATTGGAGTCCCCCAGGGATTGGCTCTCCGCACAATTGTCTTTTTCTACATGACACCGCTTGCCAACATCATCCGATCTCAAGGCATGATCATCATCTCCTACGCCGACATCACCCAACTCATCCTCTCCCTGATGGACAAGACAGCCACCACCAGAACCCTCTTGACCAACTGCATGACCATGGTAGCAGAGTGGTTGAGAAACTGCTTGAAGCTCAACTCCTACAAGACGGAATTACTGATCTTCGGAAACCATGGGACGCCACCTAGTGACCGACGGAGCTAGGACAACACCCACTGACCATTCCAGGAATCTGGGGATCAGTCTGATCGACAAGCTGCCTGCTTCCACTTCCTTTGTATGCTACGAAAGATCTTCAAATGGCTGCCACACCACAGTAGATGAACTGTCACTCAAGCACTCATCACAAGCAGACTTGACCACGGCAATGCACTCTACACCCGAATCTCCAAGCAGCTTCTAACCAGACTTTAGACCAACTAGAAGCTGCCACAGGACTCATACTTAACCTCCCACACTGCACCAACATCGCACCCCACCTCAGAGCACTCCACTGGCTTCCCATTCACAAATGCAGCTGATTCAAACTCCTCACACACATCTACAAAGCTGTGCACAACACTGGACCAGCATACCTGAACAGCCGCTTACACTTTCACCAGCCCACTAGGCATCTATGCTCAGCCTCACGCTCACTCACACACATCCCCTGCTTTCACACAAACTGAGCAAGAGGTCGCTTGTTCTCATATGTGGCATCCAAATCATGGAACAACCTCCCACAAAACATAACAGCCTCCTTCTTGCTTCTTGAGTTTCGCAAAAGGCTAAAGACCTGGCTCTTCAAATAACACTGCGGGGACCACATGCCTACACACCTGCTCAAGCACCTGGATACCCTCATGGGTTATTAGAGTGCTATTACAAATCAATATAACATAAGACAGCAAGATGACTCGCTGCTAAATTGGTGCCCTGTTTGACCAGATAACGCTAAAAACTCGGTCTAAAGAAAATACAGTGCTGGTATGTGTGTGCAGATACTCTGCTTGCTGACTCGGCTGGCTGCTTCTAGGCACTGTGTACCTACCAGATGCTGCTAACACTGCTCATACAAACCCCTGGATGTGAAAGGCTGAGTTTGCCTGGGCAGAAATCTCAGGCCTGCTGCGTAAACGCAGATTTCTGCAGCCAGCGCGTTAACTCTTTGAAGGTGCTTGACACATATCAGTATACTATACCAAAGGCTAAAGCAAATTATGTTCAAAATTGTGTCACGTTCTCATGGGGAATGTATGATGCACTTTGAATACTGTTTTATCAATAAGAAATATTGACAAAAAACAAGAGCATAACTTCTAAAGAAAGAAATCACCCGTAAATTTTGTGTGCACGTGCCTACATGGTGCACACGCCTACAAAATGACATAGCTACAGCAGCTGTGTCATAGCACCTTTTTTTGGTTTCCTATTTAGCCATGCTACAAAGCATTGCTAAAATCCATTGGCAAAGCCAATAGGTCACAAAGACGAAAACTATCCCGTTTATCGTGAAAGGACAGCAATGACAAAAGTACTGCTAGCATGTTCTCAGCTACAAAAAGTGCTCTTCAGATGCCGCTGTCCTGTGTTGAGCTCTATGAGAAATTGGGTTGTTGGTTGACTGGGGTGTGAGCCCTGGTCAAGCAACAGCCCCGGTCAAGCAACAGCCCCAATCCCTTGCAGGGTGAACCACAAAAAGTCACTAAATTAACCTGTGCTTAACCCTGGGTAGCTTGGTACAAAAAGCAGTCAGGCTTAACTTAAAGGCAATGTGTAAGGTATTTATGCAGCACATAAACAGTAAAAACACAACACAAGAAAAATCTCACACCAATATAAAAAAATCGAGTCAATTTTAATAAATTATTGACACCAAAGTGACAAAAATGCAATTAGTAGAACTGGAGTTATGAGTTTTTAAAGTTTTTAGTAAAAACTTGCACCTAAAAGACTGGCTCAAAGTCGAAATATATGGCCGACCGCGATTGAGCACGGTGCGGATACAAAAAGTGGATTGGGCCCAGTCAGCACTTGCCTTTGGTCATAGAAGAAATTTTGAGAAAAATGTTCTGAGAAGGTAAAGTTAACTGGGGCAAGGCTGCAGGCAGTGTTCGAAGAGGGAGCGCCTTCGTCAGGGAGTCTTGGGTCGAAGCCGCAGTAAAGATTTCTAATTTTGGACTTAGTCTCTTTTTTTGGAAGTTGAAAATCTCCAACGGCATGAGGCAGAAGGCTGTAGCCAGAGACCATTCCAGGAGGTCGGATACCCCTTTGGCGAAGGTCCACTGAACAGGATTGGCTGCTGCGTAGAGGAAAGTAGCAGGAGCAGCTGCAAAGTCAGTACCTTGGGCGGATAGACGAGCAGGTTGGTCCTGGTTTCCCCCACGGTTCCCAGACTGGTTTTTAGCCAAAAAATGTTTGTCCTCAGTTTTCGATTTAGGCTTTCTGGGCACCTTTACCACCGTAACCAAGGGTCCAGGACTAGTGGGACACCACTTGGGGGTTCAGGACTCACTGAGGCTGGGTCCAGGTGCGGGTTCAAGATCATAGATGCCTTTTATGTCCCTGTGACTCTGAATAGGAGGCCTGAAAACTAGCCCTTGGAGTCACTCTGGTAGTCCAGGGTACAGGTGAAGGTGTAGAGCTCAAACAGCATGGCTGACCTCTGAGGATTCAAGGCAGACTCCAGGCAGCAAAGCAGTCCTTCTGGGTACAGTAAAGCAGTCTTGAAGAGTGCACAGCAGGTCACAGCAGGAGACAGTCCTCAGAGTCCTTCCGCAGGTCCAGAAAGTGAACTGAGGAGTGGGTTTGAGGGCCCTATTTTTGTACCTAATTCTGCCTTTGAAGTTCGGAGAAGTTTCTACTTTGAAGTGCATGGAATTTCCTGATTCCTCTACCCTGGATCCAAACTGGCTGCAGTGGCAATGTAAAGGTGTTAAGTCCTTTGTGTGAAGGCAGAGCACAGCCTATTCAGTTGCAAGTGGGGATGAGCTCGGCTCCACCCCCCCCCCCACTACCCCCCCATCCTGCCAGCTGATTGCCAACTCAGGCACACCTAATTTCTCTATTGTGTGACTGTCTGGGAAGAATCTACAAAGTCTGTCAGTTACACCCAGTCTTGTGACCCAGGACTTGCAAGCACCAAATGGCTATGGGTAGGAAAATGACATCTTTCTAAAGGTGGCATTTTCAAAATTGCAATGTCAAATCAGACTTTACCATTGAAGAGGATTTTTCATTACAATGTCATAGATCCCAAACATGAAATGCTTATTCACCTTTAGTCAAAAGTTAGCACTTATTAAATGTAATAAGGCAACTCTAGGTTATCCTATGTGACAGATAAGCTTCACAGGAGTGAAAAACTAATTTAGGATTTTTTCACTCTTAGGACATGTAAAACTTAAAATCCAAATTTTAATTACAATGCACCATGCCCTATGGGCTACCTAGGGGCCTACCTTAGGGGTGACATGTGCAATAAAAGGGGGGTTGTAGGCTTGGCAAGGGAGTAAAATTGCCAAGTCAAATTGGCTGTTTAAATCTGCATTCAGGCTGGAATGGCAGGCCTGGGACATGTTTAAGGTGCTACTTAAGTAGGTGTCACAGACCGTGGCAGGCCCACTAATAGTATTTACTTTACAGGCCCTTGGTAAATGATATACCACACTGCAAGGGAAATTAAAAATGCCAATCGGGTGTAAGCCAATTAAGCCATGTTTAGGGGAGTGAGCACAATCACTTTAGCACTGGTTAGCAGTGGTAAAGTGCACAAAGTCCTAAGGCCCACAAAAAGGAATTTTAGCAACAAAAATGGAGCTATTTTGGGGTAGGACCACCTTAAGGCTACCAGGTCTGACAGCCCCGTAAACGCTTTAGAAAAATTCAGAAGATGAAAACATTATGTACAAAATATTGTCAGTTTTCAATCTGACTTGCTAAAGTGTAGGCTAGAAAGTGAAGGGCGATACTAGCGTTCTAAAAGGGGTCATTGGGGGGTAAAACATCCCCCCAAGGTAGCATTCAATGTTGCCAGTCTGTAATGGAAAACAAGCAATGACTCAGGAGGTGGAAGCAACAATATTTTGGGTGGAGGAAGGGGACTATCCACAACATGCAAGGAACGAAGGGGGAATAAGAAAAAACAAGCATTGGCACAGTCAGTAGGTTTCGGCTTAAGAACCTATTGACTTTTCTAATGCTAACAACGCATGTGTGCCAATACAAGTGGGCGCATCATCACACCAATTCTTTTTTATTTTAATATACTGATCCAAGATGGATTGACAGATTAAACAAGCATGGTATCTACAGATGGGAAACCAAAAACCTCCAAAAGAGGTCTTGATCAACCGGCTAAATGAAACAAGAATTTGCAAAGCCTATACAAGAGCTATACTGGCTTTACCAATTTCTTTTAGCTTTGATGTACAGTAGCGTGACTGCCCGCGCCTTAGTGCTTTTTTCCTATGGTGGGCAGGAGTGGGCAACAGACAACGGGAGGGGGCTGGGAGGGAAGGGACATCACGAACAACCGGAAGGATGGCAGTAGGGATTGGGTAATGGGACAGTTTAAAAAAAATAGCACTCTTTTTCGTATGGAGGGTAGAGAGAAGAAGCAACACGGACCATAGGAGGGTAGAGATTGGAAGGGGGAAGAAGCAACATGAAGAATAAATAAAAAGAATAAAAATAGTACCTCGATCAGTGGAAGGACAGCAATCAAGCTGAAAAGCAAACTGTACTTGGTCCATGCTCCAGTTGAAGAAGAGAAGCTGACGCTGGCACATGCTGCCCTTTTACTATGCATAAATAAGAATGACAAAGAAGGCTGGTTAGCAATGAGCGGGCTGCAAGCCCCTTGTTGTAGAAGATACATCTCATAAGCGAGAGCGCATAGGCAAGCAGCGCTTGCGCAGTTGATACCTAACCAGCTGCTTCTGACGAATGAAAACAAAAGAAACGAGTAACGAGGAAGCCAACCAATGATAAGAAATAGGTGCGCTCGAAGTCCTTTTTAGATTTTTTTTTCTAAGCAATAGACTTGCAAGCAACAGTGCATGCGCTGTCTAAGGTGAGACCTAAATGTGCTTTCTCAGACGAGAACTGAAAAGGGAAGTCAGATGTTATGTTATGTTATTTTGTTCTTGTATAGCGCATGTATACCGACAGGTCTCTTAGCGCTTCGGAAGAAGAAAAACAGCATCAGGGCGGGGTGGTCACCATGGTACTAAGAAAAATTAGGTCATGTCTAGAGCTTCCCTGAAAAGAATGGTTTTAAACTGTTTCCGGAAGGGGAGCAGACCATGTTCTTTACGGAGGGTGTCGGGCAACCGGTTCCAGAGTTGTGGCAGGAGGACCGAGAAGGCTCGTCCTCCTTTGGAAGCAAAGTTACCCCGCGGGCAGACCATCTGGGCGGCTTCTGCTGAGCGGAGCGCCCGCCCAGGCACATATTTGATTAGGCGTTCCCTTATGTACCCTGGGGCGTGTCCATAAAAGGCTTTATGGGCAATACAGAGTCCCTTGAACTTCGCTCTTTGCCTAACCGGCAGCCAGTGCAATTTGCGCAGCAAAGGAGTGGCATGAGTTCTTCTGGGCAACCTGAAAATCAGCCTGGCAGCGTCATTCTGTACCACCTGTAGCTTGTTCATGAGTTTCTGGGGGAGCCCGACATAGAGCGCATTGCCATAGTCGAGTCGCGAGACGATAGTTGCTAATACAATGGTTTTCAGAGATGAAACTGAGAGCAGTGGAACCAGCTTCCTCAGCTGTCTTAGAAGACCAGTGCATGTGCCCACCACCGAGTTTACTTGATTAATCATGGAGATGTATATTTTTTCAATTGCATTTCTTTTAAGGATCACTGTATTTTTTAGGAGCATGTCTAGAATTTTTAAAGTTACAAGACGAAGGTCAACCACATTTCTCAAAGTTTTCAAACCCCAAAGATTGTTTTGTAATGTTATTGTATTCAAGCCTGATTTTGACCTACCTATTCATGTTTTAACTTCAAATACAAAATCGCAAATTGATTTCTCAACTAACACTGTAAAAACCATTAATGGGGTCCATGTCATCTTTGCAAAACATGTTGTCTTGTCACGTTTTACTTCCCTAAGAATATTTGCTTTTTCTAGAAGTTGTTTCTGTTATTTTAAATTTATGCGACACTGAACTTTTGTGTAGTGTAGAGTCTGCTCTGAGTCACTTCGATGTGTCTTGGTGTGTGCAGGTTATGGGTAGGTGTTCATTATGGTGCATTATTGAGAGCTCTGAAGGTGCGGCTCAAGCAGTGTGGGTTTCTGACTGTGCCTGTTAGTGGGTCACAAAGATGTTCACACTGCATGCTGCATCGGCCTCTCTGCAGAGCTCACCTAGTGATGCTCATATCTATACCAATCGAATTACCCTTTCTTGTGAAAGTGTATGAAGGAGGTATACACAGTTGTGAGATATGGACGGCGCCAAAGAGGAAAATAAAATGCTGTGTTCAAAGGTGAGGACAGAGCATGTTTGAGTGTGTTTGAGGGGGACATGGTGAAGGGAAGGTGTTGCATGGAAGTTTATGCCTGAAGGACAGTTTGAAAATACAGTGATGAAGGGGAAGGAGAAGAAGTGTGATGTGTGCAGAAAGAAGATTCCAGAAAGATGTTGGGAGAAGAGAGCTTACGAGTCTAAAAGAGTCAGAGATTGCAGAGGAAAGTGGTGTGAAGGAGAGAACGGTAGTGACTGAGACACTCCGAAGACCTCTACTCCTTCCACACACCTTAGTCATGTTACATTTACAGTCTCAGAATTTCAGACTTGAAACCTTATCAATTCTACTTATTCACAGCGAATTCCGTGTTGTTACCGGATACAGATAACAAGCATTGCCAAAGCCAAAAGTTCTGGTTTTGTTTTAGGCACATGTTCGTCGTTGTGTGATTTGAAAACTCATGGAGAGGCCCCCAAATCCTTGTCAGGTGGCACACTGCTGGGAGCAGAGGATATTAGTTCATGGGTTTCAAGCCATGCCCTTAATTACATATACCTGATCTGATCGCCATAAAAAGTTTCCTAGTTACACCTCTACGGCCACGCCCTTTCAAGAGATCCTCCACCATGATTTTTATTCCAGTTAAGGCACTGCTGTCTTCCTTTGCACTGCACATCAAGACCTCTTTTAAACTTAGTTACCTTTAGAAACTTAAACTGCCCAAGAGACCCTTTCTAATTACAGTAACCACAGTATGGCCTACAGATTTGTTTTGTTTATCTTTGAAAACAACATTTCTATGAGTTTAAACATTTCTGGAGACAGCAAAGAAACTGGTTTACCTTTGAAACTGCACTTGTGACATGTTTTCTTGCTTAGCTAATCATAACTGTCCAACTTCCCTTAGGTCAATGTCGGGAATGTTTATTTATCCTCCTAGATCAACAGCATTTATATATATGATTTAATTAAATGGTATGTTTTTTTAACTAATGCCTCTCTGTTTTCATGATTGATTAATGTGTATATACCAGTTTATAGCTGTTTTTACTTATATGTTTACATTTTCTAGCTATGTGGGAATGACTAGGTCTGTCTTATGCAGCACATAGCAGTAAAAGGATGGGATGGAGAAACTACTATTGTTAATGTTGTTTGTCAGCCATTGTTTTTCGGTGTATGTTTTTGATGTATATGGTTCCCCTTTATGCATGGTATTAGAGTCTGTAAATATCAACTAAGTTTTAGGCAACTAAGAGAATGAGACCCCCTTCCTTGTCCCAGCTATTTTTCTGACATCTCTATGTCCTTTTTAATGCAAATTAAAAAGGGGAAAGGCATAGGCCAAACGAGGGGAAGAGAAGTAGTAAAACCTGCTTTGGAGAAGTCTTCCTCCTGCAAACACATCTGCGGCACAAGTGGTCACCTCTTATCTTGGTCCACTTCTTCATATACATTGCCTTACCACAGCAGTCTACTCTGTCCCAGAAAAGGAAGCTCAGATCACGGTTTTAATTGAATATGAAATGTGCTCAAATTATAGTTTTAAGGCGCTGTCATCTTTTACAGCAGGCTGTACCTCCCACTGACATGTCCGTCTCCTTTGGTGTGTGCCTCTACCATCTCAATGAGTTACCGCCTGTGCTGTAGAGGAGCACACGATCATTCATTACTTTTTTTAAACACATTTTATTTGTTTTTGATTTCATTTGTCTTTGAATTACGTGACAGTTCAAATAGTGTGCAGTTTAGCAAATGTGAGTAGAATATCCTCCATCTTCAACTCATCCTTATGCACGGCCTCCTTCCCCGAAGTATAGAAGCATGCAGAAGTCAAACCCCTTCTCCAAAAGCCTTCCACCAACCCTAGCGAGCTCAAGAACTATCGCCCCATCTCGCTTCCCCTTTTCCAGCCAAAGTCCTTGAAAAACCCATCAACTGCCAACTCATGCAACACCTGGAGATCAACAACCTTCTGGACCCCTTCCAATCTGGATTCCGCACCAATCACAGCACTGAAACCACCCTGATCGCTGGCTATATCAGAACCCTCCTCGGCCAGGTAGAAATGGCGTCCCTGATCCTCCTCGACCTCTCAGCAGCATTTGATACCGTTTCCCACCACACCCTTATCAAGAGGCTGCATCACATCAGAATCCAAGAAATCACCCTTAAGTGGATCGCTTCCTTCCTCACCAGAAGAACCCAGAGAATCCGCCTACCACCTTTCACCTTGGAACCCAAGGACATCCTCTGCGGCGTCCCTCAAGTCTCGTGTCTCAGCCCCACACTGTTCAACATCTTTGGGACTGAGCACATTTGGCCAACATTGTTGGATCTCATGGAAAGAACATCATATCCTGTGCAGACGACACCCAGCTGATCCTCTCACTATCAGAAGACCCCTCCACCACCAGGGCCAATGTCCGCAACAAACAGCTGCCTATGACTCTATACAGACAAAACTTAAGTGTGGAATGACTCCTGGTGGCCCGCAGAACTTGGACCAGCACCCAACTTAACAGACCACGCATGCAACCTTGGCATTATCCTGGACAACAAGCTCCCCATTAAAAATCAGCACAGTTTTATTCCACTTGCTTCCTAACTCTTTGCATGCTCCGTAAGATCTTCAAATGGCCCCGCTGTCCCCACCAGACAAACCATCGCTCAAGTCCTAGTCACCAGCTGGCTGAACTACCCCAATGCTCTCTATGTAGGAATCACCACACACCTCCTGAAGAGACTGTAGACATACAGAACTCAGCGGCCAGGCTCATACTCAACTTCCCAAAATGGACCCACATCACCTCCCCACCTCAAGAAGCTCCACTGGCTCCCCATTCAGAAGAGATGTCAATTCAAGATGCTGATCCACACCTACTAAGTTCTTCACAATCAGGGACCAGCATACATCAACTTCCACCAACCCTCCAGACTCCTGCTGTCCACTTCCCTCTCCCTCACGCACACCCCCCAGACCAAAAGCGGAGGACACTCCTTCTCCTGTATCGCGGCAAAATTCTGGAACGACCTCCCCCTTCACCTCTGGACCTCCTCCTCTCTTATGGAGTTCAGGAAAGGACTCAAGACCTGGCTGTTTGACTAAACTGAGCATCCGGCTCTCAGCACCTGGATACTCTCAAGGGTGATTAGCCGCGCTCTAGAGTATTGTATTGTATTGCATTGCATTGTACCCAAAAACGCGTAAAATAAAAATGACGACGTATACACCTATGTGAACATGTCCCAGATGGCAACCTAGGCAGTTGACATTTTGTCTCTCTCTCCCTGTAAGGGTTCGACTGGTGATTCATTCCTTCTTTGAAATGGAGTGCATTGGCCACCAGATAAGTCAGTCTGGTAAGGCCATGGAGTTTCCCCAAATAGGCCAATCCTTTTTTTTAAGTTTCTAACTTAGCCATCTGTTCTTTAGTTCTTCGACACTACCCTAAGGAGATCAACATCTCATGGTGGGAAGTAGGGTAACACATTTTATTGTCATACCGTTTCAGATGTGCAAAACAGTTGCTAAACTTCTGTTAACCTCCCACCCAGCACGTCCTCAGTTCTGATCTTACCTCCCTTTCACCCAGCAGGCGCCAATCATGATCTCATCAAGTTGCGCATTCCGTTAGGTGACCGACCACACCTGAGGCTCCTGGAGGAGGTGGGCTCTGTGGAGAATATTGACGAGCTGAAGGCTCTAATGCATCGTTGTTGGCACCACGAGACATCCAAGAGACCTACTTTTAAAGGTATCCCAAACCCTGTCATTTCTAATTTTAGACTGCATAGAGCTGGGCAAATGGTATATGATTGATATATGCCGAAACTATTGAAAAACTATGGGGCATGATTACAGCAGAGGAAGCAACCTTCTTCCCCTGGAGATGAGGTCCTAGAAAAAGGGTACACCAGGGGAGGTTGTCACAGAAGGACGTGCACCTACCTTACTTTCCATAGGAGTGATCAGTGCAAAATTGCATTGGAATTCAGCAAACCTGGTACAGGTGAATAGGGTGGTGTGGGTGACTAACAATGGTCTGCGGTGGTACAGCAGACAATTGTAGATTTCTATTTCGTAACCCACCCTTACTGTTTGTAGTGTCTGGTGGTGCAGCAGGAGACTTAAGTTTTTGGATTTGGCTCATGTGTTGTAAAATGCATTTTCTGTGTGTGAATATCACCAACGGGAGTCAGAATATTAGTCTCACAACTGACTATATGTAATATAAAATATTATGTGAAACCTACTGCTATAATTTTAAATATAAATAGAGCACAGTCTTACTGACAAAGGCTTGGCTGTGCCAGATGAGTTTACTACTGTGAGGTCTGATGGAGATAACTCCTGGATTTCTTACTTCTAAACATGTCTGTTTAAAAAGTTTGTTTTGTGATGAGCTTCCTTGGTTCCCTTTCCTCCCTGGTTATATCCTACCCTTGCCCTCTGCCCCCCGATTCTCCTTACCTTTGGTTCGCTCCTTCAGCCTTGTAGTTTGTTGACAGTTTTCACAGTCTTCCCCAGCTGTGTGGAGAGGTTGTGAAGAAAACGTCTTGCTGCAATCCATAATCTGCACTTCAATTTACCAGGGTCTTCCTCAGCATAACATGGTGCTTAGCATAAAATGGTCCATACAACCCCAATCAGGGCCCATTTCTCAACAAGCATTGGCAATACCAATAGGCCTGGCTTAAGAATGAAAGTCCATTTTGTGTTCAATAAGTCATCATACAGGCATTCTATCGCTCTCGACACAGCTAGAGCCAACTGTTAAAACTATCAACATTCTACAAGATTTAAATGTATAGCTGCAGTTCTTCACGCTCTATTTTACATGTATTCAGAGACTGAGATTCGTACTCCCGTTGGTGATATTAGCGCACACCTATTTTGAGTTTAAAATATTGGAAGACTATGTATACTTAACTGCAGCACTGAGGGGGTCTGGGGGAAAATAAGAGACTGGCAGCCCCGTTAATCTCTGTATAATGAGCTAGAGTTCTGGACTATTGGATTGTCTAAGATGTGCCGTAAAGTAGAAGGCAAAAAATGCAATATGAAAATATATCCCCTTCAGTTCTTACACTCTGATGTTTCATATATTTATGAGTAAAACAAGAAAGCTAAAACTAATGTCTTCTTGTATAAACAGCAGTAACGAGAGAAGCACTCACATAACTGATTTTAGTTATATCAAGTTAGAAATGTATTTTAAAGTAAAATAGATGATAAAACACTAACATTGCTATGATGGAAGATGGATATCATTTCGGAAATTCCTGCAGCCCTGGATCTCAAGCCATGTAAATCCATACTAGTGCTTCAACTTTAGCTTATTGGCTGCTCTTGATTTCATAATAATTGAGAAATACTCTGTACCTTTGAAGTAATAGCAACATTCAGTTCTTCTGCATATGGCTGTGCAGTGTAAACACTAAGTGCCTCTGTGCCTACAATACTCCATGACCCACTAGATACACTTGCTGGCTTCTAAGGTCCCTCACATCTTGATTCCAGGACTGGCCTGCAGATGCCTTCCCTGGCTTATCACCTTTTGACAAGTATCAACTCGTGACCACGCAGAGATCGTTGAGGTTCAGCAGAGTGCCCTCGCTCACGTGTGGCATGGCTTGTCTCATGTTTTCTGGTGAAGTACCACAATGGATGTCTCTGGATTCTATGCAATACTCTACTTCTTCCAGACTGGTTTGCTTACAGGTCCCTGGTGATTGAAGTCGTTGAGGCATACTTTTTAATGACGTTGCACCTTTTCGCATACCACCGTCGGTGTGAAGTGCCCACTAGACCAGATCGTTACTCACTGAAAGTGTTTCTACTTTGCCATCCAAGACCAGAACACTACCTGCTGCGCATAGCTGCGGAAGGGACGTGGCCCCACTTAGGATGAGATGATGAGGTATCTTTTGGATTTTCACTTTTAATCTGCTTGTACCTCAATCCATTCTTTGATCACCACTACCAGGCCTTTGGGGAGTTTAGCTTGTCTGCATTTATCTTCATTTCGTTTCAGCTTTGTAAGGGACCGTCACACATGGGTATCTGCACAACTCTCAGCAGCTTCTTCCCAGTTATCACCAGATTGAAATCACTGTAAGTTATCTGGTATAGGAAATGTTCTTATGTGCTAAACTTGATTGGTCTTGAATATTTTCTTCTGCGTTCCTGTCTTGGAATAAGGATGATAAATCTGCTGCCTGAACGAGACTTTCTACCACAAACCACCCTCCAAAGGTAATCCCCGACTATTTGACTTTACCACTTCCTAAAAGTCAAAGGCTAAAGAAAGAAGGTACTTGTCAATTCACAGAGCTCGCAGTAGCCTTTGTTTGCAGAGACAGAAGCAATACTTGTCACAAGGATTGGATAACTAGACTGACATCAGTGGCAGCAGTGAGAGCACGACCCTAGTTCTCTGTAAGTGCTGTATATCAAACAATCACTTCAAGCCATCATTTTGCTTTAGTAAACATGGACAAGAAGCAGTGCTTTAAGGCAGATCACGTCTGCTGGTTTGTATGAGGCAAAATCAGTGGCTGAACTTATAAGATTGCAAGGTATCCATCCTAGGACGTTAGTGAGACTGCGGTTAGCGTTGGTGAATCAGAAGAGGATTCTCTCAGCCACTGCTGTATGTTTCTCTGTGCCCCTGATTTCTCTTGCTAGCCACATACCTCATCCTGTTATTCCTGCAACCATAGTCAGCACCCAGATAGCGTTTAAATTACTTGAGATGAAGCCACAGTAGACTACAGAAGGCAGAGAATGTCAGGAAAAACTTAGGCTAGAAGAAGCAAGTGAAGGAGCAGGAGAGGTCAAGGAAGAGTAAGTCAGATTTCCAAGAGAAGAAACATGCTAGTACTGTTAGGCAGGTTACTTAATGGTCTCTCATCTGTCAAATATTGAAATGTATTACCACTTTCCATCAGGTTATACGACACGAGCAGTATAAGCATCCTCCTGCAGTGTGATAGCTTCATTCTATAGTGATGGAAATGCCCTGTAATATAAACATCCTCATAGCATTGCTAGCAGTGCTATCAAGTGCTCCAGCAATTTGAGCTTCCTTCTGTAGTATGTGGGTTATGTGTTAATTGTTTTGCAAAGCATCATTTCACCCAGACAAGGGCATCCCAGCACTAGAATGGATGACCGATGATAACAAAAAAATCTAAAAAAGCAAGTTCAAATTAGGAGAGTGAAAAAGTTGGGTTTTTATGTTCTTCCAGAAAGCCAGGCGGTTGTCAATCAAACCAAAAGCATTTCAGGCTCTGTATGGCATTAAATAGAAGGAAAGATACCAGAGTGATTACTGTGCATCTTGCAGACAACAAGGAGACGTCTGGTGAAAGATGGTAGATATTAAGTAGTAACATGATGAGTGAAGACATTTTGGGCCTGTACACTAAAGGGCATAGTGAACTAAGCAGAGAGCTTTAAACTTGCCATGGGAAGTCAGTGCAGAGACAAAGTGAGGAGGAGAGATGGAAGTGACGTAGGAGCTGAAAGATAATAGTCCCCCACGTTTGGGGAATTTAGAGAGCCTGGCAATTGAGGATGTAGATAAACTCGGGTAAAGAGGGCGAACATAGTCTAAAGGATGACGATTAATTGATTGCACTACACTTTGTCTGGCTGAGAGTCGCAGGAGTGGAGAGACTTTGAGCAGCAGGTGAATAAAGTTGAAACAAAAAGAAGAAACTTGACCAATCGGAAAGAATAGAGAAAGAGTGATGAAAATGGAAACACAAATTCCTGAGGGAGGACACTGAAGAGGAGAAAGGGGCAAGGTCTACAGGCCAGCATTTGGTAGTGATAGGGCTGGGTTCCTCTCTACCAATTTACTCTGGAACCCTTGGTCAATGGACCTTTATTACCTGCTGGGAAGTGTGGAGGGAAGAAATAACTCATTAAGGCAAACTAACAACTTTAATGGAACATGACTCTGAAGAATCACAGACTCCGAATTCCAAGTTAATGGGTTTATTACAAAGCCAAAAATAACTGGACATACAGACACCTCAAGACGAGGTTGTAGTAATACTTTGGAAATAATACAAATCCAAACCTACAGGCAAGATTGAAACGCTGGAGCATGAAAAGAATAACAAATTCCAGAACCAGATCGCAGGCAATGATTGCCCCCACATCAAGATCAGTCTTAATTTGGGGTTGGTAAGTGAAAAGCATTAGTATGTCCCTACACTACCACTACCGTGACAGCCCTACTTAGCATTTCTCAGGCAAAATCAGGAAAAGGTGTCCGCATGTGAAGACTTCCTAAGAAGTATGCTCACGTTGTATGGGTCAAGTAGCCAAAGCTACAGAGCTCGTTCTAAGATGCTCCTTCCCTCTCCATCGATCTCCTCTCCTCTTCTCCTGACTCAACCCCCAGGGCACTGTCCCTAATTTAAAACACAAAAACGTAGAACACGTCCACAGCTTGCATCTGGATCACCTCATCCCGCTGGGCACTCCTCATAGGTGATTTTCCATTTAATTTTGATACTCCCAGCTCCAGGCTCGATGACCTTGATTCCCAGGCCTCCTTCGGTGAGAAAGAACACCGTCTCCCAATTATCAACATTCTTTGCATAAAAGTATCCTCTCCTCTCCAAGCATAACTCCTAAAACAAAAGGCGTTATTCTAACTAACAAAGACGACTTTCTCCACCTGCAACGGAAACGTGAGAATAGAACAAATCCAACATGCACATGAAATTCAGCTTTTCCCCATCATGAGAGCAGTCAGAGAGAATACATTTCAGGCCTACAGAAATCGGTCAACATAAGAGTGAAGCACATATAAGTGCACATTTTACTTAAGCATTTCCAAACCATCATGTTACATAAGCACATCAAATGCACAAATCATTGTGAACAGCCTATGAAATCCTACACATTAAAGCTCAATTAACCACATCCATGTGCAACTTTAATATGGTGCACGTTTAAATCAATGCGTTACATTGTAAATGAGCAAACTTCGTTAATCAATTGCAGACAAGTGCTAAGGGTTACGTTATTCAAAACGCAACTGCCATGTTAGTTTCTTTACATGGCATGTAATAATTCTATCTTTTCACTTTCACATATTATTACCAAGTATATTCTAATAACCAAATGTTAGCACAATAAAAGAATAAATGCAGGTGCAGACTACTCGAGATTATGATTCACCCCTACAAATGAAAGAGCACCATCACGCTCTATCAGTAGACAAAATAGTGGGATCTTTGCCAATTATCAAAGTCATGGTATCTTTGTAGTAGAATTTGAGTGAGTTGAGTTGCACTCAGGGAACCACTGCGTAGGGCCAGGAAACAATCACAAGTGATTCTGTAGAATCAAAGTGCATCAGGATCAGAGTGTCATCAGCATAGATCATAAAGAAAGGTTCAAGTAAGACTGGACAGAAGGAAGACATACAAATTGAATAATGTAAGACTGAGAGAGAATCCCTGAGGAACACGATGAGTGACTGAATTAGATGAAGATCTGAAAGGGGAAGATGAACCACTTTTGATTGTTTGGCCAAGTAGAAGGAAATCCAAGTGAGTACCTGGTCCTCAGTGCAGACAGAATAAAGACAAGAAAGCAGAATATGTTGCACCACCATGTCAAGGAGGATCAAGGTGGCAGTGCCCCTCTGATCCACTGTAACTCTCCGGTGGTACAAGATTGATATTAGGGTGCACTCAGTGCTGAGTTGAGATCGGAAACAGGATTGATTGGAATCCATAATATTATGGTTTTCCAAAAACTCTGAAAGCAGACTGTTGATTTATTTTTCCAAGATCTTTTTGTGTACAGGGAGTACAGATATGAGGCAAAAATGGCTAAAATTGGCCAAGTTGGCAGAAGGTGTCTTGGGTAAATGAACAGTCTATGTTGATTTCCACACAGCAGGCACTGTGGCCCAAGAAATGGGAATATTGCAGAGTTCTTGCAACGTGTGACTGACTGCATTGGGAAAAGTTGAACAAGGTCACGCGAGAGACCCTGATTTTATAGTGGATTTATGACGTACAATAGTCCCAAGAGAGAGTGGAGAAAAACATGTTGAAAACTAACAGTGAAACATGCCAGAGCGGAGTTTCCCCCTTCCTTGCACTGTTAATGCTAATGTAAAAAGACTCAAGTTGAGTGAGCTTTCCCACGCCGTGCCCGGTCAGTGCCACAGTACCATATGAGTGTGAGCCTCCTCCAAGAGTATCACCCGCTGCGGGAAAACAATCTAACAATGGAGTCGATGCCCATGCGCACTATCACCGAAAGGAGGAGTCACCTACCTCGTGACTGGGAAAGACTTCTTCGAAGAAAAACAAAGTGCAAACATCCGGACCCAACTCTAAATGGCAGGCTATGCAAAGCATGTGAATCTCCAGCTCTACATGCCAAGAACAGATGCATACTGGGTAAGTAGCATTTTCCTTCTGCAATGCCTGCTCAGTGCAACAGAACTGCAGTAGGGCAAAGGTTTCCCTGCAGTGCCAGGTAAGTGCTAGAATACTCTATCAGTTAGCGCTTTCTACAAAAGTGTCATCCGACTGCTGCAGTGTGAGCTTCCTTCAGCAGGTCGCCGTATTTTGCTATCTTAGTCTACTCTTGGAGTGCGAGCCTCCTTTTCAGGTACCTGCTCAGCACATAGGATCCATTCAGTGTGAACTTTCCCCTGCAATGCCCAGTAAGTGTTGCAGTTCTCCAGCAGTGTGAGCATCTTGCTGTAGCGCGAGACTGTTCCTTAAGCATGAGCCTGCTTCTGCAGTTTGGGACTCCTTTAGTAGTGCCTGCTCAGCACCATAGGACTGCAGCAGCGTGAGCTTTAACCTGCAATGCTAACCTTCTCCAGTAGTGTCAGCCTAATGCTACAGCGCGAGCCTCTTCCAGCAGTGTCTGCTTATTTCTGACATGTTAGTCTACTGCTACAGTGTCAGCCTCCTTTTGCACTGCCTGTTTAAATAATAAAGAAGATTCAAGGGGTGTGAGTATTCCCCTGCAGTACCCAGTTCAATGCATTAACAGTCCAACAGTTTTGCCTCTTCCTATATTAGGAACCTGCTCCTCCACTGTGAACCTCCTCCTGCCGTCTACGCCCTCTCCTGCAGTGTGACCTCCTCCTCCATTGCCTAATCGGTGCTCTACGACTCCAGAAGCGTGTACTTTCAACTGTAGTGACAGTAGTCCTGCAGTGCGTGCCTACTCCTGTGGTGCCAACTTCCAGCTGTAGGACTGCAGTAGGGGAAGTTCTCTTCTTTAATGTGAACTTTATTCTGTATTAGCCTGCTAGAGATATGGGACTAAGCCTCTTGCTACAGTATAAGCTAGTGGCCCCCCCCCCCCCACACACACACACAGTTACTACTGAGGGATCCAGATCTTGGGGAAGATAGAGGGGTGGAGAGAGAGAGAACCTTCCTCTGTGGTGCTCTGTCCGTGTTAAAAGACTACAGTAGTGTGGGGTTCCTTAAGCAGTATGTTGTCACTGCCCTAGCACCTCAGCAGTTTTTACCTATTTGTGCAGTGCCATGTGTGTGTGCTCTTGGCTCCTTTGTCATGAAAGTTTAAACAATGGTGTGTGGTCTCTACACTCATCAACTGAGTCTTTTGCAAACCATCCATTCCAGTTTTTTGTGGTTCTGTCAGTGTTGTTCACAAGAAGCAACTAGTGAAGTGTTATTTTAATAAAATTAGTACAAACCAAGCATAATTTGAGATCTTTTTATGTTGGGTGACAAATTCTAGATGCTTAAGTCTTACAAACTATTTTCTCTAGCATATATAACTATATATATATATCCTCTTGAGTACAAAACTCCAAGATTGTAGCTTGCAGGACATGACGGTTCTAGGTGGGAAAACAAGTGGAGACCACCTTATATAGAGCAGGGCAACCGTCGCTGTGACCTGCGACCCTGTGAAGGACATGCAGTCAATTCACTTTATGCTAGTGTAAACCCATTATAACCCCTAAAGCTAAATAGAGTGGTGGAACCGAAAGTTTGGCGGGGTGGTCCCCCGCTTTCTCTAACCATCCCCTTTTTAGGTTTCGGCTAGACAGGTCATGTGCTGTCTCGAAGAGATGTGTTGTGGTTAATCTGTGGGCTTCAGCCCTCCCATAGGTTTCCCATTTGCTTGCTCCATCGCTGGTCTCATATCCATTGTCCCCATTTATCCATGGCCTGCAGGCATCATCCCTTATCTTGTGTTTAGCCCTCCCCCAGAGCATGGACCTAGTACTTGGGTCCATCCACTGCTCTTGTTTTAGGAGCTATTTCTTTCTTTGTGTCTCAGCACTCCCCACGACTGCTCATGTTTTCATTCGCTCATTCCTTGCTCCCCCTCCCCCCGCCCTATCCCAACCCCAGCCACATTCCTTCACATCTGAACGCGAAACAGTGAGCGCCAAGTGCGCGCCTTACTAGAAGCATCTTGGCATGATGAGCACACATCAATTGCATTTTTTTCAACTTTATATAGCAGGAAACTCGACCAAAAGTATTGGAGCACTTTACATGAGCACAAGTTACATTACACAAGAACACGTTCATTCTTTTTTTTTGTAGGCACAGGGAGAATAAGTGATTTGCCTAGAATCACAAGGCGCTGAGACTCCAAGACTCGAACCCCGTTCCCCAGTTCTAAAGTCGGCAGCTCTGGCCGTTATGCCACATCCTCCCCCATTGCATTGTTAGCAATCTGAATGTTTCAGCAGACCCCACTTGCTATATTTACATGGAGCTTTTGACAAACAAAAGAAGGAATTGAAATGTTATTTTATCTTCTGCCTTGTGTAATGAGTAACTCTTACTGTAATTGTAGCACTTCAGGGCTCAGCCTCACATATGCTGCCTCTGTATTTATTTGTATGAAAGGCGCCATCTACTGCTGATCTAAGGTAATGTTTTTGGACGGCTGCAGATTACCAAAGGCTGGAGTGAAGGGACTCAAGGATGATTTATTTTCTATTATGGTTTACATCTTTGGAGTTAAAAATCAGTTTCTACGGTAAGCAATTGCATAACCACAGCTTCTACCCATGTCCTCATTCTGAAGTGAAGTAATTACGTGATAAGACACCCACTTCAAGGCAACAGTGCCACTGGCAAAACAAAAAAATGGCGCCACCTAGGAGCTCCTCCTGTCATGTGGTCACATTAGGCCCGGGTAGAAACACCACCATTTTTCATGCTCACATTTTTAAGTTGCCTTCTTTTCTTAAACATGATGACATTTGACACGCATTCCTTTGCGTGCCTGTGCAGGATATTATTCTCTGAACTAGCTTTGCTTACATTTTCACTTCGTAGGCACATTATCAAATACCTTGAACATTCTGTACAAGGGCTAAGTTCACTACGCAAAATGTTATGTTATTGTCCGTACGGCGACAGAGCTATCACAATAGAATAAACAATAGTGGCCTGACTGGGGCTTCTGCAACATCACTTCCTTGTTTAGACACAGGAGCATTTTGCTGGCACTGAGAGATGACACCCATGCCGAAATTCCATCCCAGCTGATTCCTGTTTACCTTTTGCGATGGATGCTGCCCGGCTCTCCACCAAGACAGGCACCTTGATGACACGTACCCATATGAAACCGGGAGTTAAATTACCCTACAGGGATTTGGCAGATTCACCCAACCTAGGCACACTAGGTTAGGAACCGCTAGGTAGGAGTACAATATACTGCAGTACTTGTATGCAAGTATATATTCTCTGTAAAAAGCAAAATGGTTTAACTGTTTATCTTTTTCACCATTTTCGTAATACTAATCACATTGTTCTGTTTCCTTCTATTGATTATTGCTGCGCACGTATTTTATTCAAGATTCGCAATGCTTCAATAAATATTGAAACTGCATCTTGTGTATTTCTTGTATATCTCTTTGAGTATGCATGAGCAACCAAACAAAAGGTTTTCTAGATCTGTTACCACGATTTCCTTGGGGAGTCAGGGCTCTCATGTTCTGAGGTACCACGATCTATTTGTTACCTTAGGTTAGGGGTACAGATAGTGCACTGTGAGCTAGCAGGACTAAGGCCAACATATCCTGATGGTGTGCTCAGAATCAGTCTTGCACATCTCGAACGTTTACAGTTTTACTTGGGAAAGTATAAGCTGTATAACACTCTTTAACTCTATCTCACCGAATCTCCTTCCTGGGTTGGGAAAAAGCTCTTTATGCCACCCAAATGCAGCTGAACATTTAGCTTGTATTTATAAGCAACACAAACCGCTCCACATATAGCTCTGGTCATTATGCTTTTTCCAGTGGGCAATACTGACAAAGTGCTTCAAAAATGCACCAGCTGGGTTTGAACCAATGTGCATATTAATTGCAGAAGGGATAAAGGTAATTCTTAACAAGGATTGACGCTGCCACAAGATCAGGCTTTTTTTTACAATGAAAAAGTGAAGCTTTGTAAGGTGGATCTGAAGAGGGTGCATAGAATTGCCGCGCTAGTCTCAACAGTGAATACAGGGAACAGAATAAAACAAGCATTGGCAAAGCCAATAGGTAACGTCTACGCTGAGGTATTGGCTTTTGTTTAGCAATGTTGTAATTCACTGCAGCTGCTGTGCAGCATGACGGAAAGTAAAGAAAGAAACTGCTATGATGTGGCTGGCGATGACTGCTACATAGTTCTTTTTTTTTTTTTTCTTTACTTCCATGCTACACAGCCGTCGTGCTGCTGCACAACATGGCTAGAAGGTATTGTCAAAGCCAATAGCTCTTCCATAGGTGAGACTATTTGTCTTTGGCAATGCTTTGCTGTGTGTGTCCCCCCTTTTTTTTAATATATATATATATTTATACTTTTGCCTTTCATGCCGACTATTACATTTTCTCATGTGACTACAGCATTTTGCAATTATTTAATACAATGGTGCTTGCCGCTCGCAGTAAGATCACTCCTGAGGGTGGGCAGAGAGGAAAAGGATACAGTTTGAAACGTTTACAGTTCTGCCACTGAAACCCAGAAAACAAAGATAAATCACAGCTTACCTGCTTAAATTGTGTGCTCTTGGGCTACTTTGCTCAAAGTCATTAACATTAACAAAGCCAATAGCTCTTGCATCAACTAGACCTATTGGCTTTGCCAATGCTTGTTAATTAATTTACTATGTTTTGGTATTCAACTGGTGCTCACCACCTGAAAACACTTATAATTTTGAATAAACATAAAAGATTTATAATTAGCAAGGTATTACCCTGATGACGGAGGTTCCAGTCTCTGACATGCATTGGAAGAAAACAAGACGTTATGGCCTGCATGATAAATTGTTAGGTTTACCCAGTAACTGTGTG
Organism: Calotriton arnoldi; assembly: GCA_963921515.1. Classification (NCBI taxonomy): domain Eukaryota; kingdom Metazoa; phylum Chordata; class Amphibia; order Caudata; family Salamandridae; genus Calotriton; species Calotriton arnoldi. The sequence continues at coordinate 116,326 of CAWUFW010012131.1, forward strand.
TTCGAGGCATGTGTGCTGTAGATACACATGCTTTGCATACTCCTACCATCTAGTGTTGGGTCGGATTTGTGCAAGTTGTTTTTCTTGGAAGAAGTCTTTTCCAGTCACGAGGTAAGGTGACTCCTCCTTTCGGTGATATTGCGCATGGGCATCGACTCCATTGTTCGATTTAATTCTTTCCGCCATCGGGTTTGGCCGTGTATTGCTCACTCTGATTCGAAACCCTTCGGTGCGCAATTCACTCTACCCTCGTCTGTATTGTTTTCGAGCGCATCTTCCACCTTTTCGTGTCGAAATTTATAAAAACGTTATCTAATTCGGGTCTACCTCTTTCCTCGGTCGGCTTCTACTTCAAGAACCAGCATCCTGCCTTCCTTCAATGGAATGGACACCGTTTCAATTCTGTCCTTGATGCCATTCCACATATCCGCGCACCGACCAGCATAAGGTCTGTAACCTCTGTCTCTCCCCAGAACATAAGGAGGAAGACCTCGACGTGTGTCGGTCATTCCGATCCAAAAAGACTTTATGGGACCGTCGGGCTCGATGGAGAGATATGCACCAACAAGGTATTGAGGACACGCCGGATATCTTCGGTGAAGATATCGAGCAGGAAGAAATGGCAGCGGAAGAATAAGATGCCTTCTCCCCCCAGGACTCCGATTCCGAGTTGGAGATCGAACTAGAGTCCCACGACGTTCCCTCTGGACAGGGTGCCGTGAGTACCAATGTCCCTTTGCCCACCAAACCTACTCCAACAAAACAAAAGGCTATTGGGCCTCCACTGCCAACAGGCCATGGTCGGCCGGCCCCGAGACTCTGATTTTAGCGCTCTGCCTTCTGACTCGGCACCGAAACAGCACGTCAAGCCTTCTGGCTCTGGCCCGAGCCGAGATGACACCCCTTCAGTTCTGAAACATCTCGGATCGAAAGAGGAAAAAAATGAAATCCAGCTTGGCACCGAAACAAAAAGACTCTCCTTTACAACCACCAGAGCCAATCTTGGAAAAAATGAAAGAAAAACTGGATCCCAAGGAAAAGAAAATTCACATAAATCCTGATACTGGTCAGATAACAACAAAACCAGAAATACCTTCAAAAAGAAAAGCAGACATGGAATACAAAATTCCCCTCAAGAAGAAAAAGGCGCAGCTACTAGACCTATTCATATTCCCCAAACCCATCCACCTTCTTCACCAATGCCCATTTTACCACATACAGATCCTCTACACATTACACCATCAGGTTCTCCTAACACAAATCCTGATATAGAAGAGGATGATGACATTTATAATCAGCCACCTCCAGATCCCTTGGATGACTATAACATAGATCCACCTCCAGATACAGACCCGGATCTGTACCCAGCAAAACGTTGCCCACCTGATGATAATACTGCATATCAGGAATTCATTGCTAGGGCAGCTAATTACCACAGAGTACCTACACACAAAGGAGCAGTGGAGGATGATTTTCTATTTGAAACATTAGGAAACACACACAGAACAACAGAAATGTTGCCTATGCTTAAAGGTATGTTGAGAGATACTAATGATATTTTTAAAGACCCAGTTATAGCGCGTATATTAACACCGAGAATGGACATAAAATATAAACCCCCTCCATCTGACCCAGTTTTTATTCAAGGTCATTTGCTTTTGGATTCATTAGTAGTCTCTAATGCCCGTAAAAGGGCAAATTCGCAAACATCCGGGGAAGAACCACCTCCAGATAAAGAATACAAATACATAGATGCCATCAGGAAAAAGAGTGGCTGGTCAATCTGCCAACCATTGGCGTATAGCTAATACACAGGGTCTCTTGTCCAGGTATGATAGAGCTCACTGGGATGAAATGGAAGAACTGTTAAAATATCTCTCAGAAGAACACAAAAAGAGGGGACAGGAAATAGATGAATTAGAAATAAGTTTCCCTTCTTGTCACGACTTGCTCCCTGCATTCCCGTGTCCACCACCAGGGGGCTGAACTGGGGGACTTTCCAGTCTTCTAATAAGCTTCCAGACCCTCCCCTGCATGCATATCCAGACTTCCAGCCATTTGGACACTTATTGGGAACTGACATCCATTCCCAATCCATGCCGGGTTTTGTGAAAGCCAGCCTGCTTATATTTGGAGCCAGCCTACTCATGCCTGAAACTCCACTACCCAGAATTCCCTGCTCACTGCTTTGTCTCCACCCCTGCAGGCCAAGGATGGGTGGAGGAATTCAGTTCACCTGTGGCTGGCTGCTGCTAGCCTGCTCACACCTGCTGCATATGATTACTGTGAGCTCTTTTAAGCCCCAGCTCCCTTCAGCCCAGTGTTGGTCATTGTAGCTGTTTACCGGTGAGACCGATCCTTGTTTCCAGTGCTCCCTGAGCTTTTGCTATGGTTTCCAGCGTTTCCTGAGCTTTAGTTCTGCCTTTTTCCTGACCTGCTGCTGTTTTCCTTGTTCCTGAATTAGCACTGCTTATAGTGCTACCTTGTTTCCTGAGTTCCTGGGCTATAGCTAATCCTTGTTCCCTGATTCCTGGGCTATAGCTAATCCTTGTTCCCTGATTCCTGGGCTATAGCTAATCCTTGTTCCCTGATTCCTGGGCTATAGCTAATCCTTGTTCCTTGATTCCTGGGCTATAGCTAATCCTTGTTCCTTGATTCCTGGGCTATAGCTAATCCTTGTTCCCTGATTCCTGGGCTATAGCTAATCCTTGTTCCCTGATTCTTGGGCTATAGCTACCTTGTTTCCTGAATTCCTGAGCTATAGCTATTCCTTGTACCTGAATTAGCACTGACTGCAGTGCTACCTTGTTTCCTGAGTTCCTGAGCTACGGCTATTCCTTGTACCTGACTTAGCACTGACTGCAGTGCTACCTTGTTTCCTGAGTTCCTGAGCTATAGCTATTCCTTGTACCTGAATTAGCACTGACTGCAGTGCTACCTTGTTTCCTGAGTTCCTGAGCTATAGCTATTCCTTGTACCTGAATTAGCACTGACTGCAGTGCTACCTTGTTTCCTGAATTCCTGAGCTATAGCTATTCCTTGTACTCTGAATTAGCACTGCCTGCAGTGCTGCCTTGTTTCCTGAGCTATAGTTATTCTTTGTTCCTGTTCCTGGGCTTCAGCTATTTCTAGTTTCCTTGAACCAGTACTGCTTGCAGTGCTCTCTTGACTCCTTGTTTCCTGAGCTGTAGCTATTTTCCTGTTTCCTGAACCAGCACTGCCTGAGGGTGCTACCTTGACTCCTGAAGCTTTAGTAATTCCCTGTTCCTGAACTAGCACTGCTTGCAGTGCTACCTTGATTCCTGAGCCTTATCATTTCCTTGTTCCTGACCTGCGGTGCTACTTTGACTTCTGAGCTTTTGCTCAATTCTTGTTCCTGCCCCAGCACTGCCTTCTATTACTACCTTGTTTTCTTGATTCCTGAACCTGCACTATTCTAGTATACCCTTGTAGCCTCCCCTTCTGTAAATCCTTTTCCAGTCCCTGCCTTTCTTCCCATTTCCTTGGTTCCAGTTCTAGTTTGCTATCTTTCTATTTCTGCTGTCTTGCTTCTGTTGCCTTGTATGTTTGTTACCTGTTTTCTGCCAAGTGTGCCCTATGATTTCCTTCCTTTCCTGTTAAGCACTCCTCCTTGCTAGCTCCTTGTCTATTGTGCTTGTGTTTAGTTCTACCCCTTTGCTGTTACTGCCTTGCGTGTTCCTGTTTGATCGCCAGGATCCGTGGGCACAGCTGACTACCTAGGTGGTGTTTCTTGTTCACTGTGAGTATTGTCTGAGTTACTGTTATAACATCACCATAAGTATAAGCTCCACAGACCCTGCCTTTGTATACATATCCTATATGTGGGTATTTCCAGTCAGTATCTGTAACAGCAATTGTGGGTGAGGAACTTACTGAGCTTCAGTCTTACCGTGTGGAGCTCCTGAGTGCTTTACCCCACATCCCCTTTATTGTTAATGTTGTTTTATATTTAAGTGTATTGCACATCCGTCCTGGGTTTAGTGATTCTGAATGCTGAGCCGTCTCATGAGTGCCCTTTCTTTCTGAGTCTCACCCTTCTTGTTCACCTCTACAGGCTTCCCCTTTGGATCCCTTTTCTCCTCTGACTTCCAGTGTGATCCTGGGCAGCGCTGTACTCCTCTCTGTGTTTGTTTTCTACCCTGTTCCCAGTCCTTGCCCAAGTCCCTGACTGTGTTCCCCACATAGTCCCGGACAGACCCTGACAGAATGACCAACCCACATTTCCAGGGTCACTTGTGAGGTTTCTTTGTGTTCAGTTAGCTACCTTTTTACTAAAACCCACCCTGTCAGTTCTTGCCAAGATGTTTAGCAACAGATCCAGAAAGTCTGCGTATGCTGACAGGAATCCATTGTCAAGGCAGTGCAGTTCTGTACACCCTATTAGAAAGTCCTTAAACTCTAGAGATCGATTCATGGAACAAAACAGACTTTTACGTGCTGAATATTATTCCCTGTGGTTGGCTGATCCTTCTATGTTAGATTTTCATTCCATCTGTGACCCTGATCTTCACCTGATGTCAGCCAGTGATCTACAGGATGAAAATGAATTTCTACAAACCTTGTTAGCAGCAGAAAGACACACCAGTGCATCAAGTAGGTTTGTGCAGGACAGTTCACCAGTGCCCACCAATGAGAGACATTTAGTGTCTACTTTACAGTTTGAGAATGTTCACCCTAGTCCTGAAACAATAAATCCTCTTATGAGAAATGGACATTTACGTTCAGAATATTTTACTCATTGGCTTTCAAACACCTCTTTGCCAGATCCTGACTTGCTTTTCTGTTCTGATCCAGATTCAATGTCTGTGTCAGCATTGCAAAAGGAGAATGATATCATACTCAGCTTGCTGAATAAGAATTCTGGTTCTAGCACGTCTGCTCTCCATTTACACAAGGTTACCCAGTCCTGTAGTCTAGTAGATATCACAGTCCCGGATACTACAAGGACCTGTGAAGATGTCACTACTGACAACAGCAAATCTACTTTTCACAAGCTACTACCATTCCCAGAGATTAAAGTCTATGAACCATGTGTCACTCTGCCTTTAGCTTGTCTTCTTGCAGAGTCTTCAGAGTCCTCAGCCGGCCCGCTGCCTTCAGAGCCCGGGTCCTCAGCCGGCCCACCTGCGGAACTTCAGCTTGCAGCCTTCTTGTCATCTGTGCCCGAGCCTGCAGCCTGCCTGCCATCTGTGCCCAAGCCTGCAGCCTGTCTGCCATCTGTGCCTGCGCCTGCAGCATGCCTGCCATCTGAGCTCAAGCCTGCAGCATGCCTGTCATTAGTACCGGAGCCTCCAGACTGCCTGCATTCAGAGCACAAGCCCTCAGCTCACCTGCCTACTAAGTCAGAGTCTCCAGCCTGTCTGACTTCAGAGCCAGAACTTCCAGCCTATCTGAATTCAGAGCCAAGATTTCCAGCCTGTCTGACTTCCGAACCAGAGCTTCCAGGCTCTCTGCCTCCAGGACCAGAGCTTCCAGGCTCTCTGCCTCCAGGACCAGAGCTTCCAGGCTCTCTGCCTCCAGGACCAGAGCTTCCAGGCTCTCTGCCTCCTGGACCAGAGCTTCCAGGCTCTCTGCCTCCTGGACCAGAGCTTCCAGGCTCCCTGCCTTCAGGACCAGAGCTTCCAGGCTCCCTGCCTCCAGGACCAGAGCTTCCAGGCTCCCTGCCTCCAGGACCAGAGCTTCCAGGCTCCCTGCCTCCAGGACCAGAGCTTCCAGGCTCCCTGCCTCCAGGACCAGAGCTTCCAGGCTCCCTGCCTCCAGGACCCGAGCTTCCAGGCTCCCTGCCTCCAGGACCCGAGCTTCCAGGCTCCCTGCCTCCAGGACCCGAGCTTCCAGGCTCCCTGCCTCCAGGACCCGAGCTTCCAGGCTCCCTGCCTCCCGCACCCGAGCTTCCGGGCTCCCTGCCTCCCGCACCCGAGCTTCCGGGCTCCCTGCCTCCCGCACCCGAGCTTCCGGGCTCCCTGCCTCCCGCACCCGAGCTTCCGGGCTCCCTGCCTCCCGCACCCGAGCTTCCGGGCTCCCTGCCTCCCGCACCCGAGCTTCCGGGCTCCCTGCCTCCCGCACCAGAGCCTCCGGGCCCCCTGCCTCCAGCACCAGAGCCTCCGGGCCCCCTGCCTCCAGCACCAGAGCCTCCGGGCCCCCTGCCTCCAGCACCAGAGCCTCCGGGCCCCCTGCCCTCAGCACCAGAGCCTCCGGGCTCCCTGCCCTCAGCACCAGAGCCTCCGGGCTCCCTGCCCTCAGCACCAGAGCCTCCGGGCTCCCTGCCCTCAGCACCAGAGCCTCCGGGCTCCCTGCCCTCAGCACCAGAGCCTCCGGGCTCCCTGCCTTCAGCACCAGAGCCTCCGGGCTCCCTGCCTTCAGCACCAGAGCCTCCGGGCTCCCTGCCTTCAGCACTTGAGCCTCTATTTTGCCAACTTTTTGACCCTGTGCTTTCAGTTTGCCAGCCTTCAGAGGTCTCAAGACATATACATTCAGAAACTGTATCTCCAGCATCAGAGACAAAACCCTCCAGAACGTCACAATTTTCCTGCAGTCCTCTGGCATCTTGCACTACATCTATGATGGAAATGGACTTACTTCTTAGGAGCCACGGCCTTAAATCCAATTCCGGGAGAGGGTCTTTGGAGGGGGTGTACTGTCACGACTTGCTCCCTGCATTCCCGTGTCCACCACCAGGGGGCTGAACTGGGGGACTTTCCAGTCTTCTAATAAGCTTCCAGACCCTCCCCTGCATGCATATCCAGACTTCCAGCCATTTGGACACTTATTGGGAACTGACATCCATTCCCAATCCATGCCGGGTTTTGTGAAAGCCAGCCTGCTTATATTTGAAGCCAGCCTACTCATGCCTGAAACTCCACTACCCAGAATTCCCTGCTCACTGCTTTGTCTCCACCCCTGCAGGCCAAGGATGGGTGGAGGAATTCAGTTCACCTGTGGCTGGCTGCTGCTAGCCTGCTCACACCTGCTGCATATGATTACTGTGAGCTCTTTTAAGCCCCAGCTCCCTTCAGCCCAGTGTTGGTCATTGTAGCTGTTTACCGGTGAGAACGATCCTTGTTTCCAGTGCTCCCTGAGCTTTTGCTATTGTTTCCAGCGTTTCCTGAGCTTTAGTTCTGCCTTTTTCCTGACCTGCTGCTGTTTTCCTTGTTCCTGAATTAGCACTGCTTATAGTGCTACCTTGTTTCCTGAGTTCCTGGGCTATAGCTAATCCTTGTTCCCTGATTCCTGGGCTATAGCTAATCCTTGTTCCCTGATTCCTGGGCTATAGCTAATCCTTGTTCCCTGATTCCTGGGCTATAGCTAATCCTTGTTCCCTGATTCCTGGGCTATAGCTAATCCTTGTTCCCTGATTCCTGGGCTATAGCTAATCCTTGTTCCTTGATTCCTGGGCTATAGCTAATCCTTGTTCCCTGATTCCTGGGCTATAGCTACCTTGTTTCCTGAATTCCTGAGCTATAGCTATTCCTTGTACCTGAATTAGCACTGACTGCAGTGCTACCTTGTTTCCTGAGTTCCTGAGCTACGGCTATTCCTTGTACCTGAATTAGCACTGACTGCAGTGCTACCTTGTTTCCTGAGTTCCTGAGCTATAGCTATTCCTTGTACCTGAATTAGCACTGACTGCAGTGCTACCTTGTTTCCTGAGTTCCTGAGCTATAGCTATTCCTTGTACCTGAATTAGCACTGACTGCAGTGCTACCTTGTTTCCTGAATTCCTGAGCTATAGCTATTCCTTGTACCTGAATTAGCACTGCCTGCAGTGCTGCCTTGTTTCCTGAGCTATAGTTATTCTTTGTTCCTGTTCCTGGGCTTCAGCTATTTCTAGTTTCCTTGAACCAGTACTGCTTGCAGTGCTCTCTTGACTCCTTGTTTCCTGAGCTGTAGCTATTTTCCTGTTTCCTGAACCAGCACTGCCTGAGGGTGCTACCTTGACTCCTGAAGCTTTAGTAATTCCCTGTTCCTGAACTAGCACTGCTTGCAGTGCTACCTTGATTCCTGAGCCTTATCATTTCCTTGTTCCTGACCTGCGGTGCTACTTTGACTTCTGAGCTTTTGCTCAATTCTTGTTCCTGCCCCAGCACTGCCTTCTATTACTACCTTGTTTTCTTGATTCCTGAACCTGCACTATTCTAGTATACCCTTGTAGCCTCCCCTTCTGTAAATCCTTTTCCAGTCCCTGCCTTTCTTCCCATTTCCTTGGTTCCAGTTCTAGTTTGCTATCTTTCTATTTCTGCTGTCTTGCTTCTGTTGCCTTGTATGTTTGTTACCTGTTTTCTGCCAAGTGTGCCCTATGATTTCCTTCCTTTCCTGTTAAGCACTCGTCCTTGCTAGCTCCTTGTCTATTGTGCTTGTGTTTAGTTCTACCCCCTTTGCTGTTACTGCCTTGCGTGTTCCTGTTTGATCGCCAGGATCCGTGGGCACAGCTGACTACCTAGGTGGTGTTTCTTGTTCACTGTGAGTATTGTCTGAGTTACTGTTATAACATCACCATAAGTATAAGCTCCACAGACCCTGCCTTTGTATACATATCCTATATGTGGGTATTTCCAGTCAGTATCTGTAACAGCAATTGTGGGTGAGGAACTTACTGAGCTTCAGTCTTACCGTGTGGAGCTCCTGAGTGCTTTACCCCACATCCCCTTTATTGTTAATGTTGTTTTATATTTAAGTGTATTGCACATCCGTCCTGGGTTTAGTGATTCTGAATGCTGAGCCGTCTCATGAGTGCCCTTTCTTTCTGAGTCTCACCCTTCTTGTTCACCTCTACAGGCTTCCCTTTGGATCCCTTTTCTCCTCTGACTTCCAGTGTGATCCTGGGCAGCGCTGTACTCCTCTCTGTGTTTGTTTTCTACCCTGTTCCCAGTCCTTGCCCAAGTCCCTGACTGTGTTCCCCACATAGTCCCGGACAGACCCTGACAGAATGACCAACCCACATTTCCAGGGTCACTTGTGAGGTTTCTTTGTGTTCAGTTAGCTACCTTTTACTAAAACCCACCCTGTCAGTTCTTGCCAAGATGTTTAGCAACAGATCCAGAAAGTCTGCGTATGCTGACAGGAATCCATTGTCAAGGCAGTGCAGTTCTGTACACCCTATTAGAAAGTCCTTAAACTCTAGAGATCGATTCATGGAACAAAACAGACTTTTACGTGCTGAATATTATTCCCTGTGGTTGGCTGATCCTTCTATGTTAGATTTTCATTCCATCTGTGACCCTGATCTTCACCTGATGTCAGCCAGTGATCTACAGGATGAAAATGAATTTCTACAAACCTTGTTAGCAGCAGAAAGACACACCAGTGCATCAAGTAGGTTTGTGCAGGACAGTTCACCAGTGCCCACCAATGAGAGACATTTAGTGTCTACTTTACAGTTTGAGAATGTTCACCCTAGTCCTGAAACAATAAATCCTCTTATGAGAAATGGACATTTACGTTCAGAATATTTTACTCATTGGCTTTCAAACACCTCTTTGCCAGATCCTGACTTGCTTTTCTGTTCTGATCCAGATTCAATGTCTGTGTCAGCATTGCAAAAGGAGAATGATATCATACTCAGCTTGCTGAATAAGAATTCTGGTTCTAGCACGTCTGCTCTCCATTTACACAAGGTTATCCAGTCCTGTAGTCTAGTAGATATCACAGTCCCGGATACTACAAGGACCTGTGAAGATGTCACTACTGACAACAGCAAATCTACTTTTCACAAGCTACTGCCATTCCCAGAGATTAAAGTCTATGAACCATGTGTCACTCTGCCTTTAGCTTGTCTTCTTGCAGAGTCTTCAGAGTCCTCAGCCGGCCCGCTGCCTTCAGAGCCCGGATCCTCAGCCGGCCCACCTGCGGAACTTCAGCCTGCAGCCTTCTTGTCATCTGTGCCCGAGCCTGCAGCCTGCCTGCCATCTGTGCCCAAGCCTGCAGCCTGTCTGCCATCTGTGCCCGCGCCTGCAGCATGCCTGCCATCTGAGCTCAAGCCTGCAGCATGCCTTTCATTAGTACCGGAGCCTCCAGACTGCCTGCATTCAGAGCACAAGCCCTCAGCTCACCTGCCTACTAAGTCAGAGTCTCCAGCCTGTCTGACTTCAGAGCCAGAACTTCCAGCCTATCTGAATTCAGAGCCAAGATTTCCAGCCTGTCTGACTTCCGAACCAGAGCTTCCAGGCTCTCTGCCTCCAGGACCAGAGCTTCCAGGCTCTCTGCCTCCTGGACCAGAGCTTCCAGGCTCTCTGCCTCCTGGACCAGAGCTTCCAGGCTCTCTGCCTCCAGGACCAGAGCTTCCAGGCTCTCTGCCTCCAGGACCAGAGCTTCCAGGCTCCCTGCCTCCAGGACCAGAGCTTCCAGGCTCCCTGCCTCCAGGACCAGAGCTTCCAGGCTCCCTGCCTCCAGGACCAGAGCTTCCAGGCTCCCTGCCTCCAGGACCCGAGCTTCCAGGCTCCCTGCCTCCCGCACCCGAGCTTCCGGGCTCCCTGCCTCCCGCACCAGAGCTTCCGGGCTCCCTGCCTCCCGCACCAGAGCTTCCGGGCTCCCTGCCTCCAGCACCAGAGCCTCCGGGCCCCCTGCCTCCAGCACCAGAGCCTCCGGGCCCCCTGCCTCCAGCACCAGAGCCTCCGGGCCCCCTGCCTCCAGCACCAGAGCCTCCGGGCCCCCTGCCTCCAGCACCAGAGCCTCCGGGCCCCCTGCCTCCAGCACCAGAGCCTCCGGGCCCCTGCCTCCAGCACCAGAGCCTCCGGGCCCCCTGCCTCCAGCACCAGAGCCTCCGGGCCCCCTGCCTTCAGCACCAGAGCCTCCGGGCCCCCTGCCTTCAGCACTTGAGCCTCTATTTTGCCAACTTTTTGACCCTGTGCTTTCAGTTTGCCAGCCTTCAGAGGTCTCAAGACATATACATTCAGAAACTGTATCTCCAGCATCAGAGACAAAACCCTCCAGAACGTCACAATTTTCCTGCAGTCCTCTGGCATCTTGCACTACATCTATGATGGAAATGGACTTACTTCTTAGGAGCCACGGCCTTAAATCCAATTCCAGATTCCGGGAGAGGGTCTTTGGAGGGGGTGTACTGTCACGACTTGCTCCCTGCATTCCCGTGTCCACCACCAGGGGGCTGAACTGGGGGACTTTCCAGTCTTCTAATAAGCTTCCAGACCCTCCCCTGCATGCATATCCAGACTTCCAGCCATTTGGACACTTATTGGGAACTGACATCCATTCCCAATCCATGCCGGGTTTTGTGAAAGCCAGCCTGCTTATATTTGAAGCCAGCCTATTCATGCCTGAAACTCCACTACCCAGAATTCCCTGCTCACTGCTTTGTCTCCACCCCTGCAGGCCAAGGATGGGTGGAGGAATTCAGTTCACCTGTGGCTGGCTGCTGCTAGCCTGCTCACACCTGCTGCATATGATTACTGTGAGCTCTTTTAAGCCCCAGCTCCCTTCAGCCCAGTGTTGGTCATTGTAGCTGTTTACCGGTGAGACCGATCCTTGTTTCCAGTGCTCCCTGAGCTTTTGCTATTGTTTCCAGCGTTTCCTGAGCTTTAGTTCTGCCTTTTTCCTGACCTGCTGCTGTTTTCCTTGTTCCTGAATTAGCACTGCTTATAGTGCTACCTTGTTTCCTGAGTTCCTGGGCTATAGCTAATCCTTGTTCCCTGATTCCTGGGCTATAGCTAATCCTTGTTCCCTGATTCTTGGGCTATAGCTACCTTGTTTCCTGAATTCCTGAGCTATAGCTATTCCTTGTACCTGAATTAGCACTGACTGCAGTGCTACCTTGTTTCCTGAGTTCCTGAGCTACGGCTATTCCTTGTACCTGAATTAGCACTGACTGCAGTGCTACCTTGTTTCCTGAGTTCCTGAGCTATAGCTATTCCTTGTACCTGAATTAGCACTGACTGCAGTGCTACCTTGTTTCCTGAGTTCCTGAGCTATAGCTATTCCTTGTACCTGAATTAGCACTGACTGCAGTGCTACCTTGTTTCCTGAATTCCTGAGCTATAGCTATTCCTTGTACCTGAATTAGCACTGCCTGCAGTGCTGCCTTGTTTCCTGAGCTATAGTTTTCTTTGTTCCTGGGCTTCAGCTATTTCTAGTTTCCTTGAACCAGTACTGCTTGCAGTGCTCTCTTGACTCCTTGTTTCCTGAGCTGTAGCTAGTTTCCTGTTTCCTGAACCAGCACTGCCTGAGGGTGCTACCTTGACTCCTGAAGCTTTAGTAATTCCCTGTTCCTGAACTAGCACTGCTTGCAGTGCTACCTTGATTCCTGAGCCTTATCATTTCTTTGTTCCTGACCTGCGGTGCTACTTTGACTTCTGAGCTTTTGCTCAATTCTTGTTCCTGCCCCAGCACTGCCTTCTATTACTACCTTGTTTTCTTGATTCCTGAACCTGCACTATTCTAGTATACCCTTGTAGCCTCCCCTTCTGTATATCCTTTTCCAGTCCCTGCCTTTCTTCCCATTTCCTTGGTTCCAGTTCTAGTTTGCTATCTTTCTATTTCTGCTGTCTTGCTTCTGTTGCCTTGTATGTTTGTTACCTGTTTTCTGCCAAGTGTGCCCTATGATTTCCTTCCTTTCCTGTTAAGCACTCCTCCTTGCTAGCTCCTTGTCTATTGTGCTTGTGTTTAGTTCTACCCCTTTGCTGTTATTGCGTGTTCCTGTTTGATCGCCAGGATCCGTGGGCACAGCTGACTACCTAGGTGGTGTTTCTTGTTCACTGTGAGTATTGTCTTTGAGTTACTGTTATAACATCACCATAGGTATAAGCTCCACAGACCCTGCCTTTGTATACATATCCTATATGTGGGTATTTCCAGTCGGTATCTGTAACAGCAATTGTGGGTGAGGAACTTACTGAGCTTCAGTCTTACCGTGTGGAGCTCCTGAGTGCTTTACCCCACATCCCCTTTATTGTTAATGTTGTTTTATATTTAAGTGTATTGCACATCCGTCCTGGGTTTAGTGATTCTGAATGCTGAGCCGTCTCATGAGTGCCCTTTCTTTCTGAGTCTCACCCTTCTTGTTCACCTCTACAGGCTTCCCCTTTGGATCCCTTTTCTCCTCTGACTTCCAGTGTGATCCTGGGCAGCGCTGTACTCCTCTCTGTGTTTGTTTTCTACCCTGTTCCCAGTCCTTGCCCAAGTCCCTGACTGTGTTCCCCACATAGTCCCGGACAGACCCTGACACTTCTTGTACTATCAGGTGTGCATTAGATGCTGCAGATACTGCAGCTAGAGGAATCAACACTGGCATTATGCTCAGGAGACATGCATGGCTCAGAATTTCTGGTTTTAAACCAGAAGTGCAACAAACCATTCTTAATGCACCCTTTGATAAGGAACATCTTTTTGGGCCTCAAATAGATCATCCCTTGAAAAAATGAAAAACATTACCGAAGTAGCAAAGTCTTTGAGAGCACTTTAATCTCCTTCTACTAGAGGTTCTTTTCGTCGCTCCTTTTATAGAGGAGGCTCCAAAACTAACACTAACACCTCAGATGCGGCAGCATCTTCATATAAGACACAAGCACTATCACCCCCCTCTAGAGGATTCTACAGGGGTAACTATAGAGGAAACAATTTTAAAGGAAGATGGAAAGGTACACCAACACGTACCTCCCAGTCCTCTAACAAGCAGTAAATTGCTACCACTTCCCCCCTGACCATTCATCACCTGTCTGGGTAAGATTACAACAGTTTCTTTCCACTTGGCAATCCATCACAACAGACAAATGGGTTTTGGGTATTAGCCAACATGGTTAGTACCTGGAGCTTACCAGCAATCCTCCCAATATTCCACCTTGCATTCACAAACTCTCGCTACAACACCAACAGCTTCTCAAACAAGAAGTACAAGCTCTTCTAAGAAAAGGAGCTACAGAACCAGTTCCATTAAACCATCAAGGGTCAGGAGTTTACTCTCTTTACTTCCTAATCCCCAAAAAGGACTGGTCTCTATAACCAATCTTAGATCTCAGACCGTTAAACCTATACATACTGTCAGAGCACTTCCACATGGTCACCCTTCAACAAATGCTTCCACTTCTACAACAAGGCGACTTTATGTCCACACTAGACTTAAAGGATGTATACTTCCATATTCCTATCCACCCAGCACATCGCAAATATTTCAGATTTGTGATAGTAGGCAAGCACTATCAATTCAAAGTACTTCCATTCAGGGTGACTGCTGCACCCAGAGTATTCACAAAATGTCTAGCAGTAGTAGCAGCTCATCCTAGAAGACAACAAATTCATTTCTTCCCATATCTCGATGATTGGCTCATCAAAGCCAACACAAAAGAAAAGTGTCCACAACATACTCAAGATACCATAAACCTTCTCCATCAATTTGGATTTACAGTCCATGCGCAAAAATCCCATCTTCAACCATCACAACAACAAACATATCTGGGAGCAACGCTAAACACGCACACAGCTCTAGCCTCTCCCAATCCAGTCACAATTCACAACTTTCAAACTATATTACTACAGTTTCAAAACAACACCTAACAGTAAGAACTTTCATGCAACTGTTAAGAATGATGGCATCATGCATTGCAATTGTGCCTCATGCAAGATTACAGATGTGTCCTCTACAGGAATGCTTAGCACGTCAGTGGAATCAATCACAGGGTCAATTAACAGATCTAGTGTTGGTAGACCGCCGCACTCATCGCTCTCTGCAGTGGTGGAACTCACAAAAAGGGCGGCCTTTCATCGACCTCATTCCACAAGTCATACTAACAGCAGATGCCTCTCTCACAGGTTGGGGTGCCCATCTCCATCATCTTACAATCCAGGGTTTATGGGACACCAAGCACAAAAGTCTCCACATAAATTACTTGGAGCTTCTAGCAGTTCAACTAGCTCTAAAAGGTTTTCAGCCTCACCTAGTAGGGAAAGTTGTCCTAGTCCGAACAGACAATATGACAGCCACGTACTATGTACAAAAACAGGGGGGAGGGGGACACACGCTCTACAGTTGTCACGCCTCTCTCAGTACGTTTGTCATTGGGCAATACATCACAAAATTCATCTCCTGGCAGAACACCTTCCAGGCATGCACAACCAGTTTGCCGACCTCCTCAACAGGATGCGGCAACAAGTACACAAATGGGAACTTCATCCCCAGGTTCTGCTTCCATACCTCTAAAAATGGAAATTTCCACACATAGACCTCTTTGCCACAGCAGAGAACTCAAAATGCCCAAACTTCGCCTCCAGATTCCCACACCATCTATCCAAAGGCAATGTCCTATGAATGAACTGGTCAGGGATATTTGCTTACGCTTTTCCGCCTCTCCCTCTGATTCCATTTCTGGTTCAGAAACTCAGGCAGACATCACTCACACTGATTCTAGCAGCTCCCACATGGGCTCGTCAACCATGGTTCACCACACTACTAGAACTGTCAGTGTTCCCACACCAAAAGCTGCACCTCACTTCCAACCTTGTCGCACAGAGCCATGGAGAACTCCGACATCCAAGCACCAAAGAGCTCAACCTAGCGATTTGGCTCCTGAAATCATAGAGTTTGGATACCTATATCTACCACCAGATTGTGTGACCATTCTTAAAGAAGCAAGGACACCTACCATTAGAGAATGGTATGCAGCAAAGTGAAAAGGTTTTGTTCTATATTGTAATAATATTTTATATAGATGCATCTAGCAGATCAATTGTTTTATTATTTATCTTTTGCATCTACAGCGAGTTGGCTTAGCCTACACATCTATTCGACTGCTCCTTGCTGCAGTAGCTGCATATTTGCAGAACAGACAACATTTATCCCTATTCAAATTTCCAGTAATTAAAGCTTTTTTGGAAGGTCTTAAAAGAATAATACCACCTGCACCTGTCTGGAACCTTAATATTGTTCTCACAAGGCTTATGGGTACACCTTTTGAGCCTTTACACAATTGTGCATTACAATTTCTTTCATGGAAAGTTGCCTTTCTAATTTCTATGACTTCATTGAGACGTGCTGGTGAGCTACAGGCATTAACCTTAGAAGAACCTTTCTTTCAGCTTCACAAAGATAGAGTGGTTCTTAGTACAAACCCTAAATTCCTTCCAAAAGTAGTTTCTGCTTTTCATATCAACCAATTAGTTGAGTTACCTGTGTTCTTCCCTCAACCTGATTCAGTAGCAGAAATGGCTCTACACACACTTGATGTCAAAAGAGCACTATTGTACTATATTGACCGAACAAAAGATTCCCGTAAAACAAAACCACTTTTTGTTGCATTTGCTCCACCTCGTAAAGGAAATCCTATTTCTAAATCTGGTATTTCTAGGTGGATTGTTAAATGTATTCAAACTGGTTATGTTAAAGCTAAAAGAACTTTAACTATACCTCCTAGAGCACACTCTACACACAAAATAAGAGCATCTACGGCCTTTTTAGGTAACACTCCCTTAGCTGACATATGTAAGACAGCTACATGGTCTACACAGCACACATTTACAAAACATTATTGTGTGGATGTATTAGCACGTCAACAAGCTAATGTAGGACAAGCAGTGCTAAAAACACTTTTTCAAACAACTGCAAGACCCAATAGTTAGCCGCCGCTTTCGAGGGTGCTGCTATACAGTCTATGCAAAGCATGTGTATCTACAGCACACATGCCTCGAACGGATTATGTTACTTACCCTGTAAGCAAGTGTTCTTAGCATGTAGAGCTATAGATTCACATGCGCCCTCCCTCCTCCCCGGACACCTGTGGTTGTTGCAGTTCTTATTATTCACACTACATACGCATGGACATCTCTATACTACACTTAATCCATTCTCACCCTCTTGCGGGAAAACAATCTAACAATGGAGTCGATGCCTATGCGCAACATCACCGAAAGAGGAGTCACCTTACCTTGTGACTGGAAAAGACTTCTTCGAAGAAAGACAACTTGCGAACATCCGGACCCAACACTAGATGGCAGGAGTATGCAAAGCATGTGAGTCTACAGATCTACATGCCAAGAACAGATGCTTACAGGGTAAGTAACATAATCCTTTAGAAACTTTAAGAAAATTGAGAAAAAGGGGCAAATTTAATGAAACAAATACATTTTAGGAATGAAATGAGCATTAGAAGGTGAAATAAATGATGCTAAATAGTTTTGATTCAAGATACCTTAGAACAGAGGAAAAACGTTTGCAAAAGTTCAATGTCTTGAGTACTGGAGTGTTGTAAGAGGCAGCAAATACATGACTTATTGTCCTTTCTTGGGAGGTAAGAAAAGCTCAGTGAAGATTTCTCAAGAATTGTTTAAAACTTAAAAATGTTAGCACATTAGGAGAGTGATATAGGACACAAATAAAATGTTGGAAAAACCCGCCTTAGTCAACATCTTCCTGTTCTGTCCCAGGAACCTCATTCTGGCAGTCCTCGCTGCCACTGCAGCAGGCAGCTGACCCACCTGGTGCAATGGCGAGAAGGGAAGTTAGTCCATAAAGCTTTTAAGGGGGTGCTTAGCTGACTGATGCGTATACTGAAGTCTGCATTGGTAAAATGTTCTTTACATATTGAGGTAGGAAAAGAACTTTGAAAACTGCTTCACAGACTGTGGTGGTCAGGGAATTATGGAAATGTAGTGCCACGACTTTACTTACTTTGGGGCCATCAAAACATTCTTGCCAACTTTTAATACAAAGGATCCTGTAGAAATGATTTTTGAATATGGTGTTTTACAAACTGGTTATTGTTAGAAACTACCATGGCAGCCTATACATAATAAGGCTATGGGTAAACTGGCACTCCCTCATATTGCCCAAGTATGTTGAACCATTTCAAGCATCTTGAGTAGTAACCCTGGCACCCTGAGCTTTCTCCTGGCAGAGTGAATAGCCCTCTGGTCTAATGCCCAGTCTGTCGATATAGTAAGCAACACCAGCCTCTAAGCGCTTGCCGCGTTCATATATGTATTGTCTATTTTGGCTTGTGATGACATCCTTTCTGATATTTACTTTCCTGGTTTTCTGACTGGATGGGCACTATGCTCTTGTGCAACTCCTGTTACTTGTAGCAAAAAAAGTCCAATTTGTATTTATTTTCCAGAGGGACACATTGTATCAGACAGCCTTAGCACTGCTTCTCCTGTAGTACTAATATTTGCCAGCTAAGCAGTCTGTTTTTGGCATCAGTGTCAGTCTTTCTATAGGCACAAATATGAACCGCCTCTTGTTAAAAAAAAAAAAAAAATGCTCATGCACACTGGCAGACCTTAAAGTATTGTAATATGTCCCTAGGACCTCTCCAGAACTGCCTGCAAAATCTCCAGCCTTAGACAGGATATCTGAAAAATTGTGTTGTAAAATGTATAACTTAGCAGTAGGTTTTTCCAAATATTTTCTTGGAGAGAACCCTCACAACCCCCCCTGAGCCATGTTATAGTGTTCTGGTTGTGCATTTAGAGCTCGTAGTTATTTCACTAACGAAGTACAATCACCATATCTACAGTGGTGTTGCTTTTTGTATACACTTTGTACATTTCGGCTCACTGAGTATGTCTTCTTGTATCTTCTTTCTTCCACTTCAGAGTGTTCCATGGAGTTAGAAAAAATTTGGACGGTTCACAAGTTCGGGATCATCTCAGCAGTGAGAAAGGTGCAAGACATTCTGGTAAGATGAGACCCCAATACTTGTGTCATTGCCTCTCCCTATTATTCTGATGATAATAGGGCCTGTGCTGCAACCTGCCATTCTGAATTCCTCAGGCTCTGCTGGAGGAATACAATATGTATTTGTAAAGCACACGTTCACATCTTCGGGCATTTTTTCACTGTATAACAGATGTTTGTTACTTAACCTGGAGGTACTCTTTGTGTCAACCTTGGGAGGATGAAAGGCCGAATGGACTCACCGGGATTTGAATCTGACCACTAGGTCAAACACAGATTCCTGGAGTGGATGCATTACTTCACTTTGCATGAATGGGGTGCACTTGCAGGCCCCGAAAACCCAGATTAGACTGGCCTTGATGCAGCAATGATAGCAAGTGGCTGTTAAGAATTTCCCATAGCTAAGCTCCTGGAGGAAGAAGCTAGCCAGTGAGACACTAATACAGCAGTGACTTCCAGTGGTGAGACTAGAAGACAGGCTGAAGCCCCAGATAGGGCATATTAAGCGACTATACCCGATTGCAGAGGAAACCATAATGGAGAACGTCACTCAGAAGACCCGAGACTGGTGAAACTTCATTTAGACTTCCAAAATTTCAAAAAAGGGTACATAAAGGAGAAGATAATGACAAAAGAAAACAGGTAAGAGGAAAAAAGGGCCAGATTATTCTATTGTGCTTGCATTTATATAGTGCTTCAACCCTTAACTAGACACCAAAGTGCATTACGGACGGTTAGTATGTTGCTCTAAGAGAGCGCTATGACTGAAAGTGTAGGTGTGGGATATTGCCTATGTGGTTAGAGTTTTGGTATCGTGTGTGAGGGCCAGAGTTGTGCTTTTAGTGTTTTGATGCCTTTAATGTATTGTGATGCATAAATTTGAAACAAAAAGGAGTTAGATATGGAATGCTTAAGCATTAGATGAAATTGTATGAAAGGATATATCGAGTGCAGTGTGGCCTATCTGAGAAGGGTTTTGGTGTCATGCATTTATGGCAGACTACACAAACTGTAATTGCAAGCTTGTGGCTATGCTGAGGTAAGGTGTAGCAGAACTGTGTGAGACTAGACATCACTGGCGGCCCTCAACATTTTGAACAGGTGCAGCACCAAGTACGGGATTGCACAGCACCTGGTGCACACACATTCAAAACCTTTTTGAAGAGGTTGCAACCTATGTGACTGTATAGAGCATAGCGATCTAATGGCTACTTTTCAATATTTACAAAAGTTGGGACTTTCAGGATGTTGAGTGGAATATCAAATGAGAATGGTTTCATAACTTGCATATTCACTCACTGTATAGCTCACCAGCTCATGATCTCTGTCTCTAACGTACATGCCACTCATGCCTTAACTGTACATTCTGTGAGCCATGAAAGTTTGTTTTGTGCTAGTCTGCCCTGCTGGATCTTTTCTGCTGGGCATGGAAAATTGCACTTGCTGCCTTCTGTGAAAGTGGGAAGCTTTGTTTGCTACTGCCATCTTGTACCAATTCAGTGAGGAAGCAAAATATGCATGGCTGCTGCCTGATTTGTATGCATCATGTGATGGGCAAAGCTTGCCCTGCCGCTTCCCTTCCAATATTTGTCCCATGCAGGAGTGTAGTGTAGCTCCTATTTCCCTAATAGGCTCTGCGCATTGGAATAATATATCCTATAGGTTTGACATAGGACTAAGGTCAGTATGTCCCTATCGAGTATATTAAACTTAATTACTTGTGCCAGCTAGCTCAGAGGCCACTAGAAACTCCTTGACAACAAGAAGGGAGTAGTTTCTGGCAGCCGCAAAACATGACCAATATGTTTCCCTTTTAGAATCAGAACGTGTCCCAGAGTCGTGGAAACACTAGATAACTATTTCACTCAGCTCAGTCGTGCATGCTTAGTTTTCCTCAGAGTTACACAAAAATAATAGACGGGCGTTTTCAATAAAAGATTTATTGAACAGTCTTGTTTCTGGTGTAAGTATAATGTGCTGTTACGATCACAAGACAGTATGCGAGATAAATAATGTACAGGGTGAGCAGTAGAAATAAATAATACTGCGATAGCATTATCTTTTAGTACAAATGCTGTTACATAAATAACACAGACTAAAAATGCGAGTACTCATACGATGCGGTGCTAAGCTAGTTCTACCCCAATGTACCTAACCTAAGTGTAGGACAAGGTATGAAGTAGGTGAAGTATTCCTTACTATGGTATACTAAGAGTATGTTAAGTCTAGTATGCCTAGTATGCCAAGAGTCCCTCTAGGTTCTTATCAGCTCCATACCTGAAGAATGAGAGAGGTTGGAATCTCTTTGCCAGACTCGAACTCCAACACCCCGCAAGGGAAGTCAGATCACTGGAAGCTGGGCTCTCTGCGTGCAGGGAATGGCAGCGTCTTCTCAGTGCGTCAGGCCGGGATACGGGCTCCTCTGAAGTCGAGGTCTCCTCTGGTTTACAGGGGCTAGGGAAGGTATATTTATACCTGAGAGTACCTTAGGAATGTTAGCATTGACGTGAATTGGACAACGAAAGACGTCATGAATGAACCCCTAAGGAATAATGGTATATGCATAATAGATGAGGCCTTGAAGAAATCAATAGTCCTGGGCTAGGGAAACTCCCGCAGCCTAAGGGTCTGTTCTTCATGAACTCGTTGTGACGTTAGGGTGGATGGATGTCAGAGACCATGCCTGTATTTGGAGTGCACGGTTTAATGCCTAAATAAGGCCTGGGATTCTATGCCTATATAAGGGCATGGCAAATTGTGCCTATATAAGGACATGATATTGGAAAGCCCGTTATGGACACCCTAAGAGGAATACAACACCCACTCCACTTTCGTGTATACGATAATACATAAATGCTAAACATTTAAAATGCTAACCATAAAAATGGAGTACCGCATATTTCTAAAATATTTCATAAAACCATTTAAAAAGGCATTTAAAAAAAAAACATATTAGAATGCAAAAAGGTACTGTACATTCGAAGCATTGCTTATCATTTCAGGCATAAAGTTCGAAAATAAATGCAATTGGAATGAAATAAGCAGTAATATTTACATGTGACAGAAAATGATCGATAAG
Organism: Calotriton arnoldi; assembly: GCA_963921515.1. Lineage (NCBI taxonomy): Eukaryota > Metazoa > Chordata > Amphibia > Caudata > Salamandridae > Calotriton > Calotriton arnoldi. Next base: position 138,039 of record CAWUFW010012131.1, read on the forward strand.
TTGTTCAAAAATCAAAGTCATTTCATGTCAGGAAAATTAAATGAACGTTTTTTAGACATATAAGATGACTAAATGTCTTTGGAAGGACCGCCAAGTCTGTACTATAAGGCTAGTTCTACTTTAAGCAGATTGAAGTTCCATTTTCCTTCGAAAAGATGGGAAAAAGTTCCATTTTTGGTAGAGTTCCAAGTTTTTGAAAAATGAAGGCCAAATTGTTGCTGTATTTCTGGAACATTGTATGCTGAATCAGTCAGTTTACGGATCTGGTGTAAACATTAGATCATCTATTTCTATAGACAAAACATCATCCACTGTAGTTGGTGTGAGTTGGAACACCTCGTGAAGCAGGTTAATTGCACAGAGATGTGAAGCATTGCTTTCAATTGTCGCAATGTTTGCGTCCGTTGTTACCTGTGTGCCTGTAGTTCTTTCTCGTACCTCAGCAGCTGCCGGAAGCGTCTGTGAGATCTCAATGAATGCTGTCATCAGGATAGGAAGCCGCTGGGGACAACACATAGCATGGGCCGTTATCTGGTCCAGCAGAGTATCGACGTCCGTTGGCGCATCCGATGGAAATGTTAGACAGGTGTCCAACACGCATTCTACACCGCATAGCAGGCATCGTAGAACAGGTAAGATGCAATCTTGCCAGATTGGTCTAAAGGACAGGAACCATGTGGTATTAAGGTCCCGTAGACGATTTATGCCCAAAAGCTGTGCTATTTGCTCACGGCACTTTCGTTCAAGGAGATCTTTCTCCATGTCGCTCGGAGTGATGTCGGCGAATTGGCTGGCCATAGCGCAATAGCAGGAAGAGAAATAGAATTCCGGCAACAAGTGCTAGAATTAATGGTATGCCACCAAACACCGAATGTGCAAAGTTCGGGATGATTCCGAGTATTGCCTGGAAAGGTGCTAACAGACCCGAGCAGATGCCCTTAAATACATGTACAATTCCTGTTGTATCAGACATGTTGAAAATTCGTCCTATCATTTCCACGAAATGTATAGAGCAGTTTGTACGTATTAAAGTCTGTATCTCAGCCGAAGTCCTTGCAATTTGCAGATCATAGGTTTCTTTGGCCGAGGTCAAAGGCACTGTTTGTTGTAAAAGCATGGCTTTCATTCTGCTTAAAGTATCAAATCTTATAAAAGAGACATTCAGTGAAGGCCATAGAGGCGACTCCCTGACTGTGTCTATTGGGGCAAACAATACTTGCATACAGCAAGTGACCCTGGAGTTGACCGTTACTAGATATGGGATACCTGGCAGCATGCCACAGCAACTCTGATCATTCAACATGAGGTAACTCCCATTAGAAAGTTGTCCGAACGTTGGATTAATCACAGCAGCTGGTGTACCCTGCTGATGGCAAGACAAATTTGCCACAGAACCATTACAAGCCCCGTGCAAGGAAATGTCCTGACATACAAGTGAACCGCTTAGTGCACGTTTACAGTTTTTACCGCTTAAAAACACTTCACGATCCCCGCTCCAACATCTATATGTATACGGTAAAGCCCAAGATGTCTCAATGTATTCCTTACCCAACCTTTCATATTTGCCTGCTTGCATTTGTCTGAGGCAATACTGAAACTGAAAAGTAGTCACAGGTAGTGTAATTTTGCCATGAATAAGCCATTCTGGAGCTGGTTTTTCTGCCACTGTGAATGGTAATTTTTCCAGTTTTTCAATGCTCAGCACTGTATACATTGCTCCTCTTTGTGCCATTTCGATCTGTTTATCAGTTAGATTGTATTCTGCAAACAGAGCCGTTGTGTTGATGAAACGCCAAGGCACATAGCCCGCTCGCAATGATTGCAGCGTCCAGCATAATAACATAATAGACCTTAATTGAGATTGGCCTTGTTGTAACATCGCCAAATCTTGTTCTAGAATGTCGATAGCAGAGGATACAATGCCATCCAATGAATATATTCTGGAGGACAAAGTTGTTAACCCATTGTCGACCACAGAGAGTGTTTTCTCTAAATTAATACGATCAAGTTCACGTATTCGTTCTGCGGCCTCTAACTGTGATACCTTCCAAGCTTCATTATAAGCAGCATAAATGCCGGCATATATGAAACGTTTTTGACGCGGTTTTCTTGGTCCAAGCAAGAAATCCCTAAGATCTGCGTCTTTTGCAAGTAAGGATAAGTGTTGTTTCACATCCTGTAGTGTAGATGTATGCAGCCAATCGAGGCATAATTTCCCTACACTGTATGTTGTTACTACCCCCGGATGTTGTCTTTGGACGTATCTTGGGTCTGGCCTGTGAATGGTAATACCCTGAGTTTTATTCAGGAATCTTTCCTCACAGTTATTCGTGTCTGTGGGCCAGATCAACCATTTTTTCCAATCAGGATTAGATCTGTTGAGTTGTAGTATATTGTCTACTGTCACCACTGCCTGTGTTTCATTATTTTTTGCAGGAGTTGGTACAGAAGGTGTATTCATCTCTTTTATCTTGGCTAATCCAAGACAAGATGTTTGTTGGATAGTTTCATTCAAAAACATTATTTGTTCAGGTGATGCAGGCTCTAAATAAAGCTTCTATCCCCTGTACTTGCCATTCTTTAGTACCCCACAACGTTTTTGTGTCTATTGTGTCTTTCCAAAAGTCGAAACCCTGTCTAGACAGTTGGTTATTAAATATTGCAGAATAAATCTGTTTTGTATTTGTTAACATAATTTTCAGTCCTATTTTGTTTACATTTTTATAGTAAAACATTTCTGGATCAGATGTATTGTAACCTGAAAAATATGGAAATTTACTGGCAAATGTTTTTGAACTACCTTTAGGTGGTGTAGGACAATGTTCCCATTGGTTAAACATAAACACATTTCTTGGATATGCAGATTTATGCAAAAATGATGACCATAGTGGTTATAACAATACAGTTGTTCATAGTCTGATGAACCCTCTAAATATTCATTTTTAGAAAATGCAGCAGATTTTTCTAGGTCAAACATAATGTCAGTCACAGTTTCAAAGTCCCAATCATCAGAATAGGTACTGGACGTGATTAGATCACTTAGTGAAATTTTAAACAAATGTGGAATGTTCAATTCTTCCGTCGGACCGAATATATCAAAATCTGTTTTGTCCCACACTATACCATCGTGTATAGGAACAGCTGTGATGTTCACTGATGACAAGTCTCTTGCTTCACGATGGGAAGATTTATGAGGTTTCAAAAGTACGTTTACGTCTTTTCCTTCAGTGTTCACATGGATGTATCTGCCACTTATAAGCACGCTTACAGTTGTTACCAAAGCTAGCCAGAGCAGGAAAACAAAAAGTCCAGATGTAATCCAGAGTTCAATCCATGGAGAAACCAAATAAGTCTTTTTCAGAAAGTGAAGAAAGTCTTGTATTTGCTGCTTGAATTTCAATGACACTGGCGTCGTTTCAGGTTCACTCGGATCTTCTGAGAACGTATCAAAGTTAATGAAGTAGCCAGAAGCAGTTCTGTCAATTGTTGGAATTGCATCAGGATTTGTAGAAATCACTGGAACCAGTTCATCACTTGTTACGTTGGTGTAGACAGGTGTATTTGGACGAACTGTTACTTGTTCTTCAAGAGGGATGATTTCCATAGCATTGTTGCTTAGTCCTTCATCTGTTTCAGCTGAATTCTCGATGGTTATCAGTCTTTCAGTATGAACCTCTTGGATAGTAGCGAGAGGAGTGCGTTTGCTACTAGGTCGGAGTCCACGAGGCCTACTATTTAGTATTGGCCACATACTGTGGTTTGATGAGGTCGATGGACACAAATCTTTTCTCCTTTCTTCCAGCAAGGGGCGGCAGTAGTACTGTTCTTGTTCCTTGAACTGCTAGGACAGGTACTGGTTGTCTGTAAGAAGGTCCAAATTCCTTCTTGTCCGCAATTTTTTCTCTGACTAGATCCCCAACTTTAGGAATCCAGACAGGCCTTGCTGGGACAGCTGGTTGATCGCCAGTGGTGGTTGACTGTAGGAATACGTTGCTTTGTTTGGTTCTTAATTTGTTTAAGTCCTGTAAATCAGCCAAACGATCTTTGATATCAAAGGGTTTATTATCCACCACTGTGCCTACGTTTTCTAAGTCTGGTATCCACATTCTTGTCCCAAATAGGACCTCATATGGAGTGACCCTCCCTAGAGAACTTCTTGGCAGGTTGTTAAGTGCACGTTGAACTCCACTAAGGTGTTTGACCCACCCGTCACCCGAGCCTAATACTCTAGCTGTTATAGACTGCTTTATGTCCCGGTTTTTCCTTTCCACAACCGAATTTCCCTCAGGATGGAATGGAGAGGAGTACCGCAATGCAACGCCCAGACTGGCCATGGCGTCTTTGTAAGCCCGAGAGCTAAACGCAGGACCCTGGTCAGAATGTAGCGTGCCTATTGCGTATATGCCGATAAAGACTCGCAAATCTTGTATAACAGTTCGAGCGTCAGCTGAGCGCTGAGGCCATAACCATAGGAACCTAGAGCATGAATCCACTGCAACCATGATATATTTATAATTACCGTCCCTGTGCAAGGGACCGCAGTGGTCCAGGTAAACACAAGCTAATGGTTTGTCTGAAATTAACAGGGGTGTCTGCGCAGGACGTTTCACTGTGGAGACTTTCATCTGTTGGCATATATCACATTCTAAAACATAGTTCTTTGTTTGTTTCCTAATGCCAGGCCACCAATATCTTTGCTTGAGTAAAGATACTGTTGCAGAAACACCTGCATGGGCAGAAGCTATCCCTTTGTGTGCTGCTAGGATCAGTCCTAATCTGCGTTCCTTGTTTGGAATTACCCTATCCCCCACTCCAGGGATTCGAGCAAAAGGAACGTTGTTCGCATCAATTACATAAGAGTACTTGAGTGGAAACTTTTTTGGTAACGCTGCACTGCTGCCTTTGCTTGAAGCATTGACAGCCAACATTATCTCACCGTCTATTTTTGTTTTTGAACGAGTGATCGCAGCTACGGAAGCCGTTTGCACAGCCCCCTTTGCGGCTTCGTCAGCCAATGAATTCCCTGCAACGTGAACGCCATCACGTTGATGACTCAGTGTGTGGATCACGTGAGCCTTTGGTAGTTCGTTTTTCAACTGAACTACTTGTTCCCAAAGCAATTTGTGCTTTATTGTGCCACCTTTCGCATCTCTGAAACCATTTTCAAGCCAGTTTTGTATATATTCATTATACGACTGCACACAGTAAAAGGAATCGCACACGATTAGTGTGGGGAATTCTCGATCTGTACTTTAAAGTGCCAGTTTGAATGCTTGTAGTTCAGCTCGCTGAGCTGTACAATCTCCTAGAGACTGCGTTTTTGTGACCATAGGTCTGAAGATGCCATTTCGCATGCGACCTTTAACGATAGCACACGCTGCACTGCAAAGCTTGCTTACCCCCTATTGCGGGTTGTGCGGATCCGTCAGTGTAAATTATGAATTCGTACTGATCGAGAGGCAGAATTTCAGTAGGCAGAGGACATTCATGTTCATACTGCAGGAATGCTTGTGTTTTCAAATCTGGATCAAAAACATATTCAACATCTGTTGCAGCAAGAGAATTAACCCATTGTATCCATCTTGGATTCAATGCTTTAGCATTTGGAATGCTTGCTTTTGTAACCGCTTCTAAAGCAGGTACTGGGGTTACGATAATAATGCGTTTCCCTTGGGCTAAGGCTCTTTCTTTTGCTACAGCGGTTTGAACTGCTGTTAGAATTTTTTCAGTAGAACTGAAGCGCATTTCCGCTTGTGGGTACAAGTGTGATTTATACGCTATTGGTATTTTTTCACCCTCATTGAAAGTTAAGTAGGTGAATCCGCATTGACCCGAAATTATTCGGATCACCAAATTTCGTTCACTTACGCGTTTTTGTAAGTGATGTGTTGCTAACATGTTAGCCTGGAGTGAACGCAAAATTTCTGTGTGTTCCTGTGTCCAGTTTTTGATTGAAAAATCAGGTTTGATTAATGCGTAGAGAGGTTTAACCCTTTCTGCGTAGTTTAGAATGTATGTTCTTCCAAAATCTAAGAAACCCAGGATGGATTGTAAGTTTTTAGCGTTTTTGGAGGTTGGAGCAGCGCACACTTTTCTAAAAAGTTAGCTGCCAAGCTCTTGCCTTCGCTTGAAAGCTCATATCCTAGAAATAGGACATTGAGATGGGCAATTCTGGACTTTTTAAAGTTGAATTTGTAACCCTCAGAGGCGAATCCCAGTATAATGGTGCTCACCCTGTTCAAGTGTTTTTCCAGGTCATCGTCTGTCAGATATATGTCATCGACATAGGACAATGCCTCATTGTCATAAATTTGTAGTAACTCCATTACCCTCGCTGAGAATAAACCTGGGCTATTCTTGAACCCTTGTGGGAGTCGACAAAAGTGACGCTGGGTCCCCATTATGGAGAATGCTGTTAAGTACCTGCTTTCAGGTGCTATGTTTTGACAAAAGAAACCATTTGAGATGTCTAATGTTTTATATTTTTTACGCACAATGTTATTCATTAATGCTGTGCTATGTGCATTTTGCACTGCAAAAGTTTTAGAACAAGTGTTTAGGTGTCTGTAGTCCAAAACTAGACGATATGTTTTGTCTGGTTTGGAGACAGGAAACAAAGGATTGTTCATTGAGGAGGTGCATGTTTCAATCACCCCTTGGTATTCAAGTTGATCTAAGATCTCCCTGACCTGTTTTTTAGCTTCTTGCTTAATAGGATACTGCCGTTGTGCAGTTGGTTCATGTTTCAGATGTATTTTATGGTGAGGTGAATCCTCATCCCATCCTACATGATTTTTATATAATGCTGGGGCCTGGGCCACTGCCCATTTCCTAGCATATGTATATCTTAGATGCATTGGTATATGGTTGGAGAAGGCAGGCATAATAATGTCCTCGCCATGTGGGCACTCCCTGACAAATTGTGGTGGCCAGTCTTTTTAGGTCGAGCCTCGAGTAGCGCGCAAGCGCTGCTAGGCGAAGACTTTAAGTAAGTGAGTTTCAAAAGCAGTCCAAACGCTCGTGCGTCGTGGCTGGCCTTTTTGGGATGGGTACGCTGCGGCAAACATGTGTTTCCACTATCGTGCCCAGACGCGTGCGCGATAATTGTAAACACATGCCGGCAAAAGGCCATGACGCACGAGCGTCTGGTCAGCTGAGCAGGCTGCCGCGCTCGCCCCGCTCCTCCATTGTTGTTCTTGGCATCGCCTTCACGCGCACCGCTCGGGCTCCTCGTTGGCGGCGATAAAATGCCGCTTCGCTCATAGCTCCGAACCAGCACGCACCCTGCAGTTCCCCGGGGCACAAGCAGGCATCCACTTCTGTCTTTTTGCTGACCTACAGTTCCCCGGGGCACAAGCAGGCATCCACTTCTGTCTTTTTGCTGCGATCAGCTTGTGTTCGCTAGAGGTTAGCATATCCTTTTAATTAAAACACAACTTTTGAAAACCTCCAACCTTCCCATTACAATTTCGATGTTTCTATATTTGATTGTGAATTAAATACACACATTTTTGAAATTTTGTTTGATCAATTATTGTTTCTGTATGTTTGTGTATTGTGTTCTGTTTCAAATTGTCGAAATTGCTTAGGACCCCAGCTTGCAATAAGGACTCCTTGGGAAGGGGGGCTGCATTCTAGTAAAGATTCAGTGCGAGTCCATAATTGTCAAAAGGTTAAGAACCCCCGCATTAGCACATTAAACCCCCATATGCTTGCTTTGCCCACACTTTTGTATTGCTTAAGCCTGCTCCTTCCCTTCACCAGCCCTGCCCCTTTAGTTGCTTTCGGAATTGATAGCACTTACTGGTTGATCCGGATATATCAAGTTATTTGTGTCTTGTTCGGTGACCACTGTGGTAGCTATATTTAAAAATACATTCTCACTTTCTAACCATACACACGTGTTCATTGCTACACTAAAGATTGTCATTTTGTATCACCCCTGATAGGTGCATGATAGACAAATGCCCCACTTCCAAACTCTGTCCTTTAGGCCCAGTGAAAAGCTTGTAGCACAGTATCTGTGGGTCGCAGGTCCTTGTGCAAGCGCCACTTTAAGCCACTGGGGATCTGTGAGTGCCAAATGGGGCAGTCTCACTGCAGAACCCAAGTAGCGTAAAAGACCTTTGGAAACATTGGATAACCCTTTTGGAACTTTGGCGCTACAAGTGCTCTTTCGGCTCCAGCACTTTCATCGTAGAAGTGTGCCTGTTCCAAAGCGCGCAGTACCCGAGCGCCACGTGAAGACCTGGAGGCTCAGCTGTGGGATCGGGGCCCCTGTGCCCTAGTGGTGGGACTTATTAGCCCACTTGAAGAACTAGCCCCCTAGAATTGGAGCGTAGGTTTGGCCTGCATCTGCAACCGTTCAAAGCCTTCTTCAGGCCTTCCATATTGGGATTAATGGCAGATCTTATTGGGGGTACAACTGTTAAAGGCGGAAGCCCTGAACCACATATAAACCACACATTAATAATGAAAGGGAATTAAGCATTGCACAGCTAGGAATGTGTTTAACATAGTTTGTAAGGTGAATGCCATACTAGAAGTAGTATTAAGTGCGAACTGTACAGTGGTAAACAGGATGGTGTGCCTGCTGTAAATTGAATGGATTCTATAAACAATGGATTTTCAGTCAAAATGAACTACTAATGCAATGCAGGTCAAAAACACAATTTGGTAGAGGAGGAGGAGTCTGCTTGTAGCGCTAGTTGTTAGAAGGGCTCGAATACTTTGAATGGTGAATTGCTACCCATGCAGTGGAAATGTCATTTGCAGTCCTGTCGCTGACATGGGAGCGCTAGGAGGATCTTGAACACTGCAAAGACTTCCAATGCAGTGCACTTGGCAACCAACGCCTGTAATTGCATCTTTGCAATGTAAGCATCTGTGTACTGGAGAACGTCTTTATTCTTAGATGTACTACAGGGAATGTCAAAGAGCTGAGCAATTAACTTTTTTTAAGAGAATTTCAACTGGGGGCATATATACAGTACACTGTGCACGTGCAAGAATTGATGGTTGAGAAACTGCAAAACGTTTAGACCAGTTCTGGCAAAGCCAGTAGTGTTGTAGTTGCTCATGCAGTGCTGCCACGGATGCATTCTGCATCTTGGCAGTTGCTGCGACGAGCTGGGGAGAGTAGGACCTTTCCTTCCTGCGGGTGGTGCTATTGCCTAATAAATACACTTAAATGCAGAGATTCGTGTGCCTCATACTTTACAAATAGGTTTCACCAACGCAAGATCTGCTTTTTCAATGTTTTTTTTTTTTTTTTTACGTGTTGCACACACAGCAGCATGAGTTGCTGAGCAACATGGCTTAATAAACAAGCATTGGCATAGCCAATAGGTCTCGCCTTTGGGGCAACCTTATAAGTGTTTAGCCATGCAACAGTTGGTGTTGTTGCACCAAGGATATTGTGCTGCATAACTAAATACTTATAAGGCCCCAAAGGCGAGACCTATTGGCTATGCCAATGCTTGTTCTGCTAGAAGTAGGTCATAGCCCTTTGATAGTCTTTCCCAAAAAGTGCTTTCACCTGTCTAGGTTTGTCTCCTCTATCCGGAGAGTTATTTCAAATAACCTTTGTGGAGTACTAACCCTGGTGTCTACAGTCTCAACAATGATGTACTCATTCAAGTCCACTATCTCCAGAAGTTCCCTCAGGTTCTGGCGAACTATTGTGACTTCTGCTGCACTGTCCAGCATGGTCTGAGCCCATTCTCCGTTCTTGAGTTGTGTTCTCAGTATTCTCGGCATGTCTAATCTTTAGACCTGCTACTTTCTTTTGGAGAATTGAGGTTTTGCTTTAGTTTTTGGAGCGTGTTTGTCGTCTTTCGATGTCACGCGTTCTTCTCTGTGTTCCGTCCGTCCTCTTCTTTCCGAAGTCTGTGGTGAGATCTGAAAGGGACGAGAGGAACGTGTATCAGTATCTTGATACCTATCAGGTTTCTCAAATTATCCCTATTCCTGAGGTTATACCTCCTTTCAGAGGGCTCCTTTTGAGGAGACCTACCTCGGGATTGAGAACGTTTCTCGTTTGATTTTGTTTAGTAGACTCCCACTTCTGTTTAGAAGATGTAGGAGTTTGTTTTATTGAGTCCTTCTCAGGACTTTCAGATAGTTTCGGCTTCAGTGGTCTTCCACCCAAACTATCTCTGCCTAATTCTGCATAAGATTGTTCTATTATTCTGGGTAGCTCAGTTTGATGTTCTGTAACATCGAATTCCTCAATTTTGGCGGATCGCCACTGCTGCTGCCTTTCCTTTAATATTAGATAATATTATTGTTGAGACCTGGTCGAAATTTTTCAGTAATTTCATACTTAAATTTAGAGCAGGCTCTGCCCCGTATTCGTTTTGAATTTGTTTTAGGACATCAGGTATTACCGCAATTGACGGAATGCCATGTGTTTTGGTGTAGATGGCAGCAAAGACTGAGCCCCAAGTGGTGCAGTCTTCCAGTTGTGGAGTGATCCCCATTGGTAAACTGATTGTTAGGATTCTGTGTTTCTCATGCGGGCTAGTATTTGGAAATACTGCTTCGATTTGAGTAATTTTTTGAGCTATCCAAAACGGAATTTGCTCACGTTTTGTGGGCATTTTACCCATGACTGAATTGAGAGTCTATGGTGTAATTTTTAGTGTATTCCCCTGTTGGGGAGTTGGATTTGGATATGTCAATGGTGGTCGGACTGTAAAAGTCCGCATGACATATTGGACCAATTGTCTGTAAATTTTTATTAACTCTTTTATTTGAGTATGTAATTCCTCATCTATCATTATATCCAGTTCAGGATGAGGTGTGTAGCCGGCTAAAATCGGCCATGTTGCTCTTGGTCTACCTAGTGGACCGAGCCTGGTAATGTTTTTGTGATGTTTTAGGGCGCCTTTAAACCAGAGCTGATGCTCTTGGTATGTTAATGGAATTTCAATATCCTCGAAAGGAATGTATTCCTCTGGTAGATCATCTTCTTTGTAGAAGTGAAATGTTTGTGATGTTGGATTGCATTCCGGAAGTAGTACCCATGAATAGAATACCTCTGTCTGAAATGATTCATGTGCCTCTATCATGAAAACTGCTCTACCTCCTCTTGGCGATAGGCCATGTTTTATAAGTTTTAGAGTTATGGCTCTTCTTAAGTTTTGAGGGATGTGAACCACACCCTCCTCAGTTTCATTAAAACCTGTAAGGTTAAAAACTGCTGCTTGGGCTGGATCAGCCGCAGCTCCACCGTTTTCGGTGTTATTGTCTCCGTCAGGCATTTTGTTTTTTGAAAAATGTAGAACAAGTTTCAAGGAAACAAAGATAAGGTGCACAATATTGTGGAACACTGTATCCTTCAACGTTGAGCAAACCAAACAGCTAATATATAGGGTACTTCCTTTGTAGCCTTGGTGGATACTAAACCCTGCCCACTCCAGACGTCTTTTGGACTATATGGGTAGGGGTCTTTGAGAGTAAATAGCACGGCTGAGTTACTCAGTATCTAACGTTGAATTACCGCCTTACCAAACCGTTGGGCGCCATGTAGTGTAGCTCCTATTTCCCTAATAGGCTCTGCGCATTGGAATAATATATCCTATAGGTTTGACATAGGACTAAGGTCAGTATGTCCCTAACGAGTATATTAAACTTAATTACTTGTGCCAGCTAGCTCAGAGGCCACTAGAAACTCCTTGACAACAAGAAGGGAGTAGTTTCTGGCAGCCGCAAAACATGACCAATATGTTTCCCTTTTAGAATCAGAACGTGTCCCAGAGTCGTGGAAACACTAGATAACTATTTCACTCAGCTCAGTCGTGCATGCTTAGTTTTCCTCAGTTACACAGAAATAATAGACGGGCGTTTTCAATAAAAGATTTATTGAACAGTCTTGTTTCTGGTGTAAGTATAATGTGCTGTTACGATCACAAGACAGTATGCGAGATAAATAATGTACAGGGTGAGCAGTAGAAATAAATAATACTGCGATAGCATTATCTTTTAGTACAAATGCTGTTACATAAATAACACAGACTAAAAATGCGAGTACTCATACGATGCGGTGCTAAGCTAGTTCTACCCCAATGTACCTAACCTAAGTGTAGGACAAGGTATGAAGTAGGTGAAGTATTCCTTACTATGGTATACTAAGAGTATGTTAAGTCTAGTATGCCTAGTATGCCAAGAGTCCCTCTAGGTTCTTATCAGCTCCATACCTGAAGAATGAGAGAGGTTGGAATCTCTTTGCCAGACTCGAACTCCAACACCCCGCAAGGGAAGTCAGATCACTGGAAGCTGGGCTCTCTGCGTGCAGGGAATGGCAGCGTCTTCTCAGTGCGTCAGGCCGGGATACGGGCTCCTCTGAAGTCGAGGTCTCCTCTGGTTTACAGGGGCTAGGGAAGGTATATTTATACCTGAGAGTACCTTAGGAATGTTAGCATTGACGTGAATTGGACAACGAAAGACGTCATGAATGAACCCCTAAGGAATAATGGTTCATGCATAATAGATGAGGCCTTGAAGAAATCAATAGTCCTGGGCTAGGGAAACTCCTGCAGCCTAAGGGTCTGTTCTTCATGAACTCGTTGTGACGTTGGGGTGGACGGATGTCAGAGACTATGCCTGTATTTGGAGTGCACGGTTTAATGCCTAAATAAGGCCTGGGATTCTATGCCTATATAAGGGCAGGGCGAATTGTGCCTATATAAGGACATGATATTGGAAAGCCCGTTATGGACACCCTAAGAGGAATACAACAGGAGGACAGCATGCACTATTTCTGCCCAACGTGTACCTGTTCTATGAAGGAGGGGTATTTCCATTGCTAAATGAAGGTGCTTCCACTGCTTATGAAGTTAACAATTAAATATAGATTGGACCTCCATAGCATGCCCTTTCAACAGGGACTTTTCCACAGTATTTGATGAGAGATGCCTGTCATCCTGAGGAAATTCCTAGCCCAAAGTGTGAATATTCAAGCATCATAACATTTTGACAGAAATGCGAAGCTGGGTCCATTGCATTACCGTCTATTTTTAATCTTATGGCAGGAACACCCCTCTAACACAATTTTGATATTGCTCTACAAAGGGGGAATATAAATGTTGACATAAGGGATATATACTCATGAAAACTAGGGAAACCCGTAACTAGGAGATTGCCCAACTAATGAACAATGGTGCTCCCAGATAATGTTAGTTGTGTAACCCACTGATGAACCATACCACACTAGCTAGGTCATCATCTTATGAGTGCATGAATCTATGGTAATTCTGTTAGAGACTTGGCTCTTTCTTCCAGGTGTTTTGTGCTTCTTGTATGTTTAGGTGTGTTTACAGTGAGTTAACAATTGTCCTTTAACTCCTCTCATGGCCTCTTTAGAGTGTTGGCTATTTGTGTTGTACCTGTCCTATATGAGTGAGAGAATTGTGTGATGTTCCTCTTTACACAACCACCTGTCCTTAACTTATTCTTTGTGTTGGGTAAAGCTGTGCTGCTACTGTCCATGTTGACTTTGTTGTGTTATGAAGCTCAAAAACAAAGTGATGGATGGAATGCTTGAATTAATTTCAGCCATTGGCAATCACTCGGGCTGCATCCCAATCCATGGTTTTTCACTCACAGTGCCACTTCAATTTTGACCCAGCCATGTGCAAATCAATCTTGACCCTGCTCCAATGGGAACAGACCAGCCTGAAATGCCAGGCCAGGCCCTCCTTGACCAAGCAACCCAGGACTGGTTTCACCCTTATTAGGGCTCATGAACCAGTTAAAAAAAATATATATATTTTATTGACAGTTTTTCACTAGCCGTTTTACATCCAGTTTTGCAAAAGATATTGATGCAGCGTACATTCACTGTGCCACGACATTGTCATATTTCTGAAACTAAAACATATTCAACAACTTTAATGTTAACCCACCCTCCCCTTCCACCCCCCCCCTCCCTGTCCTCCCTCCATTCCAGCTTCCGATACACAGGTTCATTTCCCTATGTCACGTACATTTTCAATACATGAATGCCCACTTATAGTCGAACTCCTCTTCAATCTTATGTATCACTGCTAGAGATCAGTGTTATCGTGGTGCCCTGAGATGGAGATACCTGGTTCCCTTGCATAGCTATCCGCATGGTGGACCATGCTAGAATATCCTCTTCAGCTTTAGCGTCTTGTCTGATTAGTTTCATTCTCACCAACTCTGCTGTCGCCCACTCACATACATCCCGTCTCCACTCTGTGTGTTTGGGTGGTTTAGGGTTCATCCATGCAATGACCACACGTCGTCGAGCTAGCACCAATCCAAGATTGGTTAGTCTTCTGGTAAGTTTTTTCCCTTTAGGTGTTGGTAAAACCCCCAGTAATATCTGCTTGATGCCACTAATGGTCGGCCACCCGGTGATCTCCCGCAGTTCTGAAATGACCCGGTCCCAAAAGGGGCGCAGCAGTCTACAGGACCATATCATATGAAGAAAATCAGCCCCTTGCTGTTTACATCTAGGGCATTCATCTTTGCTAGATGGGTAGATTTTGCTGATCGTGTGTGGTGTGAGATATACTTGATGTATTACATTATATTGGAGAAGCTTAAATCGCACGTTTGTGCTAACCTTTCGCACCCCTTCGAGTACTTTCCTCCACTCAGTTGGTGTGAGGGGTTCGTCCAACAGTGCATCCCACCTCTGTTGGATTTTTAAAGTCTCTTCCAGCAAGTCATCTCTAAGTGCCCTATAGAGATGAGAGATTAACCTCCCTCCCCCTGCCATATATAACAGGACTTTTAAGATATTAGTAGTGGGGGGTTCCTCCGGGAAGCTCGGCCAAAGCTCCCGTGCTACACTAGAGAATTTCTTATATTGGAGGAACTGGCCGGGTCCGAGGTCAAAGGCCTCTTGTGCTTCTTCTCTAGTCAAAAACCCACCGCCTAAATAGAGGTCTCCTAGGGTCTGGCAGCCTCCGTCTTTCCAGCGTCGGATTGACATAGAGTCCGCTATACTTGCAAAGGGGCGTATCTCCCAGAGTGGCATGTCAGGTGCGTACGGGGCATGTTGTACTACTCTTCTCACCACATTCTCCCACACAGTTGCCACATGGCGTATAATGTACGGGTAGTGTTTGGGGGTCGCCACTCCCATCATCAATAGCCGTGTCAAAGTGTGCCTGTCATAGGTACCCTCCAGCAGTTTCTTTTCCCAGTTTTCCTCAGTGTCTAGCCAGTGAACCGCGTGCTGAAGTTGCGAGGCCATGTAAAAAAACTCTAGGCGAGGCATTTCTAATCCACCTCTTTCCCACGTCCGTTGCAGAGTAGTGAGCTGCACCTTTTTACGCTTTTTCCCCCATAGCAGGTCTATCATCAGGCTGTCCAGTGTATGAAAGTAGGAGCGCGGGATCACATACAGGGAGTGTTGTAGGGCGTATAAACACTGGGGCAAAACAATCATTTTGACTATCGCTATACGCCCCATAAAAGATAATGGCAACTCTGTCCAAAATCGGATTGACCCCCCGCTGCCCCTCCACTACCCGCCCGATGTTGAGGTTAAGGTAGTCTGCTTCTGTATGTGCCAGTCGAATACCCAGGTATCGTGCCCCTTCTTCTCATGATAGTTGGATCCGTGGGCACGCCTCCACCTGGACCTCAGCCAGTCTACCAATAGGAACCACCCTAGACTTCTCAGGACTGATATGCAGACCGGAGACATCTCCAAAATTACGTAACTCTGTCATACGTAGAGGGATAGAATTCTCCGGGTCTGTCAAATAAACCAGTACGTCATCAACGTACAGCGAAGTCACGTGGTTGGTTTCCCCCAATCGGATACCCCATGGGTCCATAATGGCTCTCAAACGGACTGCCAGCAGCTCCATGGCCATTGCAAATATTAAGGGTGATAGCGGGCAGCCCTGACGAGTGCCCCGCTGGAGAGAAAATTGCTTTGATACCGTTTTCCCTACCCGGACCCTGGCAGAGGGATCCGTATATAACAACCGCATCCATTTTAAGTATTGCTCTCCCAGTCCAAATCGCCTCAGCACCTGCCAGATGTAGGACCATTCCACTGAATCAAACGCCAGCTTAATGTCTAGTAATACTGCGGCACAGTCAGTGGCGCGTGTTCGCAGAGCATGCCAGATGTGCGCCAAGCGGCGAAGATTATATGACGTGCTCCTTATGGGTATGAACCCCGCCTGATCCGTATGAACAAGCCGGGACACCAAGGGTAGGAGCCTATCCGCAAGTATTCCACTAAGCAGTTTCACGTCTATATTGAGTAGGGAGATTGGCCTGTAGGAGCCAGGCAGATTTAGGTCCTTGTCTTTCTTCGGGATCATTGCCACTAGTGCCGTCTTCATTGAAGGTGGTAGGAACCCTTTCTCTAGTGCTTCATTATAGACTTCTAGGAGTCTATTGGTCAATACTGGGGCGAATTTCTTATAAAACTCTGCCGGTAGTCCGTCAGATCCCGGACTCTTGGCTGTTTTCAGTCGGTTAATAGCTCTAGTCAGCTCTTCTCTAGTAAGGGGTGCCCCTAGGGCCTCCGCTTCCGCTGGATCGAGGCGGGCGACTCAATTAGGTCTAGATATGCAGAGATCATTTCGGAGCGCAGGTCGGATTGTGCAGTGTATACCCCGCCCAAGTGTTCCGCCAAAACGTCAGCGATCGCCTGTTGTGCGTACACCAATGTTCCTTGGGCGGTGCTAATTTGTGTGATGGGTGTCATAGGTACCTCCTGATGTACTAATCGGTCCAACAACTCCCCTGTTCTGTCACCCCCTCTATATAAACGCTTCCTATAGGTCGTGCGGGCATACTTCTCCAAGCGGCCCAGATCAGTCAAAAGGGCTTCTTAGGCTTTACACCACTCCCCTAGTTTCTGAGGTTCTAGGGTGACCTCTGATTCTAGTTTACCCAAAGCAGTTTCCCGGGCTGCCACGTCCCGCTCCAGTTGACATCAGACTCCGTATGACGTTGTAATGCAAACACCCCTCAAGACTACCTTCATAGCCTCCCATTCTGTTGCACGGCAAGCCGTCGACTCCCAGTTTTCTTGGAAATATCTGCTCAGTTCCTCCATCACTGTGGCCACAAACGGGGGATCTGTCAGCGACTCTGTATTTAGCCGCCACAGTGGTATCATGGGTCTTGGTCCCCTCCCCTTTAGTTCTAACAGAACTGGAGAATGATCCGACCGTATGTAACCCCACCCACCGTCCAGCCGATATCCATTGAAAGAAACCAGTAATCTAGTCTGCTTGAGGTTCCAGTGGCAGGTGTGTAACATGAAAACCGCCTAACAGCAGGGTGGCGTTCCCGCCAGACATCTCTAAGATTCAGACCTCCCACCATGTCTTTCAATGCCGCAGTTATCTTAGGCTTAGTATGATCTCTCCAAAGCGATACCAAAGGGGATGATGGACGGAGAGTTAGAGCAAATCAAACACTCACTCCCAGTCAACTGATCTGGGTTTAATCCATCATCATTCTTTAGCTCACTCCACCACCCCAGTTCAGACATGGCCATATGCAAATCAGTCTGACCCTGTGCCTCATGGGAACAGTCCAGCCCGAACTGCCAAGCCATGTCTTCCCTGGACCGGAAACAAGCATCCTGGAACGTGGGTTCCTTGCTCACTTTGCCACTGGATTCAAGATAGCCTGGCTGATGAGGGTTTTGAACCCGAAACCGGTCCCAGGATGCTTGTTTCCGGTCCAGGGAAGACATGGCTTGGCAGTTCGGGCTGGACTGTTCCCATGAGGCACAGGGTCAGACGGATTTGCATATGGCCATGTCTGAACTGGGGTGGTGGAGTGAGCTAAAGAATGATGATGGATTAAACCCAGATCAGTTGACTGGGGGTGAGTGTTTGATTTGCTCTAACGCTCCGTCCATCATCCCCTTTGGTATCGTTTAGTATGATCTCTCGGCAGTTCACGGTCTAAGGTCCCGTCCATAACACAATTTATATCGCCAGCCAGTTACACAGGCGCCCCTAGATATGGTGCAGCCGCCTCTACCAGGTCAGGGAAAAAGGAAGCACTATCCTCATTAGGGACATATACATTTATAATGCACACTTCCACACCATCCAGTCGGCCATGTAGTATTACAAACCTCCCCTCTGTGTCAATCTCATGGTGTAGATGTTGGAAAGGTAGTCCAGGTACTACCCAGATTAAAACCCCTCTCGCAAACCCCGAATAGGAAGTGGCATACATTTGTCCTCTCCATCTTTTCCTTATACAAGCTATAGTATCTCCCGAAATGTGTGTTTCTTGAAGACAAGCTATAGTTACTTTATACCTTTTCAGGTAAGCTAGTATGCGTCTACGTTTCTCAAAGCCCGCAATACCGCGGACGTTCCACGTTAACAACTTATTCATGGAGGCTGCCATAAAGTGTTCATTTCAATCGGCCATATACTCATTGCTGGAATGTCTGCCATCTGACATTTGCGAGGGAGGGGTTCTTTTAAACAGTCCCAACTTCCCCCCCACCCCTTGGTCAATACCACATCTCCCTCCTCTAAACAACAAAACAAGATGAAGGCATGTAGGTGTCGCCCCATACCCTAAATGAATTCCCCCCTTACCCCTTTCAAAAACGTAGCACCACCCCCCCTACCCTACAATAGTGGCTGACTGGCCAGAGAGGTGCGAGGACGAGCCTCGAGCTCCTCACTCGGGTATCAACCTCTAGGGGGCAGCCTCCATCAGCTTATCTGGATTGTACAAAAAAGTGATTGTGTCCATTTAACCATATTGTCCCTTCATCACCACTCAGTTGGAACAGTCTTACCGGACATACACATTTACCGGCGGCGGCGCTTTGGACTGCGTGGCTCTGCATCTCAAGTTCAAGGAGTCGCTAAGCATCTGTATCGTCGGCAAGATCGCCGGTTAAGGGACGTTCCGGCGAGGTCGCTCCTGAATCCAGCACAATATCCGTAGCCTGCAGCGTTCCATCAGGACAGACCCTGATCCGTACAGGGCTTTTGTTTCTGCCGCCATCTCGCGCGGGGGAGTGCCTCCGTCTGGTGCCTGGTTGTCTACCCGATCTGGCTCCTCGAGGCGTTGCTGTAGGGGGGGACCAGGCAAGCACCGGAGGGCCCCCCGGAGTCCAACCAGTTGCACGCCTGTTGCCGAAAAAAGAACATTGCCTTCCCATTGTGTTCGACCCTCAACTTTGCGGGAAATAGACTGTATTTTAGGTTGAGATCCCGCATTCTTCGTTTTACTGCTAGGAAGGATCGGCGCTCCTCCTGTACTCTTTGCGTGTAGTCTGGAAATATAGATATTTGGTGACCTTCATACATTAACGGACCTCGAGTACGGGTGAGCTGCAGGATACCAAACCTGTCGCAGAAGTTAAGGAACCGAGCTATGATCGCTCTGGGGGGCGCCCCGGGATTGGGCGGTGGCACCAATGCCCTGTGTGCCCGTTCCACAGTAAAAAAACTTTGAAAGTTTTTTTTTGGGGCCAGTACCGCGACCAGCCAGTCCTCCAGGAACAGTTCCGCAGACGATCCCTCCACCCGTTCTGGAAAACCTACGAAGCGAAGACTGTTCCTTCGTGATCGTCCTTCTGCGTCCTCTGCGCGATCATCCAAACACACCACTCGTTTCTGAAGATCGATCACTGTATCACGCAGGGCAGACAGGTCCGTCTGCTGCGAGTCCACTGTGCGTTCCGTTGTAGTGACCCGGTCAGAAACCTTCCTCAGGTCGCAGCAAAGCAAGTTTACGTCAATCGCAATGGCATCGATTTTGTTGATCATTTCGTCTTTTGTGGTATGTATAGCCGTCAGTACATCCACTATGGAGGGGGACTGGTTCTCCGGGATCGCTTCCACATGCATGGTCGTGGCCGCCGTTTGTGCCCTAGTATCCAACGGTAAGGCATAGTTGGAAATTTTGTTGGCTTGCGCCGCCTTGCTACCTTTCTCTTTCACCATGGTGCACTGCGACCTCTGCACAGATCTCCGATATCTGGTAGCTAGAGCTCGCACGATGTCTTCCGTGTGCCAGTCCCTCAAACCGCGACAATAGTGAAATTTCCCGTGATCACCAGCAGGTTCCCCAGGGCTGTAACAGGTAGGGCTTTCGCACCCTCTAGTGATTGTTAACTGTGTTCCCCACCAGGAATCTTGTTAAGGCAGAAATGTTTCCTTCAGGGAGGTAAGTTCACATCTAAACAGGCTCAACATATCATACTTGTGTCTTAATGATTACAGCCTCTCAGCCCGTCGTGTGTGCTAGAAGTCTCTTACCGGGACCCAGGGAGGGTGTCGTCTCGCCCGACTCACAGTTCGTTTATAGGCAGGGCGGAGCCTCCTGCCTCAGTGCTAAAATCCTATGATGCGTCCGCTCAGCAGCACACCCGTAACAGCAGCGTGGAGCCGTGAAAGAATGCGAGGATACCTCCAGCTGTGTTCACTTACAGTGGCTGAAATCACTATTAGCCCGGGGTGGCGTCACGACCTCACCTCCATCCGGCCATTAGATTCTCTCTAAATTGAGCAGGGCAGTCAGGCCCAATCCCCACCAGGAGCAGGTCTTGTGCGGCATAGATCTCGGGACCGACTCGTCTTGTCAGCGTGGTCCGGGCCTCCGATGGTTAGTGTGCCAGTCGGCCACCTCCCCCGCACTCGCATCACGGCAACCCTCCGGTGACCAGTACCCGCCGGCACCACACTGCGTATGTCGTTTTGTGAGGCCCAGTCCTCCGACCTCACCTCGGATACCGCGCTTCACTGTGGGAGCACCGTCTGATGGTCCACCACGTATTTCGCCTCGGCACTCCAGGGCCAGCATTCACTAGACTGGGAGGTGTTTTCGGGTGCTCCGGTCTCTGTGCTCCTTCGCGGCGCAGAGGGCCCATATCCCGATTATAGCATGGGGGGCACTTCGTCCACGTAGTCCCCCTCCAGGCTCCAGATTCTCCCAGGCCAGCCGATATCGGGGTCCCAGGCCTCCTCCGAGGCGACGCAAAGATGGCCGCTCGCGGAGCGCCGCCTCTCTCTCCGTCCCCTCTCCGATCCCCACCAGCACAGGGACGACAGGCAATCTGGGTCGGTGAGTGGGACGAAGGGCGGACAGGTTGAGGATTTTGTCGTTTTCGGCGCTTTGTAGCACACAGGATGCTTTCGGATTAGTTCGCTGATGGGAGCTTCAGCGAGGCACGTCTAGTCCGCCATCATGTCAGGCCATGCCCCCCACTCATGAACCAGTTATAGCTTTGTTCCAGTGGCACAGTGAGCACGTGACCCACATCTGGGCATACCTGTCCCACTTGGGGGATCAAAAACAAAGTGATGGATGAAATGCTTGAATTATTCTCAGCCATTGACAATCACTCTGGCTGCATTTGAAGCCATGTTTTTTGCCCACCATGCCACCTAGTTTGGCTCAACCATATGTAAATCAGTCTTGACCCTGCTACTGTGAGAACAGTCCAGCCCGCACTACCACGCCAGGTCCTTCCTGAACCGTAATGCAAGCAAGCCAGGACCAGTTATGCTCTTATTAGGACTGTATTTAATTATTAAACTGATATTAATGAGGTGAAAGCTTTGCCAGTACAGTGTTATCGTGTGTAAAAATGCAAAAATAATTAATTAGTACCACTTCAAAATGCGCTGCATTAGGCTGCATAATTTGCCTTTTTTGACGCATGATTTATTAAACCCTGCCATTTCCCAGTGTCGGGCTGCCACTACTGCAAAAGAAAGGAGAACCTCACCTCCCACAGTGACCCTGAGTTGCACCCGGAATACCTTGTCAAGGAGAATCAAGGTATGGAAGAGACTGCAGACCGGATCCATCTAAGCACACCTACTTCCACTGCCGTCCACAAAATGGCTGACGCACTTGCGAGAAGATGCTCAGTCCAGCAGACAGGACCAGACCAGCGAGTAGTCCAAGACGAGAAAAGATACGCAGTCCAACAAACGCGACGGAGCTGGGAGGAGGTCCCAGTGAAGAGAACTGACGACGCGTGACAGGACACCACACTGCAATCAAGAACCGGGGAAGAAAGGAGAGTGTGTGACCAGACCTGTCACACAGAAGAAGAGCATGTGACCAGACCTGTCACACTGAAGGACCGGACGACAACAGATGAGCAAGAGCACAAGATCACAGGGTAAATCAACTGAGGCCTCGTGCCACTACTGGTGAGTGCCCCCGAAGAGACAGGCCAGCCACCGAGGTGGAGCAATGTCCCTCGCAACAGCACAGCGGGAGAACTAAACGTAAGCCGCCTGCAAGCACAAACTGCGTCTCTAGCCCACACTTCCCAGTGTGACCGTCAGTTCCCAAGCGTCGGCTGCTGGAGACAGATGGCATCCCTGCTCGCAACTGCACATGCCAAAGGAGAAGAACAGCACCAGCAAAGACACCAAGCTACGTGGCAGCGAAATTCCTCCAGTCACCCTTACTCCATGCAAATCATCGCCACCTGTTATCCAGGTCATCAAAGAGCAAACCACACCATCATTGCCATGTGCATCACCCAATCCAACTAAGGATCAATTCATCACCAGGGTGGAGCCGTACACCCGTAAAGCACCAAGAGACCGAGGTGCCCCTGGCAATGTGAGAGACCAAGTGTCCAGAGACTATGTGACAGCCCACCCGCACCTGGAGCTCGTTGGTAAGCACACCGACCATGTATCAGCCTTCCTTGTGGTTTGCACGAGTGACTCCGCCATGATTCTGTCAGCGATCCTGCAGCTGCCCCCATGCAGCCCACAAGCCATCCAGCACAGTCTATGCGGTCCCAAGGCAACCCAGCAAAAAGTGCCTCAAGGACATTCCTTCACAAAGGTATCCTGGTATAAGAGGTGGTCTGGAAGCTGCCCCACTGACAAGGTACTGGGAGGCACCAGAGCTTCAGAGGAAAACATCCCAAGCCTCGTCAACACCATCCCAGTCCTGGCAAGACTTGTCGTCATAGTGACAAGATGCCCCAAGAGTACGCTCTGATGTAGGACTCCATCAACGCTCCTGATGCACCAAGTTTAAACTGTCGACACCAGCCACATCACAGCTAGACCAAGCAGGACCATCCAACAGTGTGTAAGTGGACATTGACCCAATGGACATGCTGCCAAAGAATCTGGACTACATCTACACAGTGTTCATGCCCAGTGGTAGCTGGTTATACTATGGATGCATGCTGAGATGTCTGGATGTTCCCAGCTGCACCTTTCCTCTACTGTCTTGCGGACTGCCTCCAGAGGCTGTTCGATGTAGTGTTGCTTGAGTTGTTTTCATTCATCCCACAGGTTGGACTTTGTTTTATTTTTAATAAAATTTGGGAGGAATGTCGTGTCCTGCTGGACACATTCTAGTGTTTGCTACACAGTTACCCCCAGCCACTCCTCGAGGGTTGGCCTTTACACCCATACCACACCGATCCAACACAGGTGTTGCCGGTCAGGTGACTCTGCCAATAAAAGCGTCCGAGCGCATGTGCTCGTGGCTAGTTCCAGTTGCCATAACCATGCCCCTGTGTCTTTATTACATCTACATGCGGGCCTAGGGCCCAAGACACCTCAGTCTTCGATGATGGTGCATGAGTGACATCTGGTGGTCAGAGTAGGACTATGCTTGTATAGCAGAGACACCTATGGACCGGTCATTGTGCATGAGCATTGATTGATCCCTTATGAGCATAGTCTACCCCTTGTCCGCTTATCACTATGGGTTTGCAAAAATAATGTGATATTCTCAATTGAAGTCGATTGAGCTACATATGGGAAATACCTGCAAAGTCAACTGACATTTATAAGTGAGATTGAGCTCTCATATTTTCAGGAACCATCCTGTTTAGTCAAACCCATGTACTTTCCTGCCTTTTTCTCCTCAGGTGAAGATGGTAACTCCTTCCCGAGAGGATCCAGATACCCAAAAAGCGTATGGCGCCTCAAACAGAATCCGGCATAGCTCGGTGCCATCCAGCACCGCCACCTCTGACAGTCACATGTCTCAACTGGTGGAGGAGTTCCTGACCCTGGAATTCACAAGTATGCCCAGCCAGGACCTTGGTGAGTGCTGACCCTGGAGGAAAGATTTGTTATTTTGCCACCATAACCGAAAAGACCTCTAAGGAATGTCTGGAGGATTAAATGGCAGGTCAGTGTTTCTGAAAGGCTTGTATTGTTGGGTCAGACCTAGGTACAACGCTAACATGTGACACTTGTCTCTTCCAGTTCTAACATTCAGGTACAGAGACCAGTCACTAAATTTGTGAACTTATGAAGTCTCAACCTCTACCTGTCCTTGGACTCTCTTTCACAGAGTTCATGCATAGATTGGGTGTAAGTCCTGTACTCTGCTGCTCTGGTTGGAGAAGATTTAAAGGATTATGTGTCAAATTAGTAAGCCCATCACTTTGAAAAAGTGTGCCTTTTTTTTTTAAGGAAGAAAGATGTTGGGATGGGAATGTCACCTACATGGTAAATGGGACTTGTACCCTGCTCTGAACATCTGAGTGTATATGAAACTGATATCCTGACGTTTAGTTTGACTCTACCATCATTCTAATCTGGCCTGTGCTCAGAGGCCTCTCCCTGCTAATGTGTGGTCCAGAACCTAATCTAGGATTTGGAGGAGTTCACCAAGCATGCCTTTGTTGTAGGCACAGGTCTGCCCATGTCCTTGGTAAGTCGCATAAAGCGGTGGTGGCAGTATAGAGTTTTTGTAAATCTTTAATATGAACGTACCTTTGTCTCTGTCAGGAGAGAGTGCAGTCTACTCACCCCTCTTGTGAGAAGTTCTTCTGCAATGCGAACCACAGACCTTTGCACTGACATCCTATGTGTGTTTGTGCAGTGGATATGTAGCAGATACACGTGGTAGTAGGACTGTGTGTGTGGTGAGTCTTAAGTACTGGGGCCAGTGGGATCCGCTTTGGATGGTCCCTGGTTTAGCATGGCACAAGATGGAGGGTGGATACAGCTTCCCTAGACATCAGAAATGTATTGTCTGCAGTAATGTGGCTGGATGGGGGCGACACAGACACTGAAGTGAGGGCGGATGGAAACAGGGTGATCTGGGAATTCAGCAAAAGACTGATGAATAATTCTTCCTGAGCACTGCCATTTGGTGGATTGTAAAGGTGAGGAGTGGGAGTGCAGTTTCTGTTGTTCCATGAGTCTGTCTCTGATTATTGTATCTGAAAGAGACACGTTAGTGACAGATTCCCTACCTTAGAATATCCCCAGGCGTCAGGCTGGATCCGGAAAGTTTTTTGCGTAGCAGTACCCTTGCGCGCCGGTAGGCGGCGTCGTGCGGCTCCGCGTCCGTCGCCGGGCGTCGTGATCGCCGGGATGACGCCGCGGGCAGTACTTAGGCGCCGCCCCTGCGCGCTGACGTCAGTTCTTCTTTTTCCGCGCCAGTAAGCGCAGATCCGGGAAGAGCAGTGCCCTAGTCACTTTTGACTATCCTTTTTTGTGAAATTTTTCACTGTTCTCTTCAACGAGTCTTCACGACTCCTAAGGTGTCGTAGGGATGCCCGGCTTTAAGCCCTGCGAGGAATGTGGTCGTATGATGTCCATCACGGACCCCCACCTCGAGTGTCTCTTCTGTCTCGGCCGAGGCCACGACACGAAGTCGTGCCCTGACTGCCGGAAACTTCATCCGAAGGCTTTGCGAGAGCGGTCTCGAAAGCTCCTTGAAGTCCGGCAGTCGGCTCCGCGCCGCAGCAAGCTCCCGGTCCCGGGAGAGGTCGAGGGGCCGGACGCGGAGTCCCCGCCGTCTCGTCGGAATCCAAGTCTTCGCGCTCCTCCGGTAAGTCGGAGCACAAGAAGTCTAAGCGGCGTCATCGCTCTAAGACTTCGCCGCCGGTCGCGCGACTCGGCTGAGGTCCCTGTCGGCACCGTCCCCGCGGCCCCGGACGTGCTCTGTCGAGCTGCCCCCGCATTACCCGTCCCTACCCGGGTTCGGGGCGACTCCGGCCGAAGTACAGAAATTCCTGTCGGCCATGGCCCGCCTCTTCGGGCCTCAAGCGTCCCTCCGGTGCGCCTTCGGGCCCCGCGGGCCCTGATGGGGTTGCTCCGGCGCCGCCGCCGACTCCGGTCCCGGCGTCGCCTGTCCCACCAGCCTTCGTCCCGGCCTCGGCTCCGGCCCCGGCCTCGACCCCCGGTTCCGGTGGTGCCGCAACCCCCATCGACGCCGGTTGACCTAACCACGCCTCCGCCGACGCCGATGTCCCCGGTGCCGCTTCCGACGCCGTCCGGGGCTCCGGGCGGCGTCGCTCTCCCGGTTCTCCCCGGGTCCGGACATGGAGCCGGACCGGCGCCGCCCGACGCCGGTTCCGGCGCCGATGAGGCCTTGGGTCCCTTATGTCCCTCCTCCT
Source organism: Calotriton arnoldi (assembly GCA_963921515.1). NCBI lineage: Eukaryota > Metazoa > Chordata > Amphibia > Caudata > Salamandridae > Calotriton > Calotriton arnoldi. The sequence goes on from CAWUFW010012131.1 coordinate 164,383, forward strand.
CCTCCATCTTTTCAACCTGAGGAGGACCAGGAGAGCTGGGAGGGGTCTGACGACCCTCTCACACAACAGTGCGAGTTTGACCCGGACTGGGTTGAGGAACTTGGGGATGCCAGTGGGCTGGATACCTCCCCGACTCTGGCATGCTGTCTCCTCCCGTGGCAACGGAGGAGGGGGCTAATTTTGCAACGGTGTTGCGTAGAGCTGCTGGAGCCTTAAATCTCCAGTTGCCTACAGTGGCCGTCAGGACTAACCTCCTGACTGAAGTGCTTCAGCCGGCGGCCTCCTCTTCGGAGCCCGTGCTGCCGTTCAACGATGCACTCACTGACGTTCTTTGGGTGCCTGGTCCAAACCCACCACAGGGGCTCCTGTGGATAGGAACGTGGCCCGACGCCATCGCCCGGCTCCGGGCGAACCCCTGTTTCTCTCCCAACACCCCACCCCTGAGAGCTTGGTTGTCCAAGCCTCTGCCTCCCAAACAGCCTTCCCTACCGCCCTCCGGATAGGGAATCCAAGCGCCTGGATCACTTTGGGAAGAAGGCTTTCTCTTCCTCCAGTGCTGGCTTGCGGTCTGTTAATACCGCTTGCCTCTTGGGCCGATACACCCACTCCCTGTGGGATTCGGTGGCTGATGTTTTGCCGCAGTGTTCTGAGGAGGTCCAGACACTGCTTACCCGCGCTATTGCGGAAGGGCGTGATGCGGCTAAATATACCATCCGCTGTGGCCTTGATACCGCCGACTCGCTGGGCAGATCGCTTGCAACGACGGTGGCGCTGCGTCGCCACGCCTGGCTGAGAACCACTGGTTTTTCAGGGGATGTCCAGAATACTCTCATGGACATGCCCTTTGATGGAGTCGGTCCTTTTGGTTCAAAGGCAGACCATGCGCTGGAGCGTTTCAAGGACTCACGGGCTACTGCTAAGTCCCTGGGCCTTGCTGTTGTGCGCCCTCCGCAAACGTTCTGCTTTTCGCCCCTTTCGTGGCCACGGAAGGGGCGCCCAGTCACGTCCACAGCCCGGCCAACGGCCCGCGCAGCAAGCGCCTTGCGTGGCCGAGGACGTGGATACCGCCGTGGCGGTTCGGGCAACCAGCGTGCGGGTCAGGCCACCACCTCCAACCCGTCCGCGGCCTCCAAGCCCTCCTAGTCCCTCCTTTCAGGTGCACAGCACGCCAGTCGGGGGCAGGGTCCGCCATCACCTTCACCACTGGCGTCCCATCACCTCGGACAAGTGGGTCTTGGACATTGTCCGAAGGGGCTACTCCCTCCCTTCGAGACCACCCCCCCAGCCATGCCACCTCAATTCCACCGCATGTCAGGGGATCACTTGGTGCTTCTACAGAAGGAAGTCACGGCCCTCTTGGCCAAGAGGGCCATCGAGCATGTTCCGACCCCAGAAGTAGGGCGTGGTTGCTACTCCCACTACTTTCTGGTGCCCAAAAAGGACAAGGAGGACATGCGTCCTATCTTGGACCTCCGGAACGTCAATCGCTTCCTCCGGAAGGAGAAGTTCAAGATGCTCACCCTAGCTCAGGTCTTGACTGCCCTCGACCCCGGAGACTGGTTGGTAGCGTTGGACTTGCAGGACGCCTATTTCCACATCCTCGTCCTGCCGGCCCACCGGCGTTACCTTCGGTTCACGGTAGGCCTCGAGCATTTTTCAGTTCACCGTGCTCCCTTTGGCCTTACCAGTGCCCCTCGGGTGTTCACGAAAGTGATGGCGGTGGTCGCAGCTCATCTGCGCCGGGCAGGGGTTTCAGTCTTCCCCTACCTCGACGACTGGCTGCTGAAGGCGGGCTCGTCCCAGGCAGTTGTCTCCCACCTCCAGACTACGGCCGAACTCCTGCACTCGCTGGGGTTCTCCATCAATGTGCCAAAGTCGCATCTGATTCCTTCTCCACAGCTCCTTTTCATCGGAGCAGTTCTGGACACGACGCAGTTTCGGGCTCTATCCTCCCGAACGGCGAGTCCGGGATATTCAGGCTATGATTCCGATCTTTCAGCCCTTATCCTGGGTTTCGGCACGGATGACCCTGAGGCTGCTGGGCCTCATGGCCTCCTGCATCCTGCTGGTCACTCATGCCAGATGGCATATGCGGGCTCTGCAGTGGGACCTGAAGTTCCAGTGGGCGCAGCACCAGGGCGACCTGTCCGATCACGTCCAGATCTCGGAGGGGACTGCAAAACAGTTGCAGTGGTGGCTCTCGAACCGGCAATGGGTCATGGGCAGATCCCTCTCCCTTCCCCAGCCAGAGCACACAGTTGTGACGGACGCGTCCCTTCTGGGATGGGGCGGTCACATGGGAGAGGCGGAGATCAGAGGCCTCTGGTCTCCGGCGGAGTCCCGGCTCCATATCAACCTTCTGGAGCTCCGGGCGATCCGACTTGCACTCAAGGCATTCCTTCCCTCTGTCAAAGGGAAGGTAGTGCAGGTGTTCACAGACAACACCACCGCCATGTGGTACTGCAACAAACAAGGCGGGGTGGGGTCGTGGACCCTTTGTAAGGAGGCTCTGCGCCTCTGGACATGGCTGGAACATCAGGGCATGTTCCTGGTGGTTCAACACCTGGCAGGTTCCCTGAACGCCAGGGCGGACGAACTCAGCCGCAGGTGCATGATGGATCACGAATGGCGTCTTCACTCGAAGTGGCGCAAGGACTCTTTCTACAGTGGGGAGAGCCTTGGTTAGATCTATTCGCCATCGAAGAGAACGCGCAATGTCATCAGTTCTGCGCGTTGGAATTTCCAAGGCGGCACTCGCCGGCGACGCCGTCACGAGTGGAGTTGCGGCTCTATTGTACGCCTTTCCGCCTATACCACTTCTACCCAGAGTGTTGAAGAAGATTCGGCACGACCGGGCCCAAGTCATTCTTGTGGCTCCGGACTGGGCTCGAAGAGTTTGGTATCCCGAGCTACTCAATATGAGCGTAGATCCCCGATCCGTCTGCCTCTTCGGGAGGATCTTCTGTCGCAGCAGCAGGGGACGGTCCTCCACCCGAACCTGTCCAGTCTACACCTGCTTGCGTGGAGATTGAGCGGCGGCAGTTGATTCCTTTCGACTTGCCTCCCGAAGTTTGTGATGTGATTCTGGCAGCCAGGCGTCCCTCCACTAAGGTGGTATACGCCTGCAGGTGGAACAAATTTGTGGCATGGTGCACAGCAAAGGCTGTGAATCCCCTTTCTGCCCCTCTTTCTGAGGTCCTTCTGTTCCTTCTCTCTTTGGCCCAACAGGGTTCTGCCCTGGGTACCATCAAGGGTTATCTTTGTGCTATCTCGGCCTTCCTCAGGCTCCCTGATCAGCCCTCCCTTTTCAAGTCCCCTGTTGTTAACAGGTTCTTAAAAGGCATTACTCACCTCTTCCCTCCTGTTCCGTTTGTGATGCCTCAGTGGGACTTGAACTTGGTTCTTACCTTTTTAATGTGCGCTCCCTTTGAGCCTCTACATAACTGTCCTCTTCGTCTTCTGACTCTGAAGACAGCCTTTCTGGTGGCCATCACCTCCGCTCGGCGGGTGAGTGAGCTCCAGGCTCTATCTTGCAAACATCCCTTTCTGTCTGTTCATCCAGACAAGGTTGTTCTTCGGACGCGTCCGTCCTTCTTGCCAAAGGTGGTTACTGCTTTCCACATTGGGCAGACCATCACTTTGCCCACCTTCTTTCCGCCTCCGCATCCTTCCAGAGAGGAAGAGAGGCTCCACCGTCTGGACCCAAAACGTGCGCTCTCTTTCTATATTGACCGCACAAAACACTTCCGGGTGGATGACCAGCTCTTTGTTGGCTACGTGGGCGCCAAAAAAGGTCGGGCGGTTCACAAGAGGACCATCTCCCGCTGGGTTACCTTGTGCATCAAGACCTGCTATTCTTTGGCTAAGAAGGAGCCTCCTGTTGGGCTGCGTGCCCATTCCACCAGGGCAACGGCTGCTACCACGGCCTTGGGCCGCGGTGTTCCGCTGCCGGTTATCTGTCAGGCAGCTACGTGGGCCTCACTGCACACGTTTACAAAGCATTACTGCCTTGACAGTCAGGTCCGGAGGGACGGCTTCTTTGGCCGTTCTGTCCTCCAGGACTTCCTTGTCTGATCTTTGTTCGCAGACCCACCACCGGGGCTGGTATTGCTGGGGTATCTATTCTAAGGTAAGGAATCTGTCACTAACGTGTCTCTTTCAGATGCACAAGTTACTAACTTGTGTAACGATATATCTGTAAGAGACAGTAGTTAGTGACAGATTCCCTACCGCCCCACCCATCCTCCCCGTTCTGCGAACTGATTTCTAGGGTTAAGGACATCCCTTTCAGGGCCCTAGTGTTTTTCAGACACCTATGTCAGCTTCTTGCATGGCTCTGCGTTCCTGGCGCGGAAAGTCGTGTACAGAACTGACGTCAGCGCGCAGGGGCGGCGCCTAAGTACTGCCCGCGGCGTCATCCCGGCGATCACGCCGACGACGGACGCGGAGCCGCACGACGCCGCCTACCGACGCGCAAGGGTACTGCTACGCAAAAAACTTTCCGGATCCAGCCTGACGCCTGGGGATATTCTAAGGTAAGGAATCTGTCACTAACTACTGTCTCTTACAGATATATCGTTACACAAGTTAGTAACTTGTGCTTCAGGATGACTAATAACGGCCATATGCGGAGATCTTGTATTCTATTGTATCCTTGTTTTGGGTATTTCTGCCTGGAAACGGCATCATTGAAATCTGCTGTGAGATCCATCAGCTTGTACAAAGTCGGTGTCTGAGAAACAGACAAAGTGTCACTAGAAAGAGAAACAAGCCAATTTGAAAACCCCGGAGAGTGGATTTACATTTCCTGTCAGTAAATGAATATAAAGGTGGGATCCAAATCAGATTGTTTTCATTCCAGTTTATTCTTGACCAAGGAAGGAAGTGTTCTGCAGAGTGCTTGAAGGAAATCTGTGTGATTAGAGCTGGTCTCTGCATGACAGCTAGTCCCCCAGAGGTGATGGTGTGAGGGACCATCAGTTGAAGCCTGCACTTCTCCTGGAGCTGTGGAGGGTCTGGATAGAGCCTAGACGCTTGCCTGTAGAGAGAGGGAAGGATAGTGTCTTGCCCAGCAAGTAGAGAGACTGTCCAGGAGGAGAACACCCAGAGGCAGCTGACTGCCAAACAGGAGGGAAGCCAGGAGTGATCCATGTTTTGAAGGGGGCTCCGAGCAGATCCTACTGCGTACTGCACTAAGTCTTTTAAGTACTGAGCATCATCATGATTCATCCTGCTGTGTGCCCAAGAGACTGAAGCTGCCTACGTTTGACCCTGATTAGGACAAAGGCTGCAGCTGACAAAGACTCACAGCTTCTAATGACCCAGCCTGGAGACCATACCTGCGGTATTCCAGTGCCTGTCTGCACCTGGCCTAGGAGGCCACTACTGCAAAAGACAAGTGCCGCTGTGTTAGCATGCCATGCTGTTTCTTCCCAGTGGCTTGTATTCTGAGTGTGGTCACCGCTGCAGCCCTTATAGTTAGTCGCTAAAAGACCATTGAATGCAACCACCAGAACTGCATGTCCATATGAGCATGTAAAAGTGTTGCCTAGCCGTTAGTGTAGCGAGAGTCTACAATCGTAAAGAACTGCCATACAAACCTAAAACCTATCTCCAGGTGAACTCAAATTGGTGAAATGTATTTGAACTGATGTATGCATCTAGCCAATGCGGTACCTCTGCGTGAACTGCACCTAATGTGTGCCTACACCCATGCTATAGGTCTGGGTTGTAGACATTAGAAAAACCCAATAGAACAGAGAGGGTACCAGACAGGGTGATCACTGAAGATTGTAAATAAGAGTTCGAGGCATATGAGCTGTAGATCGTATACTTGTGCATAGATCGCCATCTGGTGTTGGGCTCGGATGTTTGCACTTTGTTTTTGTCTTGGAAGAAGTCTTTTGTAGTCACGAGGTAGGTGACTCCTCCTTAGGACGATAGTGCGCATGGGCATCGACTCCATCTCCAGATGTGTATTGCGCCGCTCTGGTTCGGGATCGTCTTCAAACCTTTTCGACGCGCAAACCTTACCACTTGACGGTATTGTTTTCGATCGCAATTTCCCTTTCGACGCGCATCGTAAAAATCCAACTACTTTAATCGACGCGGGCCTTGAGGCCTACCCGCGCTGACCACGCCAGCAGTCCATGGAACGGACTCCATTTAAGAAATGCCCTGGGTGTGGTGCTAAGTTCCCACACACGGACTTGCACCAGGTCTGTAACCTCTGCCTCTCCCCGGAGCACGAAGAAACCAGCTGCGAGGCCTGTCGATAATTCCAATCGAAGAAAACGATTCGTGACCGTCGGGCTCGACGCCACGAGATGAGACGCGGCACTAGTCCGGTGCCAGATATCTTCGGAGAAGAATCGGAATTCCAACCCGGCGCCAAAGAAGAGGAAGACATTTCCGTGTCTGAAGCCGACGACTCCGACATGGAAGAGGACTCGAACATCACGCCGGCTCAACGAACTGTGAGTAACGATCCCCAACTGCCCACAAAAACACCAAAGACTCCGGTTACACCTTCGGGCTCAGGTCGACACTGTGATACTATTTCAGACGCCCCGCCTTTGAGCCCGGCTATGAAACATAAAGACAAGCCTTCCGGCTCGGGATCGAGCCAACCCCGTGCAGGTGTCCAAACCACATCTTCGGCACCGAAACACAAGGCTAAGTCTAACGCTCCGATACCACCGAGACCGAAAGCTTCGGAACCAACACCGGCTAAACCGAAAGCATCGGAGCCAAAACCACTTAAAGATAAAATTTCGAAACCAAAAGGAAAGCCTTCGGATCTGAAAGAGGGAAAAACCAAGCCTTCGGAGCCGAAACAGCCTGCACCGAAGGGCACCGACCCTAAAAAACACGGAAGCCCTCCTAAACAGACTCCATCCAAAGAACTTCCTCCACAAGAGTCTTTGGATCCGAAGCAAAAACAGTTGCATATTGACCCAGACACTGGGAAACTTCGAGCAACACTTCCCAAAAACGGAAGCTGGACCTCCCTGAAGACTACCACATACCTCTTAAGAAAAAGACATGGGTACTAACCCCTCTCCCCTTACATACCTCCCTCTCCTCCACCTTTTAACCCACATCTGCTACTTTCACCAGCAAATTCACCACCACCACGTTTTTCACCTGGGCCACAGCATGATAATGATGGGGATGGAGATGAAGACTGGGATGGGGAAGGGGATGGGAATGATAATCAGGACAACATTCCACATGACCCAGACCCCTGGGATGATTATGATAAAGACCCGGATCATACTAATGACCCCGATCTATATCCCTCCAGACCATCACCACCCGATGACAATATTGGTTTCGCACAGCTCATTAATAGAGCTGTTCAATACCATGGGGTGGAATTATATACTGATCCCTTGGAAGAGGATTTCTTAGTGGAAACTTTCGCTACCTCACAAAAAACCACAAACACGCTGCCCATGCTCAAAGGTATGATAAAACACGCCAATGAGGTATTCAAAGACCCTGTTAGAGCTAGAATACTTACGCCAAGGGTAGACAAATAATATAAAGCCGCTCCTACAGACCCAATTTACATCAGGGGTCAGATACCTTTAGATTCGCTTGTTGTTTCAAATGCGCGGAAAAGGGCAAATTCTCAGACAACAGGTGACGCCCCTCCGCCTGACAAGGAATCAAAACTTATAGATGCATCAGGCAAGAGAATCGCATCTCAAGCTGCCAATCATTGGCGCATTGCCAATGCACAAGCTCTCCTGGCGCGGTATGATAGAGCTCACTATGACGAGCTAGAAAAACTGATGCAACACTTACCAGACCAATACAAGGATAAAGCTCACGACCTCATTCAAGAGGGTAAACTTATCACAAACACTTCCATCAAATGTGCCCTTGATGCAGCTGATACAACCTCGCGTGCCATTAACACCAGCGTTTTGCTACGCCGACACGCTTGGCTTCGAATCTCAGGATTCAAACAAGAAGTACAGTCAGCACTTCTTAATCAGCCATTTGATCAACAACACCTTTTTGGCCCCACAGTCGATTCTTCATTTGAAAAAATGAAGAAAGACACCGAGACTGCTAAAGCCATGGGGGCATTACAACTATCCTCTAATAGAGGTTCTTTTCGTCGCTCCTTTTATAGGGGTGGCTCAAAGACGGCTGCATCAGAAAACACCTAATCGTCTTATAAAAACCCCAATCAATCCTCCTCATCCAAAGGATATTTTCGGGGAGGATACAGAGGGAATAACAATAGAGGAAGAGGAAACTCCACCCGTACTTCCCCTACCACCAAACAGTGACTTCCCTCCACTACCCCCTGATCATTCCACTCCTGTCGAGGGACGTCTATCGCAGTTCCTACCTGTCTGGAATTCAGTCACAAAGTCACAACAGACAAGTGGGTAAGACAAATTATCCAGTATGGTTACTGCCTGGAACTCACTTCTACCCCCCCCCCCAACATTCCTCCCACACAACGTCCAATGTCCACGGAACATCTAACACTTCTCAAACAAGAGGTTCTCTCTCTATTACAAAAACATGCAATAGAACCAGTCCCCTTGCCTCACCAAGGCACAGGGGTTTACTCCCTCTATTTTCTAATCCCAAAGAAGGACGGCTCTCTCAGGCCCATATTGGACCTCAGACCGCTAAACCTCTACATTCAGTCCGACCACTTCCACATGGTCACTCTTCAACAGGTGCTCCCACTACTTCAACAGGGCGACTTTCTCTCCACTCTAAATTTAAAGGACGCCTACTTTCATATTCCCATTCACCCCGCACACAGGAAATATCTGAGGTTCGTGGTAGATGGTCAACACTACCAGTTCAAGGTCCTCTCATTCGGAGTGACTACAGCACCCAGAGTCTTCACCAAGTGTCTCGCAGTAGTTGCAGCCCACTTAAGAAGACCGCACATTCATGTTGTCCCTTATCTAGACGACTGGCACACAGCAGCTGTGTGCAACACACACACAAAACAATTCAACTGCTTTACCACTTGGGATTCATGGTAAACCTCACCAAATCCCACCTCCGACCGTCCAACATACAACAATATCTAGGGGCTACAATAGACACTTCAAGAGCTCTAGCATACCCCAACCCAGTCAGGATAAGTGCCATACAAGCTCTAATACAAAAATTTCAGCCTCAACACTCACTACCAGCGCGAGTGTTCATGCAGTTAATCGGGATGATGGCCTCTTGCATTCTCATCATCCCTTATGCAAGACTCCAAATGCGTCCCTTACAGGAGTGTTTGGCACGTCAGTGGAACCAGGCTCAAGGTCAGCTAACAGATCTGGTGTTGGTAGACTACCGCACCCATCGCTCTCTGCAGTGGTGGAACACACAAAACCTTTCCAAAGGGCGGCCGTTCCTCGACCCGGTTCCACAGATAGTGCTAACAACAGACGCATCGCTCACCGGCTGGGGAGCTCATCTTCAAACCCATACCATTCAGGGCATATGGACCCCTCAAGAAAAACGATTCCACATAAATTACCTGGAATTGTTGGCAATCTTCCTAGCGTTAAAATCTTTTCAACTCCACCTCCTAAGCAAAGCTGTCCTGGCCCGTACAGACAACATGACAGCAATGTATTATATACAAAAACAGGGGGGAGACACACTCCCTCCAGCTTTCACACCTAGCTCAAAACATATGGAGATGGGCCATTCTTCAAAACATATATCTCCTTGCAGAACACCTCCCAGGAGTACACAATCAAATTGCGGATCTACTCAGTCGCCAAAAACAGCAGATCCACGAATGGGAACTTCATCCTCAAGTTCTGCATCCATTCTTTCAAATGTGGGGCCACCCAGAAATAGACCTGTTCACCACACACCAAAACGCAAAATGACCAAGCTTCACATCCAGGTATCCACACCCATTGTCCAAAGGCAATGCGCTATGGATCCATCATAACAAAGTGGTTCTTGGGGCTAACCCAAAATTTCTACCTAAAGTCGTCTCTGCTTTCCACCTTAACCAGTCTGTAGAGCTCCCAGTGTTTTTCCCTCTACCAGACTCAGTAGCAGAACGGGCTCTTCACACACTAGACGTAAAAAGAGCAATACTTTACTACATTGAAAGAACAAAATCCTTTCGAAAGAAATAAACAACTTTTTGTGGTTTCTCCCCACCTCATTAAGGCAATCCTATCTCAAAAACAGGGATTGCAAGGTGGATTGTTAAATGCATCCGAATATGCTATGCTAAAGCCAAACGCACGTTAACCATTCCCCCTAAGGCTCACTCCACACGTAAACTAGGGGCATCTATGGCATTCTTAGGGAACATTCCCCTAGATGAAATTTGCAAAGCAGCAACTTGGTCTACACCTCACACGTTCACAAAACACTATTGTGTAGCCGTGCAAGCAAAACAACAAGCTAGTGTGGGCCAGGCTGTATTAAGAACACTTTTTCAAACCACTGCAACAGATACAGGTAGCCACCGCTAAAGGGGGTAACTGCTGTATAGTCTATGCACAAGTATACGATCTACAGCTCATATGCCTCGAACGGAAAATGCTACTTACCAGTATGCATCTGTTCTTGGCATGTAGAGCTGTAGATTCGTATACGCCCACCCGCCTCCCCGGATACCTCTATCTGTTCCAGTACTATCTTACTTAGATACATTACACATGGACATCCTTTTCTATTTCTTACTAACTCCATCATAACTCTCCATGGCAAAACAATCTGGAGATGGAGTCGATGCCCATGCGCACTATCGTCCTAAGGAGGAGTCACCTACCTCGTGACTACAAAAGACTTCTTCTAAGACAAAAACAAAGTGCAAACATCCGAGCCCAACACCAGATGGCGATCTATGCACAAGTATACGAATCTACAGCTCTACATGCCAAGAACAGATGCATACTGGTAAGTAGCATTTTCCTTACAACCCTTTAACTGAGAATTCGGTTGGCCTGTATGGTGTTTCATTTTGCGGTGAGATTAAAGTACCTTCTTTTAACTAAATCATAGGCACTCTGCATACAAAATTGTGTTTGTGGGTTGACTGTGTTCTGAACTTTTGTCTCTGATACTACCTCACTGAAAAGCCTTTACCCACCATGGATAATGGTTAAATACATTTTTGTGCTACAAAATCTCTCCAGGAGAGATGAAATGATGTATGTTAATATAATCAGTGCGTATATGCATGTGAGAGAAGTCCAGATTTATTCGCACTGGAGGATTCTGTCTCCATTTCAAAGATATACAATATATTTTTCCCTCCATTTGTGGTTGTGTTTTAATTTTTATGTTTTTTTTCTCTTCTTGGTATACCCTCTTTAGGCCACATATATTAATCATTTTAAGTATGAATGACAAAAGTAGAATGCGTGTTTAATGCCACTTTTCATTGCAATGTGAGGATCAAGTCTGCTCGAATGTCCACAGAATTTAATCTGAGTTGTGTTCTAAAACAATTGTTATCGAGTTATGAACAAAGAATAGTTTTGAAGTTGAATTCGGCCTTCTTTGTGGCGCTGCGTTTTGCTTAGTAAGCCAGATATGAGGGTAGGGTTGATGTAAAGTTAAACAGGCATTATGTTGTGATATTTTCTGCTGTAGACATTACTCCTAAACGTTGCAGCTATTATTCTGTTTCTCTTTCTAATCGTTACTATACATAGATCGGATTTTGATTTTAAAGTAAGTCTTTTAAATATATCCATTGTTTCCTAGTGTTCTTAAGTGTGCCTTTCTAATGTGAAAGGGGGTTTGGGTTCCGCTATCGCTGTGATACTTCATATAACTGATCATTACCTAAAACACATCTCACTCAAGTCCTGCTCAGTCGGTTGTGGAGTGGTTGCAGTCCAACTGGCTTTCCGTCTTGCGTTGGTACATTGACTAAGTCCTTAGAGCCAGGGTTCTAGAAAGCCTTTTCCGGAGCCATGTTCTAAAGGATCTAGAAAACGGATCAGTTGATAAAAAATGAGGATGAGTATGATCCCCTTCTCTCAGTGCCCCTCAACCTCAGTTTGTGTGCATCTTATGAGCCCAAGTGGTAAAGAAACATCACAGATCGGAAATTAACTGTAACATAATATGCAAGTTCATCTGAAAGCATGATGTTAGGTTACGAGTAACCAGTACATTCAGTGGGAGAAAGGAACTGCGACTCATAGCCCAGTCTATGGTGTCCATTTTGGCTTTGCAGGCCTTTTCCAAGACGGAGTGAGTTTTCTTGTACACCATATGCTGTGAGTTGAATTGCCTCTAGCTTGCCTGGTGATTTAGGGTGTGCATCTGGTACTTGTGAAAGGTGCGTGGTTGAGAGCACTCATCTCTGAATTCCTACAGAGCTGGCATCCCCACTTCAAATCCACAGCGAAGCAATGGAGTGAGTAATGGATATGGTTGATAATTTGCCAAGTGGCATTTGCATGGTGTGTTTCTTCAAAAATATCCTAAGAAGAGGAGTTTACACTCAAGTATGTTTGTGCTTCATACAGGTGCAGTACCCGCAGGTGCCAGCACTGATCGAAAAGCACTCCCCATCAGAGAAGAAGCCTGTGCTCCAACACCGTACCCAGACCCCAGCTATTCGGAGGGCAATAAAACACCACAGCAGGTTAAGAAGGAACACCCCGTTTTTTTATAACATGTCTCCAGTGTTGTGCCTGACCGCAGCTTATAGAGGGCCAGTTAGGTCTGTTATATATTTGAAAGTTCCCTTGTCATTTGTTTTTGCCTTTTTTTGAAGGATTGTATTTCTGTTTCTCTTTGTTTTTTCTTCATGAAGCCAGGGGTTGACTTTAACATTAAACCCAATTTTAAATACCATCCTCTTTCTAAGGTTCCTGGGGTAGTGAGTGGTCACTGGGCAGCATCCGTGATGGTTACAAGTGTTTAGCACTGGTGCCCCGAAGCCGCAAGTATTATTCCTCTCCATTGGATAATGAGAGGAGTCCCTGGTTATAGTAGAGAGAGGGTCAGCAGTGAAGTATTCCTCTATAAGAGAATGGGGGTTTGTCACACTATATCCGAGCGCCAAAGTAAGGCAGGTTAAATGCTGAACATGCTGTCAGTGTGCTTAGTATGATTTGAGGGACCTTTAGCCATGCTTTACTATGATTGTGAGTATGAGTTGGGTGGGCCCTCTGGTCAACAGAGCTTTGTGCTCTACTATGGAAACGTAATAAATTCACAGACTATCTAGTTCACCGAGGGTAAACCAGAAGGACTGATCAGGGGAAAAGTGGAAAAGGACAGGGTTGCACAGCTATCTGTACATAGTAGGGCTATCAGTTCTACATCCCATTTACAAAGGCTGAAAATGAGCTCTGTGGCCTGACCTGAAACTCCTCTAATAACTTTCTAGGCTGAGCTCTCCAGACTAACAACACTAGGCTTTATGATGGAAATTGTAGAACAAAGTGGAGCAAATAAATAAATAAGAGGAAAGGAACTTTAATGAAAATTGCATACTTTCAAATTACAGTTGAGGTTTAGTCTCCCTCTGCTACTCCAGTGTGATCAGTCCAAACTACAAGGCATGGCCCAGCTGAACGGAAACATAAGTAACCCCAGGAAGGCCACCTCAGGAGGGCTTCATTCTTCCCTACCACTGTGCAAACTCTACGTGGAACCAATGATTACGAAGCGAATGTGCTACCCAAATGTTTGTTTTTATACTTAGAAAGATGCATGTGGAAGACACTCCATTAAACTGTATTACTTTACTGTATTAACTGCTGGTTAAAACCAAAACGTATAGTACCCATATAAGAAGATGTATTACAGGTTTACAAAAGGCCAGCGACAGAATTTCCCAAATGGTCCAGTTCTTAAAAAAATGTTTTAAAATGTATATAGCCCACGAATGCCTGAGGGCCTTAAGGGAACTGAAATCTATTGAATCACTTTTCATCTTTTGATTTGGTGAGCTTATATGGATGATATAAAGCAAAAAAAAATCCCAGCGGCTCAGACGTATCGCTATTGAAATCAGCAATGTCACATTGATTATATTTTATATCAACATGCTTTTTTGGACTGGCTACTTACTTTAAGATTTTATACTATGATCTCTTAATCCTGATTCCCTCCTTTCTATTTTCTCTCCTTTCCTACCCATCCATTTGCTTTCCCCTCTTTCCCTTCCTCACGTGTTTGTATTAGCTTTATTAGTCACGTAAAAGTGGCAACATATGTACAAATATATAAATACCCAAGTACAAAAATAAATAGAGATTTCTAACCCCAAATGAAATGGGTTACAGTTCAAGCCAGAGCTCTGCCACTGAACATTTAATATCTCTGGTGTCAATGAACCCATCTTGGAGGGACACAACTAGATCAGTTAGTACAATTACAGGGTTATATAAATCTGTCTCCAAGGAACGTAACAGGATATGTAATGCATAATTAGTACTATAATTTAATTAAGGTGCTTGTCTGAAAGTGGAATTGAGAAAACCTATTAAGAATGAAAGTAAATATAAGGACAGTAATTTTAGTAGTGGCTGGTTTGATTAATATTGTCAGGATGCTGTGGAAGATGAGGTTAGAGGTTGATGGAACAAAATCATGAAGCATCTGAATGCAATAGGTTTTTATGGTCCCAATATAGAGCTTTTATACCGAAAAATAAATTGGAGCTTCAAAATAAATGTCAGTAGAAATGTCGGCTGCTGTAGCCTCCCGTGATACATGATTTTAGAAGTTAGCACAGCAAGGTTCTTTAAAGAGTCACCTGTCAATTGAATGCATAATTTCAGAGAAAGCATCGATAGCTTTTTTTTTTAGGCTAAGTATATTGGAGCAAAGACACAACTATAACCTCCTTTGAATACACGAGATGTTGCAGTGTAACATTTATTTTAATTTGAGGCAATAAAATAAATACTCTCCTCCTTAAATCTTTCTACAACTGCCGACCCAGATAACCTTCCAGAGGTTATCATAAAAACCAAAATAGGTTGGTGGGCAAAAGTCTTTGCACTTATCTTTCATGGATCTACATACGTAGGTTTTTTTTTTGATAGCTGTAAAGGAGCTATAATAAAACCAACCATTCTTGTTTTTATTACAAAGGAAATAATAAGCTTCTGAATCTGCATAAAAATACAAGTTTTGTTGTTGTACCCAAGTTCTCTGATTGTTTACTAATGTGCTCACATTCATATTTGTTTCCTCTTTATCCTGATTCCCTCCTTTCTATCTTCTCTCCATTCCTACCCATCCATTTGCTTTCCTCTCTCTCCCTTCCTCACGTTTGTATTTGCTTTATTTGTCAAGGAAAAGTGGCAACGTATGTACAAATATATAATTCCGGAGTACAAAAATAAACAGATTTCTGTATTTTTGTGTCAATTTCCCAGGGCTTCAAACCCTAAAGGTCAACAATGACCTTTTCAAATTCAATTTTTTCTAGATTCATATGCTACACAATATTCTGACATCTAGTGATTGAGTCTGGAACAACTGACTTGACCTAGTAAATTTTATATTGGTAGTCAGTCAAATGAGGAGCCTATGTACTCCTGATGACATCGACCGCAAAACCCCAATGAACCATAACGCAACCACCATTTTCAGATTTCTTTTTCTGTCTTTTTGGCTTGGCTTCATACATGAGTTAAGAGCAAAATGTTGAGGAAAACTTCGCTAATTTGCAGTTTTGAAGCTGAGAAAAGTTAAGAATTTATATGCATCTGTTGACAGTCAATGTATATAACTGACTATCACTATATACTGAATAAAATATTAAACTGTATTTTGGTATAAATTATTACTGTTTGCTCGATGTCTTTCACCCACATTTAGTATTCTGAGAGATTTTTGTGCCGCCTAGACACATTTTCACCAAACACTATTGCATTGGTGTGTAGTCAAGGAAAGAGGACACGGGCCAAGAACTGTTAAACAATTTATTTGCTCCTGTATGCACTGGAGTCTAGAAACAAATTCGGGGTAGGCAGTAAACTCCGCACCGCTGGCGAAGTTCGCAGAAATTTGCCTACTCCTCTTGGAGCGCAGAGTTCAGCAAAAACTCTGCCAACCGCCGCGTGGCAGAGCTTTAATCGCGAGCAGCTTGCCAACATCAAGTTGGCGAGCGAGAAAAAACGAGTTCCATTTCTCAAGATTCTGCAAGCTTTCTCAACGCAGGCGGTCACGGCATGTCTCTACAGCTCTCTTTGAGAAAGTTGCCACTCACGTTGCAAAAGCTGCCACTAGATTAGAAAATCTGCTTGAGCGGCAGAAAGAAGCAGCGCCCTCTGGCACGCTGCGTGGTGCCGTTCCCGCTAGTTTTACAGCGCAGGACAAGCTCCCAGTGCTAAAAATCAACACGAGCAGCCCGACGGACCGGAATTCCGCCACTCGCGGAACTCTGAGGAATCTTACTGAGTTTTTAGGTAACTGCGGAAATCTACCCACCGCTCAAAAAAATCAAACTGCGTAAGAAACCAGTCACTTATCTGTAACAAAGGTTTGCCAGCTTTAAGGCTGTTCTGCAATCACATGCCTACCTCTCCTGACAATGTGAATAAATAGTTTAGTAATCGGAAAAAAAAATCCTGTCCCCACTTGAAATCATCAAAGCAAAGGCAAGTCTGAAAATTGTTGCCAGTCGAGGGCATTATAGGATTACGGCCAACTTCATCAGGAGTACATAGACTATGTCTAGGCTCGATGTTCAAAATAATAATTTTGTTTGGACTAGCATGTTTTCCAGACCCAAACAGAAGATGGTTGAATAATGCACACAACATGAGAAGCTTGAAAAACCTCAAGCTTCAAAATTGTTTTTACAGGTAAGCAGCTTGTTTCTTTAACTCCCCTATATTTTCTTAAAAACTCCCATGTATTGATTGAGAGACTCCTGCTTTAGGACAGGTCAATTTTCATCCTCTTTTTTCTGTTTTTTAGGCCATGCCTACCAGCCACTTCCCTCCATCCTTCGATTACTACAGAGGTACCATAAGATAGTTCTCTCTTACTGAGTACCATTGGTGCAAAGCATACGTCAGCTCAGTTGTGACCTAACATATCTGTATTTTCTCCCTTAGGGTACCCATATCATCCACATAGACCCATGCCCCCACAACATTACCACCCATCGATGTACCAATATCAACCACAGGTGAGTGATAGGATCATCTCAGAAATGTTGAAGAGCTGGACATGCATTTGTTGTGCAAGAAATGTCTTCCTAAAGTAGGCATATATTTAATTATAGATGCACGATTGTCATTATCAGGGTTGTTTTCCATGATGGAGGGATTCCAGGTGGCATCAAAGCGGCAATACTAGAAAACAGTTGCCTATTTGATGTCACTTGGAAACCCTCAATGGTAAACAACCCTCTTTTTTTATTTTTTTGTCAACATATTTTATTTCCTTTGGTACAATGCATGTTCATACACGTACACCTTAGTACATTACAGTGCTTTCCATTCGCATAACTACCTTCTCTTATACTTTCATCATTCCTAAGTGTCCAACTATGTTGCAGGTGTCTTCGGATTTGGTTACTCGAGTTTGAAACCACCCCCCCCAAATCCCCCCTCTCCCGCACTGCAGGCCATTTAGGAGCTTCGCTTCCGCTAGTTGTCGCTTTCCTTTTCTGCTAGTTGGCTATCTGTGTAGCCTACGTGTTTTCTTCCTCTTATCTTATCTTGTTCTATCCGCCTTGATAAACCTATGGGTTAGTCTCCCCGGGTTCCAGCCCTGGGTCGGTTTCTGGGCCCTGTCTCTGGGGGCTCCCCTGTCTAGAGTTCGCTGTTGGGGTGGTATTATCGGATCCCTGGTCGTTGCGTTTCATCTCTTCCACCAGTGTCTCCCATGCCTGGGCCCTCTCTATTCTGCCTAGGCCCCGTCTCGCGTTCCTCATCAGAACTGTGCTCTCGCAGCTCGCCGACTTCTCTAGTTCCCGCTTCCACCTGGTGATGCTAGGGCCATTTGGTGCTTTCCAACGTTGATTTCCCGCTTGGCTAGGATAAAGGCCAGGTCCTGAAACTTAGCAGTGACTTTGGTCTTGGCTGTGTGTGGGAACATGTTGAGCAAGCAGTGTGCTGGTGTGCATGGTACTACTCTGTCAGTGATTCAGGCAGTTTCCGTCATCACCTCCTGCCAGTAGTGCGCCAGTGCCCGGCAGCTCCACATCATGTGTATGAAGTTTGCTCCCACTTCCTTGCATCGAGGTCATGCTGCGTCTTCCCTGTGAAAGTATCGGTTTATTCGTTCCGGGGTAATGTATGCTCGATGTAGTGTGTAGAAGCTTATCAGCCCAAACCTTGCATTTCAGGACACCTTTGGCATCCTTTGCAATACGTTTTCCCAGTCCTTGTCCTCAAGGGGGCATCCTAGATCCTCCGCCCAATGATTCCTTAGCTCATCTAGCGGTTTAGCAGAGTCTCTCCCTATCGCCCTGTATAGGCATGTGACTGCCTTTATAACGCCCCCGGCTATCCCAATGTACTCACATATGGAGTGCCGTAGCGATTCGAGAGTGCCCATCTGCCAGTGTCGTCGCATCGCCCCCGTGACCGCTCTGTGAAGCAAAAACTGGCCCTGTGGGATGTCCCAGTCAGTATTGAATTCCTCGAATGGAAGCAGTTCTCCGTCTCTGTACAGGTCCCCTACTTTTGTCACCCCTGCCTGTACCCAGTCGTCTAATCCTTCCCATCCTTCCCGTGTGGCAGAACCCTGATCGTCATTATTGGCAGTTCCAGTAAATACGGGTGTCTCGTCTGGGTCCTCTGGAGGCATCTGCTCCAGCATCGCTGTATCACTCTATGCTCATTGGTATGTATGTGTTGTGGCTTTGCGGTCCTCATTAGTGCACGGAGTAATTCATCCCTCCCTGGGTCGAAAGGGGGCACCCCCCTATCTGGTATAATCCTCCCCGCTATCCATTGAGTGAGTCTCTGCAGCTGCCCTGCCAGAAAGTATGCCTCGAATTCCGGGGTTGCCAAACCTCCCTCTGCCGATGGCCACTTTAACGTGGCCAGGGCCACTCGTCGTCGTCCAGTCCCCCATATGAAGTCAGAAAGGCACGTGTCCAACTCCGGGAACCATGCCCTGGGGATCCACACGGGTAGCGTAACAAAGAAGTACAACAGTCGGGGAAGGGCCACCATTTTTAGCAAGGAGATCCTTCCTGCTACTGAGATAGGGAGTTTCCCCCAGAATCCCATGTTGTCTTTTAAGGCCCTCAGTGCCCCCCCTTAGGTTTCCTTCCTGTACATCCTGGGGCGAGTGGAAGATCTTCACCCCCAAGAATCGGAAGCATCGGGGCTCCCACCTCAGGTCCCCCAACCCCTCAGGCGGCTGTCGGTCCGTTACCATTGGGAACAGCTGGGGATTTTGCCAGTTTACTCTTAGGCCAGAGAGAGCCCCAAACTCCTCCATCATATTCCTGGCCCCTTGCAGATCCTCCCCTGAGTCTTTCAGGAACAGCAGGAGGGTGTCAGCGTACAGCACTATATGATGTACTTGTCCCCCCAGTCGTAACCCCCTGTATCTGTCAGCCATCCGTGCCACATAGGCCTACGGTTCCACGGCAAACAGCACGGGGGAGAGGGGACACCCCTGACGTGTGCCCCTCTCCACCCGATACTGCTCCGAGATTGTGCGGCCCGTGCGCACCCTAGCTGTCGGGCCTGCATACAACAGTCTCACCCAGCATATGAATCCCTGGCCCAGTCCCATCTTCGTTAATACAGCGTAGATGAATTCCCACTCCAGGCTGTCAAAGACCTTTTCCATGTCTATGGTGAATATCACCCCCTCCCGCTCTGCACTGCTGCCCGATTCCAGGATAGAGAGGAGTCGCCTTATGTTCAGAGTCGTGTTGCTGCCTGGTATGAAACCCGCCTGGTCCGGATGGACCAGAGAGGTCATGTATGGGAGCAGTCTGGACACCAGCAGTTTACTTAGAATTTTAAAGTTGAGATTGAGCATCGATAAAGGCCTATACGCCGTGCAGTCATGGGGGGATTTGTCTGGTTTAAGTAGTGGAATCACCACTGCCTCCTGGGTAATCTGTGGCATGGTTCCCTCCTCCCCGGCCGCTGCGTATAGTTCCACCAGCCAGCTCCTCTATGTAGGTGGCATAGAATTCCATAGGAAGTCCGTCTGTGCCTGGAGTTTTGCCTTTCGCCAGGCCCTTAATGGCTGCTCTAATCTCATGTACTGAGATGTCAGCTCCCAGCTGGTCAATGGTAAACAACCCTCTTATTGACAACTAGTCATCACCAATGTTATTTTGGATATGCCCCCCAAAAAATGAAATGCCTCTCCTCAACTGATCACATATATCGGCTGCCTGAGAGCAGAGGAGTTATGCGGTAGTCATGCAGAACATGGCCCGAGCCTCCTCCTTTCAATATACTTTGCAAATAATATATACCTGTTGTACTGTCACACACGCCACCTTCTGGCCATCTTTCTCCGCCCCACCCAAATATTTTATAGGTCTCTCCTGCCTCTCTCCCTCACCATCTTTAGCAGCGCCTTCCACAGATAAAAAAAAACACTGTCGAGCCACTTTTCCCCACCGCCCTTGATAACACCCCATCACATTGCAATATTTAAAAAACACAAATGCTTGGTACTGCCACCCTCCCTTAATGCTCACCGTAACCTCGTCTCAGTATTAAACAAATGAAAAACCTGGCTTCCAGCCCTTCTTCCATGCCACCATCATTGCATTTCCTCCTCTTCTCCTGAATTAGCACTCCCTTCTCTTAATCCGAGAAGAGAGATGTGGTGCCATGCTGATAATGACTCTAAAGCTATTGTCAGGGTGAACTGAAATATGTGCAGAGACGTGTGGCTGACTGGGCAAGTGGAGGTTGCCAGCACAAGACCACCACACACATGCCACTGCCTAACCCCGGTCAATGGAGACCATAGAGAAGTGGGAGAAGGAGGGCGAGCTGTGGATGATCATTCCCCATTCCACTGCCTCCCGCAAGTCTCTGTAGACCAGAAGAGGCAGAGAATCAGTGTCTGTCAAATCATCTACTTGGTTCGTGAGTTTTCACTAATGTCAGAAAAGTAAAGTCGTGTTTCACTTCTCTGGCATAGGAGTATGAATATACATGGTTCGAATCCAGTGTTGATGATACGGTAACAGGTTTATAGATGATGCCTCTGGTACTGTAAGAGAGGTCACCACACTCTGGTTGTAAGTTACTAGACACCAGGAGTGCTGCCTCAAATCATCTTATACTGGAGATTAATAAACACTGAGTGCTGCCTCAAAATATTTTACAAAGAAAGTTAAACAGTGCTAGAGCTGCCACATTATCAACTTACAGTGGAAGTTAAAAGGCACTGTGATTTCTTCCTCTTAAAGGGTAGAAGCTAATTGGCACTGCACGTGCTGCCTTTTATATGCTAGAGGTTAATAGGCACTGTGGGTGCTGCCTCATACCATCTAACACTGGAAATGACTAACCATCCTGGGGGCTACTATATTTTTTGTAATACTTTGAATTCACAATATCTCTACATGTACAACGTGACACTGGTAATTTCTACATGCACATGTGCATCAGAGCTAAAGCATACGTTTCTTACATTACATAACCCATCAAGAAGATATCCAGCCTTAAATGAAGTTCCAACAATGTTCGTTGTCTCCCTTTTAAAGTACAAATTACATCTATCTACAATCCAAGTGAGACAGAACTGTACAATTCCAAATCCGATTCCTCATCATAACACAGTAAGTAGGAATATAGAGGTGCTCATAAGTCTTTTGGGCGAGTGGTAGGATGAGCGATATCAGCATATTCTTTTATCCAAGGAGAATAAGTAGGGACAAGGAGCGTGTTATATGGGTCCAGCACACATCTTCATAAATGTATCAGAAACCGCTGTTCCTAGACAGACAAGTAGATGGAGGGGTGAGGCTGTAAGTCGGAAAGAGCTAATCAATTGGATTGGAGGGATCTGACTAATCAATAGCAATAGCCCTTACACACCCAGATGGGTGTCATGCTTCATCATCGGGCAGCTCCTCGTTGGGCTGGCGCTGCAATGCCCAACAGGCCCTTCGAGGGGTCTCTTTGCCAGAGATCTTTAAAATGAAATGCTGTGATGAAGTATGTGAGTGAGGGTGCTGCGAGTGTAGATTGGTTAATGAGTGATTAAAAATTACTAGGAGGTACCTTATTAAATTTATTATATGGGTCCTCTTGACATGATTAAAAACAAAAGAAGGCTGTCCCGGGAACTATGACCCTTGACAGCACAAACAGTGATGTAATTAGAGGTCAACATGTTTCTCGCCTTATGTGGTCCAAGATCTTTGGCAATCGTCAGGACTGAATGTTAAACTTAACCTAGAATTGGTAGTAAAGTATTGTTTTGCGACCGGATTTCGGTTGCAAAACATTAATACATAGCACTATGACTTGGTATTTGGAAAAGACGCCCTAAACACGCCTCTTCCAAATATCGAATTGCAAATGCAAATTATGATTCAGCAACAAGTTCCTGGATCGCAATTTGGTAAATGTTCCTTTCACAGTACAATTTTTGCAGTCGCAAATGACTCGATTCTGCAAATCCTCCCATTTCCGACCTCAAAAATGCTTTATACATCTGGCCCAAAGTCTCTCGATATATTTGAGGATCTTTCAAGGGTGGAGGGCAAAAGAGGATTGCCGATCACGGTTAACGGGGGAAATATGGTGTTGTGGCTCTAATACTTTTGGTCAGTACCCACCATGCCAGTCTGGCCATTCCCACAACGTCTACATCCCCCCCCCCCTTTTTGAAGAGCAGGTGCCTTACACAAGGCTGACACCAACAAATGAGGTTCAACCATCCTACACAAGTCTCATGTTCCTAAGACAGTACTACTCATGAAACCAGTATTCACCATATCGTGCTTGGCCAGCTAGGCAATATAAAACAGGGTCAGGTATTGCCAATCCTCCTTTTGGCTTCGGCTGAGCAAGCACTTTCCAGCGAGCCCGCAGCTGTTTACTTTCAATATCAGCCTTAACAATACCTGTTTAAGTTATCTAAAAAAAATCAGCTAGTATACAAATGGGAATATCTTCAAATTGGTATTAAGACTTCAGTATCACAGCTATTTTGATCAAGGATATTCACCAATGAGGTGGGTGAAACCATCCAACGCTGTCCTCACTCCCTCTCTTTCTTTTTTGGGCATATAAGGGTATAGACATCCCTAAATATGTCTGTACTGCCTATAAGTGGGAATATGTCCAATTTGTCCCAATTAATCTGCAGCCTGAAGTAACTGTCAAATGTAATTACATCTCTAATAATGGGGGAAAGGCTGTGATATTGCTTTCCGGCTTTTGGGTGTAGAGTATAATATCCTCAGCATAGAGAAATACCAACAAGTATCTGCCTCTTACGAAAATATGATGCAGATCATTCTCATGCAGCAAGCATGCTAAGGATTCATTGGACAAAGCAAATATCAAGGGCAATAGCGGACAACCTTGGCGAGTGCTCCTCCCCATGCAAATAACATTCGAGCAAGGATTATTAATCTTCACACGAGCTACAGGTCCTGTGTATAGTATATTTGTTAAATCCAGGAAATACCAGCTGTTTTCCATGCATCTCAAAACCTCCTTCATCAAAGGCCAGTCTAATGTGCCAAATGCTTTTTCAGCATCTAACAGGGCAGCCACCTCAGGAAGATCATACCCAATGCAAAACAGCCATCAATGATCGTAGTTTTAAAGCAGTTGAATAATTCCAATCCTCTCAAATTCCAATGTCTATCTCTCTGAGAGGCGGTAAGGCCAACGAACTCTAGCACTACTGGTAAAAAGTTTTAGGCAGAACACTCGCCCCTAGAAGAAGTTCCATGAAAGCGCACAATGCTATGTGGAGGTAGTATTAGGTCCAAATTCTCAGAGTCGGCTCCTCCCACCACTATCCTAACCCACCCTCCACATGTTGCTGTAACTTAAAGTTAACTGTTTTACGTATAAGAATTAATCCCCACTCAGGAATAGGAGGATAATATATACTCATGCCTTCTCCTTGCAGAAGCAAATGTGTAATGGGTGGATGGCAAAATTTGAGTCTCCTGGAGCAAAGCTGTATCAGTTTTATGATCTAGACCTGTTAATGAGTGGCGGGCTTTACAGGGATTATTAAATCCACATATAATTTTATATCATGAATCATATTCTATTCCCTAGTCGTTTGTGATTTTTTATTTATATATATATATATATATATATATATATATACACACACACACACACACACACACACACACACACACACTCACTCACTCTTTTTCTTTCTCTCTCTCTCAATTTTGCAGCATAGCATGCACATCAAATCCAACCTGTATCAAGTCACATTGAACACAAAAACATTTAAAGAACCCACTAATTTGACATATCGCCCCACACCAACCCCAAACATCTCACTCTCTGGACCCATGATAACAAAAAGTAACACAGCGATGCACATCGTCAACTATTATATGAGAAGAACAGAATACTTTCCTAATGAAAAGGAGAGAGACTAACCCTGATGAAGAGTTGGCATCCGTTTTTGGCCATGATGAAGTGACATATATAATTGTATAGGTCGCGAAACAGGTTTTGGCCAGTTGTGTTCAACAAGGACATCTGAAGAAAGAATAAACTAAATATGAAAAAGGCATAAAGAGTCTAATAGATGTTTAAATATTATGGCTTCATAATGGTTTGCCTGATGTTTTAAATGGCATGTATCCCCACGGCTACTCAATGCTGCTATTCTTCAGAATCAACGGAGTGCTGAGCTGGCCTTTGTTTAGAAGAGCCATCTGAATTACACTAAATTGTTTGCAAATAGTCACACCGACATGAGACTGTGAAAGTTCTGTCTTTCTTGCATTCTTTATGAGCCTTTTTATTGACCTACAGACCTCAATTTGGTACTTCTTAACTGCCGCCTTGTTAGAGATGGATGTTGAGGCGACTAAAATAGTAATTCTAGGGGATTTCAATACTCACTCTAAAAATCTGGCCCACCCTTTAATGACTACTTTTAATGAGCTATTTGACTCTTAATCTAGAGAGTACCCCTCCCACCTCCTCAATCACACAATAAAGGTCACACTGTAGATATATTCTGCTCAAATTCTTCCTTATTTACCTCTTTTGCCATTCTCCAGTTTCCACGGGCGATCATTTTCGTATCCCCTTCTCTGCATCAGCTGGTACGTGCCAGATCCTGCTAACTAAACCTCGTAAGTGGAAGGTTGTTTTGGCGGCAGCCTTACTTTTCCACTTGACTGTTGAATCTTGTGGCGCCATTGATGACCCCAGGAGTGGCTGAACTCTTTCTGTGTTCTGCTTGGCTCTGCACTAGATCAGATTGTCCCACTCTTGAAAGAGGAGTTAAAACTTCTTGTCTATCCAGCAAATGATGTATCACTGAACTAGTGGCCCTGTGTCTTGACCTGCGTGTTTTGGAATGTCTCTGGTGGCACCAGTATGACCCTTCCATTAAACTTGCATGGAGATTCGATTCGATTTATAAGTGCATCATTCTTAAAACTAAACCACATGTCTTCTCCCTGCATATTTTCTCTGCGCCTAACATGTAGGTGGCGATAAGAGACCCATCATTTGCACCAACTGATGAGGTTTCGTATGTTAAATTTAATTTAAAATCAGATTTTTTTTCTTTTAACGAGATCTGCACTATTCCGCCCTGTATGCCGTCATACTCATTTTCTCATCAGCGCTTTCTGCCATGTGGCATACACATTGAGCCTGCTAGCCATTTAATGACAATTTGCTCTGTTATCTAACGAGGTTCGGGTACATGCTGGAATAAGAGTTGCTGCATTTAAAAGAAACTTTTCCTAAAGCGATCGTTAATGCCTCTGAGTGTCAAGAGTTCCCACTCGCTTTCCATGTGTCTCTGTAACTCCCTCGCTAAAGAAACCATCCTCGGACCCTGATGATTGGTCAAATCACTGCCTAATCTGATGGCTACTTGCTTAAATTGTTGGTATGAGCAATATTTTATCTAGACGTCGGCTTTTGTCGAATGTAGCAACTTACTGCACCTTCTCCAAGTAAGTTTCAAGGCAGGTGGCAGCACTGAGGTAGTGGTTGCTTTTGTCCTATTACTTACCGGTAATCTTCATTACTCCTGGTCCTGCGTTCCTCGTCCCATTCATTACTTATGGCGATCTAGTTTCTCCCTGACAGAAAAAAGAACATAAGGAATGCTGGGTCCCTCTATCCCACCCTCTCCCACCGGGAGTGAATAAACTGTACTTACCCAGTAGTCGTTCTGAACTACCAAGCCTCCAAGGAAGGCCGGCTGTTCGGGAGGGGCGTAATGAATGGAGCGAGGACCACAGGGCCAGGAGTAATGAAGATTACCAGTAAGTAATAGGATATTACACCCAGGTCCCCGCCCCATTCATTACTTATGGAGAATACCAAAGCCAGACAACCAGCCTTCCGTACCCAAGAAAAAACACCCAGGGCACCATCTGCAACGCAGCACCCAAGTTAATTTATTCAAACCAGGTACAGAAAAGAAAACAGTTAGGAGCACACAGCCTGCAAAACACCTAACCCAAAAATTCACATCCTTCCATAACACATTTTGAAGTAAAAAATGGCGAACAAAAGTATTTGAGGAAGCCCATGTCGCCACCTGACACACCTTAGCAATAGACACCCCACGCAGTTCAGCCAATGAGGCCGCCACACCTCTCGTGGAACGGCCCTGCACCCCAGCTGGAGGAGGAGCACCCTCCAGGGAATAAGCCAGCGCAATTACCTGATTCAACCACCGGCTAATAGACAGGGAGGAGGCCCTATCCCCCTTCGAAGCTGACCCAAAAGAAACAAACAAGACCGAAGACTTCCGAAAAGGCTTAGTGCGATCCAAATACACTAAGAGAGCCTGTCTCACATCCAACAAGGACCAGTCCAAGTCCCCAGAAGAGCCAGGAACCTCCACCAGAGCCGGCAGAACCAGCTCCTGAGACTTATGGAATTGAGACACCACCATAGGCACAAAAAAGCATCCAACCTCAGAACCACACCATCCTCGGAAAAAGACCAGTAAGGTTCTCTGGCCACAAGAGCACCCAACTGCCCAAACCACTGAGCCGAAGTGATAGCCACCAAAAAAATCACCTTAAAAGTGACAAAATTAATGTCAACCCACTCCAATGGCTCAAAAGGGGCTGACATCAGAGCCTTCAACACCAAAGGCAAATCCCTTAATGGAAAAACTGGCTTCACCACAGGGCGTGTCAGAGACGAACTGCGAAGCAACCTGACCACCAGATCATATCCGCCAGATTACCCCAGAGAGTCCGAAAAGCCTTAATGGCAGCCCACTGGGCCCTCAACGTAAAGACCTCAAGGCGCTACTCGGTCATCCCACAAAAATTGTAATACATCCGTGAAGGAACACACCAAGGGAGAGTGATCAAGGGAACCACACCAACGGCCAAAATTCCCCCAATGTCGCTCATAAGACTTCAGAGTGGAAGGACAACGGGACTGCTGAATAGCCAGCGCTAGGTGTCTGGGCTGCCCCTGCCGCTGCAACCCCCTCCTTTCTACTTCCAAACCGACAGACGGAGTCGCGGAAGAGCCAGAGCGGGGACAACCTGTTGTGGGGAACGGAAGCACGGCACCATCCAAGGACCCAGAACAGTCATCAGCTTGAGACAGGAGAACCAAGACCGACTGGGCCAAAAGGGCACCACCTCAATCACCAACCTCGACTCTCCCCAAAGACGAGCCAGAAATGGGGGAACATCTAGTATAATGGGGTGACCCAGTGCCCCTCAGAACCTGGGTTTACAAGAATGTGGAGAATGTGGTTCTGTCGGGTACAGAGTTGATTCCTGGTATACTGAATAATAACCAATAACACAACGATAGTCAAAACTTTTCAGCAATATTCAATAAAAGGGAAAGACCAAATGAGTCACAAAACGAAAAACACACCAAAAATAAATCAAACAAAGTTTGCATTTAAGGATGAATTCATATATTTTTTACATTTTATGGTGTCAAGCTGACATTAGAAGGATGTCAAGTGATATGGTGCAAAAAGTGTGAAAAAAGTGCTAAATGTGATCAAGATATATACAGTGCTGCAAGAATTGTTGAAATTAGTCATTCAAAGAACATCCATCCCAAGGTACATGAAGATCCACACCGCTTTGGATTTTAAATTTCCATTTCGCGTGAGGTGGAGAGAGTAGGGTCAGGATTATCACAAGTACGTCAACGTTTCTCATTTCCTGAGCTGTGCCGGAGAGCTACATTACTGTGCCGTGCCATTGATGTGATTCACAACCATCAAGGACCTCACTTCAGTCATTGCTTTGAATCCAACCGAACGGTGGACCATACCCTGCAGATCTCCCTTGATTCGGGCTGTCCCTTGGTTCGTCTAGTCCTGAGGAATACCCGCTGTGCCTACTAGTCAATCACGCACGTACTTGTGATAATCCTGACCCTACTCTCTCCACAGCCCAGCCCGGGACACAGCCATTAGCTCGCTCCAATTGGAGGACCTCCGCCCCGCCTCAGTGATCAGCGGACCTGCAAGGATCTGTCCCCCAGAGTCGCACCCCAACAAAACACACTGGCATCCATTGTCCGCACCAACGGGGGGGTCGGGCTGCAACAACACACCCTGCTCCAGATGGACCATCCGAGTCTACCACTCCAAATGTGGGTAAACTGCTGGGGATAACAGAAACACCAAATCGAAATTGCTGGAGCGGGGATCCCATACAGACAGCAGATGCAGCCACAGAGGGTAGAGGTGATACCTGGCCCAAGGCACCAGAAACGCCCACGCTGACATGTACCCCAACAACTGCAACCACAGACTAACAGATAGACATGATTTGCCCATCACTTCCAGGGCCAACGAACAAAGCGCACGGATCTGAGCAACTGGCAGAAAAACCCTGTTTAGGATGGTCCAGAACCGTGCCCCAATGAACGTCCTGTCCTGAGAGGGCACCAGCTGACACTTCTCCCAGTTCAGGAGAAACCCATGGGCCTTGAGAGAGGCACACGTTATCTCCAGATGCCCCAGGATCAGCTCCTCCGATGGATCATGGAGGAGCCAATCATCCAGATAAGGGTACAGTTGGATCCCTTGGAGATGAAGGGAGGCCACCGGAGGGACCACCACCTTGGTAAACACCCTGGGGGCTGACCTCAGGCCAAACGGAAGGACCACAAACTGGTAATAATCCCCCCTGATGCAGAACCTCAGAAACCTCTGGCAGAGGGGATGAACGGGCACATGATAATAAGCATCCTGTAAGTCCAAGGTGCACATCAGATGGTCCTTCAGCAACAAAGGGATAATCTGCTGCAGGGTCTACATCTTGAAGGGGAGATGCAATACAAACCGATCCCAGCCCGAAGAGCGAGATGGGAACCAAATTAGACCTTCTGAAGGGAGGCATCCACCTTTTTATTCACCACATTCTTGATGAGCGCATTTTCCGTCAAGGAGGTCCACCCGACCAGACTTGCCACAAAGGAATTGATGGGAATGGCATCAGGAAGGTACTTCTGCATATTCTGCAAGGGGTACAATGTTGCCATGAAGCGGGGCAACATTATCTTATTTGGGCCCTTCCACTCCCTCTTGAAAACCTCAGAAATACACTGATGCACAGGCACATCCAGGGGTGCCGAACTCTGGAACTGCAGCAACAAGCACCCAGGCAACGCCGAAGGCATCTCCTCATCTGGGAAACCCATATTAGATTTCACATGTCTGATTAAGTCCGGCAGCATGTCCCTGGACACATACTTCCCCTTCAGATCCTCAGGCCCCTGTTGCTCCTCCTCAGACCCTAAAGAAGAAGGAGACAGAACAGAACCCCTCCCCTTAGGCTTATGGGAATCCCTCATTTCCAATAGCGTCTCCCGGATCAACCTCCTCAATTTAGCATCCCACACTCCGTGTTTTGGAGGGGAAGGAGAAGAGCTGGAGTAACCAGAGACCGAAGAAGAAGACTCCGCACCATGCTTCCCCTTCCTGGTGTGCTTCCCCATAATCAGATAGCAGGAGAACCACAGACCACAGCAGTATACACCAACTGGAACCAAACAGGACTACAGGAAAACATACCCGCTATGCGGAACACACCCCTGGCAGAAATAGCCTTCCATCTCCAAGAATCAGAAGGCAACCTGCCCCCAGAACTGTCCAGGCACACCCATCGTAACCGGCTCACCTGGACCCAGCCCGACGATCCTCCTCGCTGAAACCAGAATTCAGGCACTGTCGGAGCGCACCACGTCCAGCTCTGACGTGCCAATCATGCCATCCTATCTCCCACAAGCAGGATCTGGAAGATGGGCACCGCCAGAGTACACCCCATCCAGCACTGATGTGCAAATCACCCTCCGCGTCTGCCAAGCATGCTCGGCCCGCCGGCAGATGCCGATGCGAACCGGAAGCACCCCAGCCTGCAAGGGTCGGACTTCCGCTTGACGCGTCTCCCGGCAAGCCCCACAGGCCTGGAGACTCCCACATCTTTGAAAATGGCCATGACAGGATCACCGCTGCTCCTGCCCAGCAGGAGCAGCCCAGCAAACCTTTGTCCTGTTTCTGTCAAGACAGGAAAAAAAAACAGAACGACTGCTGGGTAAGTACAGTTTATGTATTCCCGGTGGGAGGGGGTGTAGTAGGGGAACCCAGCATTCCTAATGTTCTTTTTTAGGTCTCGCGCCTAGCGTTGCAGTGCGTAGCACTGCTCGCGAAGCGCGAGACCTCTTGTATGGGCTTCAGAAAGCTAACCACATGCTCGTGCGTGTGGTTTTGCTATCGCAGGCTGGCATTGGCTGTAGCGTGCTCTTTTTTTTTTTTTTTAACTGCACGCAATTGGGCAAAGGCGGGCGCATGTCCCGCCTTTGCTCCACCCATTCTCGTCCGTGTCTAGGACGCGCATCAGCGCGCGGCACAGACGACAGGCTCCCTCGCCCCCGCGCCTCTGTGGTGCGCGCGCACCACTGGTTTCGATTCCCGAGTTCGGCTCCTCTGTGGTGCGCGCGTACCACAGGTTTCGATTCCGTGCTTGTTCAACACGTCCTACTGATTTCATACATTCTGCTTTACGTGTGCAGCACCTTACAAACTTCACTTTTTTTTCAGTGAAAACAACTTCTAATATGCAAAATCATAATTAAAAATACATATGTAAAAGAAATACGAAATGTCAGAGGTCAGCTCTCTCCAGACACAATGAACTCGCGCTTCCTGCTGGTCATTTCATTAACCGGCACGTCCGTTAATAATCTACGGAGAAAGCAGTGAACCTTCCAAAGTCTGAAAGGAGCAGTACATTATGTGGTCTAATTAATCTGCTACGGATCTACAAGATTCTAGTACCTACTGCCAAGCAGTGGGGAACAAATCAGCTAATATTTTGCTTTGTCGCCTTAATAGTATAAGTAACATTTACAGATTATGGGCTTCTTTTCGCTTTAAACATAATTGGTTCTGAAGATGTTATCACTTTGCACAGACAAATTACCCTTCCTGCTTCCTCCTCTCTCGCTTCTTCCACCTCAACAACCATGCACTCTGCTTAGTCTCCAATAAACACCATAAATAGTTTAGTTATCCTCCGTCTCGCTTTCTTAATAATGCCCCTGGGCCTGCCACATTCTCCAAATTGTGCTGGCACTTTTGTAACAAGCATTTGCAATGCAATAGGTCTCGCATTTACGCTGAGTTTAAGCTATTGGCATTATAAATGACAATGCCTTTTATTTATGTTTTAAAAACCAAAACATAAATAAAATGCATTGCCATTTACAATGCCAATAGCTCAAACTCGCTTAAATGCGAGACCTATTGCATTGCAAATGCTTGTTCTGTTAGGGAGATACTAGATCTCCATAAGTAATGAATGGGACAAGGACCTAGGGACCTGGGGGTAATTGCTTTGTGCACAACATATGCAAATGGATTTGAGGCCAAACTTTAAAACGTCTTTATGAAAAATACAATGCATTTACTCTATTTGCGACCAATCTATTTTAATTCAACACCTAATTTAAGTAGGAAGTGGGACTGGAAGTTACTAGGCGCTGTGAGTTTGGCCTCATATCATCTTGCACTGGAAGTTTCTAGGCGCTGTGCTTACTATCTCATCAGCTTACACTGTAAGTTACTGGGCGGTGTGAGTGCACTGGAATTTGGCACTTGCTGCGAGTCATGTCTGTGAGCAGAGTGGAATTTCTACAGCATGGCCTAGCAGCTTAAAAAGTAAAAAGCAGTAGGGGGTGTGGTGACTATATTAGGAGGGCGGGGATGGTTCAAAATCATGTTTATTGCTAGAGAAGTGTTAAAGAAAGAATGAATGTTTTCATTCAGAGCATGGAGTAGCTGGGGGTCTGCACTGCTTGTCACTGATCTACGAGATATCATCTTGCACTTGCTCTAAATGGCCAGATCCTGTGCATGAGTAAGAGGCCGTTTCTCACATGTAATAATCACTGTAAGTGATGTCTGTGGAATAAAAGATTTCATCCGATGTTTGTTAGTTCTATACACTGAGGTATGATTGATGATAAGAGGTGTATTCTACCACCAGGCTGTAACTATACGCTTTCACTGTGAGCGATGTATATGTATAATACAGTACGATAGACCATCTCACTGTGTGGATAGGGGGGGGCCTGTAAATATGAGGGTTTGTTGGCGCTTTTTGTGATAGTTTCTCATCTGATTTCTTGTTAAGATTTTAGTCCATGAATTGCCTGTACTTAAATAATGTCTTCTTTTTTTTTTTTTTTTTCCAGTATTCATTCCCGTCTCACCCTAGCCAGAGATACGCTCCTCCAGGTGAGTTGCTCTTTCTATAACGTACAGCTTTACTGCCCACTATGTGGCTCTGCGCAGGTCAGTGATGACAATAACACGAGCACTGGGGAGAAACATGTTGAAAGCCACACAAGGAGTCCGTGGCAGAGCTGAGATTTCTCAGACGAGGAAACTTAAATAATAACTAATAACTTGTCTAGGTCTGGTACGACAGCGCAGGTTTGTTTCCTGGTTTTAGCAGTCATTTAAAATGTACAGAGTGGGCTATTATTCGCCCTAAAAAGCCCCCTCATGCTATTGGCTGTTTGATGTGTTTTTTCACTTCTTATGGAATGGCTATTTTACATCACACGTATATTTTTATCTCCCCCATTCATTGTATAGAGAAAGCAATCTTTTGCATGTTCTTTTTTTTCCCCACAGAAGCCTGATTTTTTAATAAAAGTTTTAGCGAGGGCTCTTGCGTGAGTCATGTCTATTTGCATATATAAATGTACCCACACACATTCTAAAGGAGACACAATCCAGCTGCTTAATGCTACATAAGCATTAGAAAAGCCATCAGGTCTGGCTTTAATATAGAAACTCATGGGAGCATGCATGGCCAAATACCATTTGAATGCATGACCACATTAAAGACCGACCTATTGGCTGTGCCAATGCTTGTTTTATATTGCTCTAAATAACTACCACTTGGTCTCTCGAAAGGATGGAAGGCTGAGTCTGCCTTGGCACTATTCAAACTCATGCACATGCTGAGCTTGCAGAGCCGTCCTGCCAGCTCCTCATGGCGGCACACTGCTGATCTAAGGCCATGAGTTAGGGCCTGTGCTGAGCGTGCACCCTAAGGCGAAGAGGGGAAGGGACCAGTGTGAGGCACACAGAGAGTCCAGGCCAAAGCAGAACAGCCTGGGTTATAGACATGTAGAATTAGGAACCTATAGGCCAGTTATAGGAGGGGGAGCGCGGCATATACTGTCAGAGTGAGATGCTGCGCTTCTCACGAGGTCATATCAAGAGTCCGTGGCAGAACTGAGACTAGGCTGAAGCCCAGTTCTTGTCTGGTGCGGGAGTGAATGAGCATTTGACCATAAGTTGTCTGCTCAGACGCTGCGGTTTAGTGGCAGAATCTAGAAAGTTCCACCAAAGTATACTACATTGAAGTACCGCTTTGAGAAGTATTTTATTTCGAGAGGCCCACCAACAGAGCAGTCAGTCAATGTCTAGCCCAATAGTCAGTCAATTTCTAGCCCATTCTTAACCACCGCAGGGGAGCAAAGGCAGTTCTCCACATTACAGGGATGTGAGATTTCTCTAGTTTGGGAGGCCTTAACCAGCTGAGACTGTGGCAAATGTGGGCCAGGGTGAGGGATTTGTTGGCCCTGTGTACATCTGTTGGTGTGCGATGTCAGTAGTCTGCAGGGAACCTTTTCCAGCAGCAGACCCTTTGAGAGGGCACGTGACTTCCCGGGAAAGCTCTCAAGAAAGAGACTCGCCTCCTGAACTAGGACACGATTATGCACAGTGTGAATGCTCTCACTGCGATACTTGCCTCCCTGGTATTTGTAAGGTTAGCTTTGATCAATTCTTTGAGGGGACAACGTTTTCGTGGGTTCTGTGTTATTGTTAGTCATGTCTTCTAACAGTAGTGTTTGATGGTGAATATACACGTCAAGAAGAAATGTCTGTCTTCTTTATTATATTTTGGTACACCATAAGATGCACCCATTTTTCAATCAATCCTAGAAATCTGCCAGAATCTAACAGTTTACCTAGCCCTCCATTTCTTAAAATCTTAAAAGTTTCTGAGGGCAGTAAATTACTGATTTTCTGAGAATTCTGCTGCTATCTCCTATCAGTATAAAATGAAACCTATTTCACTGTGAATTGCAGATAAACAAATACAAGTGGGGCTAAAATTTACTGTCATGTTATAAAATTACAGCTGGGCAAAATAAATCTACTTAAAAATATAAAATAAAATATATGTTCGAGGCATGTGAGTTGTAGATCACATGCTTTGCATACTCCTGCCATCTAGTGTTGTTTGCCATTTGGTTTTTCTTCGAAGAAGTCTTTCCAGTCACGAGGTAGGTGACTCCTCCTTTCAGTGATAGTGCGCATGGGCATCGACTCCATTGTTAGATTGTTTTTTTCCGCCTTCGGAAGTGTATTGCTGCGCTCCGGTTTGAAACCGTTCTTCAGGTTCCCCTCGGTGCGCAATCCACTCTACCTTCGACTGTATTGTTTTCGTACGTGTATCCCACTTCTCCGCGTTTCGTATTACTCGACAAAACTTCTATTTTGATCGGAAAACTCGTGGAAGGCCATCGGGCCTCACCGCGTCGGCCACCTCGCAGTCGATGGAACGTGCTCCATTCAAATTCTGTCCTCTGTGCCATGTGAAGTACCCGCGCACTGACGCACTGTGCAACTTGTGCTTATCTCCGGAGCACAGCGAACAGAGCTGCGACGCGTGCAAATCTTTCCGTTCGAAGAAAACGCTCCGTGATCATCTGGCTCGACGTCGTAAAATGCAGAGGCAAAACATTGAATCCACGCCGGACATCTTCAGAGAAGGTTCCGAGCAAGAAGATTACGACGCGCAAGGGGCCGAAGAAGAACAGGAAGAACCTGTATCCATTTTGGAATCGGACTCTGACATGGAAGAACACGTGCCGCAAGGTCAACGTATCGTGAGTACCGAACACCCCTCGCTCCAAATACCTATTCAACCCAAGCAAAAGGCTCCGGTCCCACCTACGCCTTCGGGCCACGGTCGGCACCGAGAAGATGTTTCTAATGCCCCGCCTTCCGGCTCTGCACCGAAACGTGCACCAAAGCCTTCCGGCTCGGGATCGAGTTGACTAAAGTCGGGCTCCGAGCCGAAACCTTCCGGCTTGAAACCCAAAACATTCGACACCAAAACCGGCTTCTGAGCTTAAATCTTCGGCACCGAAAATTCATCTGACCCCGGCACCTGTTTCGACGTCCCACCCCCGAAATTGGACCCCAAACAGAAAGAACTCTATATTAATCCTCAGACAGGACATCTTTCTACCAAATTGCCTCAGAAACGTAAACCAGAGTCAGAGGACACTTATCATATTCCTTTGAAGAGGAAGCATGTTGGTACTAACCCCTCTCCTCCTCCTCCTCCATCACCACCTTCCCCACAGTTGCATCACTTACTAATTACACCAACTAACTCTCCTCAACAACCTGATGATGAGGATGATGGGAATGGTGGGGATGATCCTTTACCAGCAGATCCCTGGAAAGACTACAACACTGCCTCACCCACAGATAATGACCCAGACCTTTACCCTACAAAGCCTTCCCCACCTGACGACAATGTGGTGTACATAGAATTACTATCTAGAGCTGCAGAGTATCATGGGGTACAATTACATAAAGAATCCCTAGAAGAGGACTTTCTATTTGAAGCCCTTAGTAGCTGACAAAGGTCCACTCACACTCTCCCTATGCTCAAAGGCATGATGAGACATTCAGACGATATATTCAAAGACCCTGTTCGTGCTCGCATTCTCACCACCAGGATAGACAAAAAGTACAAGCCTGCCCCATCAGATCCAGTTTTTATTAAAGGGCAGTTACCACTGGACTCTTTAGTAGTCTCTAATGCCCGTAAACGGGCCAATTCACAAACTTCAGGGGACCCCCCTCCTCCAGACAAAGAGTCCAAACTGCTAGACGCCTCTGGTAAAAGGGTAGCCGCCCAAGCAGCAAATCACTGGCGTATTGCCAACACACAGGCCCTTCTAGCCAGGTATGATAGGGCACACTGGGACGAGATGGAGCAATTACTCCCGTTTCTACCAGATGAGCATACGGCTAAAGCTCAAGACCTAGTCCAAGAAGGAAAGCTCCTCTCAAATTCATCAATTAGGTGTGCTTTAGATGCTGCTGACACTGCAGCTAGAGCAATCAATACTAGTGTATTATTAAGGAGGCATGCATGGTTAAGGATCTCTGGATTTAAACCTGAAGTCCATCAATCCATTTTGAATACACCATTTGATAAACAGCATCTCTTTGGACCTGTAGTAGATACATCCTTAGAAAAGATGAAAAAGGATACGGAAGTGGCTAAATCTATGGATGCCCTACAGTCTCTGTCTAATTGTGGCTCCTTTTGTCGCTCCTTCTATCGTGGGGGGTCCAAAACCATCTCTTCAGACACTACTGCTGCACCCTACA
Source organism: Calotriton arnoldi (assembly GCA_963921515.1). Taxonomy (NCBI): domain Eukaryota; kingdom Metazoa; phylum Chordata; class Amphibia; order Caudata; family Salamandridae; genus Calotriton; species Calotriton arnoldi. The sequence continues at coordinate 201,448 of CAWUFW010012131.1, forward strand.
AGGGAAGCAATCAATCCTCCTCCTCGAGAGGCTTCTTTTGAGGAGGGTACAGAGGTAACAATGGCAAGGGTAGAGGTAGAGGTTCTACAACACGTACCTCCCCCTCTCCTAACGAACAGTGACTTGCCTACGCTTCCCCCCGATCATTTAACACCTGTCGGGGGACGTCTTTTACAATTCCTCCCCATCTGGCAATCGATAACTACAGACAAATGGGTGCTAGGAATTATCCAACATGGTTATTGCCTGGAGCTTACCAACAATCCTTCAAACATTCCACCACGTTCTCACAAAATGTCACCAGAACATTTACATCTACTTCAGCAAGAGGCCCAGTCTCTCCTGTCCAAAGGAGCCATAGAACCTGTGCCGTTACAACATCGAGGAACAGGGGTGTACTCCCTGTACTTTCTCATCCCCAAAAAGGATGGCTCCCTGAGACCTATTCTAGACCTCAGAGAACTAAACCTCTACATACTGTTGGAGCATTTTCACATGGTAACACCAACAAGTGCTCCCACTTTTACAACAGGGCGATTTTATGTCTACTCTAGACTTAAAAGACGCATATTTCCACATTCCAATTCATCCTGCTCACCGCAAATACCTCAGATTCATGATAGCGGGTCAACATTACCAATTCAGAGTACTCCCATTTGGAGTCACCACTGCTCCCAGGTTATTTACCAAATGTCTGGCAGTAGTTGCAGCACATCTAAGACGACAACACATCCATGTCTTCCCATACCTGGACGACTGGCTCATCAAAGCCAGCAATTACCAAATGTGTCTCGAACACACTCAAACCAATATTCACTTACTTCACCAACCAGGGTTTACAGTAAATGCGTTAGTCTCATCTACAGCCTTCCAACACACAAACTTATCTTGGAGCCACAATAGACACTCGGAAAGCTCTAGCATCTCCCGATGCAGTCAGGATTCACAATATTCAGTCCATTCTCACTCAATTTCAGCCCAACCAGTCATTACCAGCAAAAGTATTCCTGCAACTGCCTTCCTGTCTTGCCTTCCTGTCTTGCATTTTAATTGTTCCTCACACAAGACTTTACATGCGTCCCCTTCATGAATGCTTAGCAAGTTAGTGGAACCAATAACAGGGTCAGTTGACCGATCTAGTGTTGGTAGATGGCCACACCCATCGCTCTCTGCAGTGGTGGAACCTACAAAATTTATCCAAAGGGCGGCCCTTTCTTGACCCTGTTCCACAGACAGTGCTAACAGCAGACACATCGTTCACTGGTTGGGGCTCTCACCTACAAACTCACACAATCCAGGGACTGTGGACTCTAAAGTACAAAAGCCTCCACATAAATCACTGGAGCTACTAGCAGTGTTTCTAGCGCTCAAAGCCTTTCAAATTCACCTAATAGGCAATACTGTCCTAGTCCGCACAGACAACATGACAGCTATGTATTATATACAAAAACAGGGGGGGGACACACTCTCCAACTGTCACGCCTAGCACAAGCCATTTGGAAATGGGCCATACATCACAAAATCTATCTCCTAGCAGAACATCTTCCAGGAGTAAACAATCAAATTACAGACCTTCTCAGCAGACAGAGACAGCAAATCCACGAGTGGGAACTTCATCCCCACTTTCAGGAATGGGGGTTTCCTTACATAGACCTGTTCGCCACAGCTCAAAACGCAAAATGCCCAAGCTTCGCCTCCAGGTTCCCACACTGGTCAGGGATATTTGCCTACGCTTTTCCGCCTCTCCCACTCATTGCGTTAGTAGTTCGGAAGCTCCGACAATCATCCCTCAAACTCATAGCTCCCACATGGGCACGTCAACCTTGGTTCACCACCCTGCTAGAGCTCTCAATAGTTCCACACCAAAAGCTGCATCTCAACTCCAGTCTCCTCACTCAGAGCCATGGAGGAATCAGACATCCAAATCCCAAGGAACTCAACCTGGCCATTTGGATCCTGAAGTCATAGAGTATGGTTATTTACAATTACCACCAGACTGTATAAATATCCTAAAAGAAGCTAGGACACCTACTACTAGAGCATGTTATGCAGCAAAGTGGAAAAGATTTGTTATATACTGTAGCAATAACAATATCAATCCCCTTGATGCTTCAGTGCAAAACATCTGTTATCTTTTACACGTAAAGCAATCTGGATTGGCCTACACATCCATTCGATTGCATTTAGCAGCAGTAGCTGCATACTTACAAAACAGACAACACTTATCTTTATTCAGGGTACCAGTGATTAAAGCTTTTATGGAAGGACTAAAAAGAGTAATACCACCAAGAGCTCCACCTGCTCCAGTATGGAACTTGAACATAGTCCTTACCAGGCTAATGGGTCCACCTTTTGAACCAATGCACAAGTGTCAACTACAAATTCTCTCATGGAAAGTTGCTTTTCTTATCGCAATCAATTGGTGAACTCCAGGCACTAACTATACAAGAGCCTTTCTTTCAACTTGACAAAGTTGTTCTTTGAACCAATCCCAAATTTCTTCCTAAAGTAGTTTCCGTTTTTCACTTCAATCAATCAGTTGAGGTACCCGTTTTCTTTCCTCAACCTGATTCTATAGCGGAACGAGCTCTACATACACTAGATGTTAGAAGAGCTCTACTATATTATGTGGAAAGAACAAAAGATTTTCGTAAAACAAAACAACTTTGTTGCTTTTTCGCCACCACACAAAGGCAATCCCATTTCTAAATCCGGTATTGCAAGATGGATCGTGAAATGTATCAAAACATGTTATGTGAAAGCGAAAAGAAGCTTGACAATACCCCCTAGAGTGCATTCCACCCACAAAATAGGGGCTACTATGGCCTTCTTAAGGAATATTCCCCTAGCTGACATCTGTAAGGCATTAACATGGTCTACACCGCACACATTCACCAAACACTATTGTGTAGATGTGTTAGCGAGGCAACAAGCTAATGTAGGCCAGGCAGTACTTAAAACACTTTTTCAAACAGCTGCAACAGCTACAGGTTAGCCACCGCTTTGGGAGTTACTGCTGTATAGTCTATGCAAAGCATGTGATCTACAGCTCACATGCCTCAAACGGATAATGTTACTTACCCAGTAAGCATCTGTTCTTGGCATGTAGAGCTGTAGATTCACATGCGCCCACCCGCCTCCCCGGGCACCTATACCTGTTGCAGTTTTTTCAGCTTTACATACATACGCATAGACATCTCTATTCTACCTTTACTAACTCCATTCTCACCCTCTGCGGGAAAACAATTTAACAATGGAGTCAATGCCCATGCGCACTATCACCAAAAGGAGGAGCCACCTACCTCATGACTGGAAAGACTTCTTCGAAGAAAAACAAATTGCAAACATCCGGACCCAACACTAGATGGCAGGAGTATGCAAAGCATGTGAATCTACAGCTCTACATGCCAAGAACAGATGCTTACTGGGTAAGAAACATTATCCTTACTTTTTATTGGTTGGCTTTGGGCCCTTGAGGAGAAAACATTCATTAATAAACGTATGCATGTTCAATGACGCCATATAACCAAAGCTTCACAGTTCTAAAGCTGGTGATGGGTATTCCCCGTTTTAAGATCGGCGCGAAGTTGACTTTGTTTTGGGCTGTAAATGATATCTCTTCCAGGCAGTAAACATTTCAGTAATGGGGATTGCAGGCAGTAATGCAAATATTGCAGCAGTGGTTTTATCACTAGTGGTAACCCAATAGAGTGATTTTTTTTTTCTGGTAGGCAATCATTCCTCCTTTTGTAAGGGAGTGGTATTTACACCAGCAGTAATACCTAATTACCACCAGTTGTATACCTGTGCCTTTTCAATTACAAGACCCTAGATCTCCTAGCTTTATTCTTTACCAGTCTCTGGACACAGCCTAGTGGACTGATGAGACCAGCGTCCCATCCTCCAAGGATGAAGCTCATCTCTGCAGGAGCAAACATTGATCTATGCCATTGCTGACGTGCTTGTTTTTCTGTTTCTGCAGGTCCTATCCATATCAGCGGCAGCAAAATAAGTGGAATACAGATTGGAAACAATAACTCGATGAACATAAGCCGCAACAGTCAACAGAAAGCTGCAAAGAAAAAGTGATTTGCTTCTGCAGATCCGGCAAACTGTGCAAACCCGGTCTTTATTCTATATCACGTTTTCAATCCCACCTCTTCTGACTGCTGTTCCTTTCTCTCCTGCCCTCTCTAACTTCTGTTCCACTGTATAGTGATCAGTCCCTTCCAGGGCCCCTCCCTCTTGCTAGGTGAGCTTAATTCATCCCTGTTCCGTACTTTAAGTATCACATCCAGATCAGAGTTGGGCTAAATTTTGCTGTGTTCCTGAAGTCATTCCACAATCCAGTCTTTCAGCTTTTCTCCAACTCTTCCACGGTTCTTTCTCTCTCATTCTTGTTCTCTCTTTATGGAGATATCGCCCTTCACCAGGTTCCGGAATAACGAAGCCTGTTGTCGGATACACCTCACAAGGAAAGCAATAAAGGGAAGCACAGAACACACCGCTCTAGAGGCCGGTGCTCGCCATGAACTGAAGTCGAAACAAGGAGCCTCTTTTTTAACAGTGAACTCAGGGGACATTTTTATATCTATTTCAAGTACATCCATTGGAGCTCAGGAAGCGTCTATGGTCAAAAAACGATTTTTAAATGTTTTGTTTGTTTATAATGTTCTCAATGCTGTTATGCTTCCAATTCACTGTGGGCTTTACATGCTGTAAAGGTATATTCCAGCTTCTTGAATGCTGTTGTGTTGCAATATGTATCTACAAGCACACTAATTACAGTGAGTGACAGCAGGAGAGGATGGACCACCACATAATGCCTTATTACTCGCTTAGGGTCTCAGAGTTTGGAGGGAAGTGACAAACCTTCAATTTGTGGAGTACAGTCCACCGACTGGACTTTCCTCCACCTTAGGGATATTATTGTGGATCAAATTAAGAGGGTGCATTCTGTTCCGTACTTGAATTTATTTCAGAAATTGAAGGGTTTTTGCTTCTCTTCAAGCTCCAGATCACACCCTTAGTGTCTTTTAACTGAGCCAGACACCTTGTAACTTGCCATATGCATCCAAACGTCTTCAACTTTCTTTGGTTCGCGAAACTTGAACACAGAAAAAACTGTGACTTTCTCAGCAAGGAAGGACCGTCCGTGGCAGATTGCCAACATGAACGCCATCAGTGCAGGCTGAAAAAAGTACATCTGAACCTCGAGTGGCAGAGGTCAGATTTCAATTTGGAACCAACAAGTAGTAGAACAGAGTGATAGAACAGCCTGTCCCAGAGGAAACAGTATCAGTAAATACACCAGGCCAGACCTCCAGCAAAGTTTCAGATTTTAACTCTTTCCAATTAAGATAAAGCAGCGAAAGGTTAGACAGCATTAAACGTAGCATTTTTTGCACTTTTTAAGACCTTCAGATAAAGAAGCAAGATTGAATAGTCATATCTTTCTGAAATTCATCTCTTGAGAAGTTTAGCAAACAGATTATGACGAAGTGAAACTAGTGTAGACCTAACCTCTGCCTAGCCGCAAGACCTAAGCATACAAAATTACATCGATTCCGACATATTCGGATTACATCTAAAAAGAGAATCACACATGACATCAGAGAAAATGAATGAAGCATGGGTCAAAGCAGTGAAGTAATTTATAAGGTTGAAAGATTGTTCATGCTTATTATGGAATTGTTGGTAACATTAAGAAGAGTGGCAAAGAGGAATTATCTCAATTTATACATGATGAAAGGTGAAAGAGAAGTTAGTACCAGTATGGTCTGCACTTCAGCTTAAGAGTTAAATGTGAACAGCTGAATGGGAATAAAGTTATTTAATTTTGGTAGTGCACTATTCAGATGATAGCACGGAAAAAAGATTTAAACTGCAGGGAAATAATTGAGTTCATAACTTGTTGAGGCTTTTAGCAGAAATGTTCACAACATCATGAAGATCAAAAAAGGTATAACAGGAATTATTATCATAAAATGTGGCTTACCTCAAGCAGGACAAGCTTTAGAGTTTGATTGATATGGAGACATGAACAAGCCGTTGTGTGGTACATAGCTTAGAGGGTTGGATCATTGAGTGTGTCTCCAAAGCAATCGAACCACAATACAAACTTCCCACTGTCGGCATAACAATTTTAAAAAAACAAAAAAATCTTCTATTGACATACAGTTTCTGTTCGGATGATGGAAACATTTTTTGATTAAAATCACTAAGGTGCATGTCACCGGCTACTCAGCTGGCCAGCCACCGATGGTTATGCTTTCAATCTTTATTAGTACTGTCTCTGGAAAATATTGTTTTTAATTATCAGAAACTCAAACTCTTGGCTCCACAACTGATAGAAAAGGTCAAATGTGTGCAGCAGAATTTATATCCAGATCTGACCCTCGTCGGTGTTCACTAGCATAATGTTGACTCTTGGATCAGTGATTAATTTTAGCCGGTGGGGGCCACAAGCACTTATTTTTAGGGACCGTCACTTATTTTTCAGCATCAGATATTTCCCGTGCGAAAGAGAGGAAAAAAAGACGGAAGGAGAGAAAGGCGTCAACACCATCACAAAGGAACCTGCAGAGTAAGATAATGGGGTAGGTAGTTTCTGGTAGTGGATAAACAAGCATGAGGTGGATTTAAGACTACCGGCCTTGGTATTGGGCGCACCGCCGTTTAATTGTGCTGGCCGCGAGCGTCTGAGCAGAGCTTCCGGCACCGCCATTCTTTCTTTTATAAATTAAGCACTGCGTTGGACCCTGCATGTATGAAAACTACCAAAATATCTGATGATAATTTTTAGGAAATCACAAATGGTTGAGAATTGTTTTATTACCTTAGTGTTATAATATCCTATTTGTATCTGTTTATCTGTTTTTATCTGGTAACAGAAAATTCTTTGATGGTTTGCCCACTGGGCGCTTTGTAAAGTGCTCAGTTGTGGTTTTGTTTACATCTAAAATATGAATTAAAATGTAGAAATAGAACAATTAATTCAGTGTTCAAAAGGTGAACGATTGGACTCGAAAGCATGCTTTTTAATTTTGCTCCTGGCTTTTGGCATATGTGTTTTAGAGAAACTCTTATTGCAAATGTTTTAAGGTTAAGATGAAAGACTAAATTAGTCTCAGAACCAGGCTTGAGTTAGGATGAGTAAACTCAACCAACGACATCCCGCCGTCGCAAGCCCTGTGCGATTCCCTCGCCACCTTCTTCCACCGCAAGATCGCCGACATCCACGACAGCATCAACACCCAGACAGCCCCTACTAAGATAGATACACCAGACCCGCCGCACACCATCGACCATGACCTCTTGCCAGCCTGGGCCAGCGTGAACATAGACGACACCATCAAGACCATGAGCACAATACACTCCGGCTCCCCGTCAGACCCTTTCCCGCACCACATCTTCAACAAAGCCAGCAGCTCCATCGCACCCCACCTGTGCAACGTTATCAATCTCTCCTTCGAGACCGCGACCTTCCCAGAGAGCTGAAAACACGCAGAGATCAACGCCCTACTCAAAAAACCCAAGGCGGACCCGAGAGTCCTCAAGAACTTCCGGCCCATCTCCCTGCTTCCGTTCACAGCAAAGGTCATCGAGAAGATCGTCAACAAACAGCTAACCCGATACCTCGAAGAAAACAGCATCCTGGACCCATCCCAATCAGGGTTCCGCAGCAACCACAGCACTGAGACTGCCCTCATCGCCGCCACCTACAACATCAGGACCCTGCTGGACAACGGTGAGACCACAGCCCTCATCCTGCTGGAACTCTCCGCCGCCTTCGACACTGTCTGCCACCGCACTCTACGCGCACGCCTCCACGACGCAGGGATCCGAGACAAGGCCCTGGAATGGACCACCTCCTTCCTCGACGGCAGAACCCAGAGAGTCCGCCTCCCACCTTTCCGATCCGAAGCCTCCGAGATCATCTGCGGCGTACCCCAGGGATCTTCCCTCAGCCCAACGCTGTTCAACATCTACATGGCCCCGCTCGCACGCATCGCCAGACAGCACGACCTCAACATTATCTCCTACGCCGACGACACTCAACTGATCCTCTCCCTCACCAAGGACCCCCTCGCCGCCAAATCCAATCTCCATGAAGGAATGAAGGCCGTCGCCGATTGGATGAAGATCAGCCGACTAAAGCTGAACACGGACAAGACAGAGGTCCTCATCCTCGGCTCCAACCCCTCAGCCTGGGACGACTCCTGGTGGCCAACGACGCTGGGAGCAGCCCCGACACCCACCGACCACGCATGCAACCTGGGAGTCATCCTCGACTCAACGCTCTCCATGACCAAGCAAGTCAACGCAGTCTCCTCCTCCTGCTTCAACACCCTCCGCATGCTTCGCAAGATCTACAGGTGGATCCCGACAGATACAAGAAGAACAGTCACCCAGGCCCTCGTCAGTAGCAGACTCGACTATGGGAACGCCCTCTACGCGGGAGCCCCGGCCAAGCTCATCAAGCGACTGCAACGCATACAAAACGCCTCCGCACGCCTGATCCTCGACGTACCACGCCACAGCCACATCACCCCCCACCTGAGGAACCTGCACTGGCTCCCCGTCAACAGGAGAATCTCCTTCAAACTCCTCAACCACGCACACAAGGCACTCCACAAGACTGGCCCAGCCTACCTCAACAGACGACTCTTCTTCTACGTCCCCAACCGCCAGCTCCGCTCCGCCGACCTCTCCCTCGCCACCGTCCCTCGCATTCGAAGAACAACCACCGGCGGCAGATCCTTCTCACACCTAGCCGCCAAGACCTGGAACACCCTTCCACTAAGCCTACGACAGACCCAAGACCTGCTGACCTTCAGGAGGCTACTCAAGACCTGGCTGTTCGACCAGTAGCAGCACCCCCCCCCCTTTCTCTCCCCAGCGCCTTGAGACCCTCGCGGGTAAGTAGTGCGCTCTACAAATTCTGTGATTGATTGATTGATGGTAAGGCATTAGCTTACTTGCTCAACAAGAATGCTACGTCTCATCTTTACTCTTGGTATACTCATTAAGGAGTCACATTTGACCTTTTGTATAGGAACATCTAGTGGGTTACATGTAATAATTCTGCTGGGGTCTTTTGGAACTCTTGCTTGAACTTCAAACTGATGCACAGACTTGACCTTGAATGGAGTTCAGTGGATAAACCTCTAGAGAAATGAGGCTATATAATGGCCTAGATATAACCTACAGTGACGTGAAAAAGAAACTGCACCCTCCTAAGATTCCCCGGGGGGCTACAGAAATTGCTTATGCGATTTAATGCTTTCTGCTGTATGCGTGGCCTGGAGATCAACACCTCTAAAACCACATTTTTGACAATAAATCCTCATAAGTCATATAAGGGTAGACCTGCTCTGTGTGGCACCTTGTTGGAGAGAGTCAACACCTTTTATTATTTGGGAATCACTGTAGCCGATAGCATGTCTTGGAAGCCTTAAGTAGCCAAATCTACCTTGAGGCTTTCCCAAATAGCTGGGGCACTGAGTAAAGAACAGAGATTTTCCTATAGTAAACCAGTGGCGGGGCTTCTCCAGATATACAAATCTAAAGCAGTGAGTGCGGCCCTTTATGGTGCAGAGCTGTGGGGTTTCGAAAGGATGGACGATCTCGTCGGAGCTGAGAACAAATTCCTGAGGAGTATAGTCCAGCTTCCCCAGAGTACACCATTACATCCCTTCAGGCTTGATTTGGGCAAGAAAAAGATTGCCGATAAGGCTATGTTACGTCCACTGTTGTTTTGGCGGAGGAACTGATCCACCCCAGAGTTAACCTCCTATGCTAGGGCCCTAGATGAAGTTATCTCCCTAGATAAGCAGAAAAGGCTAGGTTGGCTAAAGAACATCAAACTTCTATTAGCCAATATATGGCTAGAGGAGTAGTGGGCAAATAGGGATCTTGCCTCATTTCCCAGTAAAGATCAAATTAAATTGCAATACTGGGGCTGGGTCGCCCAGACAGCAGCTACCAAGTCAAACGAGGGCCGGTTAAGCTCGGATTTTACAGATTTTAAATCCGGTGCCCTCCTTGAACCCTATCTAGATACTATCCAGACCTCTTCGGACAAGAAACTATACATGCAGTTTAGGTTTGGCACGCTCCCCCTTAATGTACTTACTAGCTCATGGTGCAACCCCACGGTGGCATCACGGTTCTGCTCTTTGTGTACTACCGCTCCAGAATCTCCAGCGCACGTTTTATGTGCTTGCCCCGCCTACTCTCGTCCTAGAGCACAGTTGCTTACACCATTATGCAAGCAGCTAGGGACGCGCGACTACGGTGATGCCCTACGCATACTCAGATCCGGTACCAGACAAGTGATAGTCTGTGCAGTTGCCAATTTTCTGGGTTGTATGCAGGCATAAGGAGGAAGCTACTGAATAGGGGAGGAGACTGACTATTATCCATCTCATCTGTCTTTAAACTAACCTAACACATCTGTGGTATAATACCCTTGTGATGAATATATCTAGGTATGAGAGGGCCTCTAGGTCGCGTAGCGGATCTAGTCAGAAGTCTATGCCTCCTAGAGGTGCTGATGATCAGGCTGAACCAGTATGAGAGCTGTACAGTATATGAACTTTAATGCATGTTTATATCCTCAGGCTTATAGTTGAGAATATGATTGTATTAGCTATTTTTTTATTTTTTAATGCATAGAATGAATTGTATTTTATATTTTTTAGATTGTTGTGTGTTTTATGTTCTACCATAATTCTATCAATTTGTAGCGTAGGAGCGAAACCGTACAGGGCACTCTCATGGTCCTATGTTTAAATAATGTTTGCTGTTGCAACTTACCGGACCACGTTTTTCTATGGTACCAAATTGATTTGGGGTTTTAATATGTGCTGTCACTTTTTGACAATGCCTTTATGGTTTTTAACCAAAATAAACCTAAATGGTGAAAGTGCACCCTCCTAAGATTCTACATTGTTTCATATTATACTCCACTGCCCAGGGCTATACTGGTTGTAAAAGGCCCTAAACTCGAGTTGTAGTTCCGAGGCACAGGCGAGGGCCTATAACGAGGGTGAGGGCCTTTAACAACTGGTATAGCCTGAGGCATAAGGGCTGTAAGGCTATTAGAACATTCCACCCACTAGGGGTAGAATGTTCTAAATTAAAAAGGGAGAAACATGAAGACAAACATTGCAATGTTGGAGCTCCAGTCTTATGCCAGCCATTATAAGCCCAGAGCTACTCCATTGTTTTCAATGGAGCTCTCAACATTCCAATGTCCTTAATATATATAAATGGCCTTCCTCTTGTCCTCAGTAGGTTGTAGCAATAGAAAATAAAACCTCCCATGACAGTTAACAAACAAAAGTTTGATTATGCCATCATTTAATAAACAGAAAAGTCAGCTAATGTACAGCCTTGTGTGAAAAAGTCAGTGCACTCGCACTGCTTCCATATCAGTTAAAATGGAAATTATAATTAGGTGCTGCCAATCAAATGCACATAATTACTTAATCATCAGAAGTGCTACCACCTGTATATATAAAATAACAAACAATCATATTAGTCTGGCGTATTCAGGTTTGTGGTAATAGATCATGATTAGAACAAAATTGATTTGTGAAAATGTCAGAGAAAAATTGTTGTTGCTCTTAAGCCTATGAAGGGCAATAAAGCCAAACAATATGACTTTGATCATTCTCAATGAGAACAATTGTTTACAAATGGAAAACTTTCAAGATGGTTGCCAAATGGAACCTCAGCAAATTCTCCCCAAGATGGAACTGTGTGATGCTCATAAATATCTCAAAGAACCCAAAAGTTAGATCAAGGGATGTACAGGCCTCTGTAATTGTGGTAGACGTTAGAATTCACATTTCTATCTTTAGAAAAATAATGAACAAGTACTGCCATTATAGCCAAGGGTAGCCAAGAAAAAAACTACTCTCTAAAAAATATTGCTGCTCAGCTTAGGTTTGCAAACTAGAGCCTGAATGAACCACAAGACTTATGGAACAATATCCTCTAGACAGACAAGACCAAAACTAAGCTGTTCAGTGCACTTGTTTGACACACACCAAACAATATGTACCTAAATAGTACCTAAATGATATGTATATGTACCTAAAGGACCTAATAGTAACTGTCAAGCATGGTGGTGCGGGGCGATGATGTAGGCATGTTTTGCAGCTCCAGGACTGTGACCTCTTATAGTCTTTGTGTATACCATGAATTCCTCTCTATTGCAACACCTTCTAGCAGACAATAGGAGACTATTCGCGCAACATTAAAGCTTCAGCGAAAGTGGATTGTTCAACAGAACAGGGCAGTGATCCAAAGCACATCAGTAAATCCGTGATGGAATGGCTGAAATTGAAAGCATAAGGATTTTGAAATTTCCAGGTCAATGTCCAAACCTTAACCCCATTGAAATGCACTTGCTATACCTATCGAAGGTTATGTATCAAACAAATGCCCTCATACATCACCAAGGTGAAGCAGTTTTGTACCTAGGAGAGAGACAGAATTACTCCCAGGTGATGTGAGAGACTGATCAACTTTTTCAGAAAATGATTACTGCATATTAATACTGCTAAATTGGTTCCACGTGTTACTGAATCACAGTGTTCACACAAGGGTACTGAATGTCAGCAGATGTATGTGTTTAATAAATTTGGACAAAGTGAAATATGCGTTCACATAGTGCAACAAAGCATTTTCAGTGACGGAGAGCATTGAAAGTGCTTTGTGGTGCCATGTAAATTAAATTTGTTGATCAGTTAGAATTAATCACTAGGTGGATAGCATTATTACTGAGCAATTGCTTTTTTTCTTTCTTATTACCCAGGAACCTTTTGTGTTACTTGTAGATCTGAAACCCAAACGTGTGCTTTATTTATCACACGAGGTTAGATTTATCTACTGTGCGGATTAGATGAAAACCATGTCTTAAAATGTAAACCGATCGAGCCATAATAGGGTCTGCTTTTTTCCCACATCATTGTGTGCCCTAGACTCATACTCCTACTCTCCAGTGTTTATAGGTTTACACTGTCTCCCGGTATTCAGTACAGTCCATGTAATATCTTAATTTATGCTGTGAATCGCAATGAAAGTGTATTGTATATTCTGATGAGAATTGTAAACCCTGGGCAATAAAATTATTTTAGATAAAAACCGCATTGGGTTGAAAGGATCTTTACGCTCACCTGGAAAATAGGCCTTTCCGATTTCTAAGTAATTAAAGAGTAAAGAAACCCTGAGTGCTCATTCCAGCAACTGGACATGTCCCAGACAGAGTTTCATCCAATGAGGCAGCTCCGGATGAGCTAAAGACTGATCCTAACTGAAGCGCCTGTCCTGAGCCTCCACCAGTGTTTTGCGTTGTGGGCGGCATTCCTGCTGGTCGCTTACTATTTTATAACATCTTCTGTTAATCGGAGATGCTTCTTTCCACTCAAGCTTTTAGGATGCATAGTGTGGTTCCAAATTCTACTTCTGTGTTTCTGCATATTCCCCAGTAGATTAAAGTCTGCCTAAAACATTCATCATCTGCTTGCAAAGGTGGACGGCGCTCTAGCTTTCCTTTTATGGGGAGTGTAAGAGCATGCTCACCTCGTACCGAGCCTTTTCATTACTGAAGTGGTTTTGATGGACAACCCCGTGCGTAGAGACCGAGCCTTTTACTCTGCCAGTAACCTTTTTCTTAACCTGAAACACCTTCATTTTCAACCCCCTTGTCACTTGCTCAGATGTCAGCCATTTGCTAATTGTACAGAAGGAAGGGAATACAGGATGGGGTGGTAGAGCTGGCTTCTTCCTTGCTTATGTAATTCCGCATTTGAGTGTATCCTGAAGCCAGTGTTACTATGGATGACTCGCAGTCTGGTTTTTACCAAATGTGGTATTGAGTTGGCTGTGTGTGATATCCGAATGAGCGCTCTCTTTTTCATCGGGTAGACTTGATGTTTTTGTAAAGTTTTGGCCACCTTTAACGTAGTGGTCTAGTAAGGCCTTGGGCTGTTGACCTAAGACATGGATGCGCATCTCTAGGCTGCCTTTAGATTGCTTGCTCCTCTCCAATGACTTTGCCAAACTGGCCTCTCTCCCTTTCTTGTGTAGCGTGTGCGTGCTAGCCTGGCGTATTAAGAAACCTTGGTTGAAGTTTCAGGTTTTTGTGGTAGATACTCACTTGATAGTACAACAATAGGCGAGGAAGTAGGGAACAGGAATGAGGTCACACATTACTCCACAACTCCATCTCAAGTGATACTTGACTGTGGCCACAATGTCTGACTAAAGATTGTTCCCAACTGCCTACTCTAAGTAACGCAAGCAGAGATGATGAAAGTAGGTGTGGCAGTGGTATCCTAGTCTTCCTGAGGTCATCGCCCCCAGGTTCACCTCCTGTCTTGGCCGAAAGGTAAATAACCTCAAAGTTGCAATGGGGCGTAAACTTGGCTACCATCAACAAGTCTTACAAGTGACGTGACAAAAGATTTTTTTTTTATAGTGCTGATCCAGCGCGACAGTTAATCAGGGATCGATACTCATCAATAGTTCATGCAATGGCCCATACACATTCACCCAATGTCCCTGATGTGCTGGGGGTCAAGTTTTAATGACGTGAATTTTGGTTCCTTCACAGATTTATGTTTGACAAGTCTAAATACATAACTAGACCTGTATATCAACTCTCTTTCCTCTCGGTCGATAGACCAATTAGTTGAGTAGTTGATGGTAATAATAGAACTATCTAATCAGCTAAAGAATCACAAACTCTCGGTAAATTTAATAAAGTTTATCTCAAATAATAATAAAAGTAAGTGGTTAATGCTCATTGCATACGGTTACAATGCAAACAAAGAATCTCACATAAGAGAGAAAAATCAATCAACAATGCAATGGGGTCAAACTCATCTACAATATTACGATATGCAAATGAAGGAGTGGATAGATGAAGAGACATAAGTTTCAGAAAAATAATGCAAAACAATTTACATATGACGGAGTGGATAGATGAAGAGAGATACGTTTCAGAGACAAAAATACATTTGCAAATAATTTATGCAAAGTACGAGTCGGAGAGAATACAAACCCAAAGGAATTCAATGAAATACCACCCCCTTGGCCAAAAGAGTAGTGGGGGTCTCCCGAAATAGTCAGGAGACAAAGATTTCAGAAACGGGACAGGATAGGGACAGGAACAGCTAGGCCTCTCTGCAAACTGACGGACAGCGACGCGTCACCCGTCTCTCCTCCGCATCCGACCTAAGGCTCTCCCTCTCTACTAAACCACACCCCCAAAGGCACCCCAGTTATACCCTAAAACCTACATGTCCGTCCCACATCAGTTGAAACATTTCATTTAATACGACAGCTCATTGGTGGATTCGGGAGGTGGTCGGTCACACCATCATGATTTCATTATAAATTACTATAGACTATTGTTCCACTTCCCTTCTCATGACCTAAGCTTTGACTCGTTCATACGTTAAATACATGTATCAATTTGAATCCCACGGCCAGTCTCTTTTTTTGGCAGGCGAACAATGCACTCTGTGCAGATCATCCTTGAACTTTTGCCCCTCCTTTGCGGCACTCAGCACTTCTGTTTGCTTTGGTAGGTCATTCTCGCTCAATTTTCAGCCCCTCGGCTAACTTAAGAATAATGGAGGCCCATTTCAGCTCACTACGGCAAATAGAACATAAGCATTCATTAATTACATAGAAATGCACTTTTCACTGTTTACCACCCACCTTTGCACTATCCCCTGTTACATGTTTTCCTAGCAGAAGCTTAAGGCAAAAGCGGCATTATTCATTATTTTTAATGCAAGATGCGAAATATAAAATGCAGCTTAAACATGCATTAATTCCGTTTCTTTCAAAACGCATTGTAGTATGCGGCCTAGTTCTTTCATGCATTAGTTCACATTAGTGCACACAGGCGCAAAGCGGTTTCCCTCGTGTTCATGTGATTTGTATGTTAGTTAGTCACTGCACACTGTTAGTATGTATTACGGGGGTGTTAATCCGAGCAGGTTTCATTTTGCGAAACCCTGCTCCATCAATCCACCCTCTGATGGCTTACTGGAGCCATCATAAAATACCTACCATACCAAGTGCCATCTTCATCTATCTAAAATTCAGTAATCTTTTCTCTTTTCATTAAGTTTTCATCTAAATCTTTCATCTTGTCATAGTAATCTCCTTTCATCTCCTCTAGTTCTATCTTATCTCTTTTTCTTTTTCTTGCTTTTCGTTTGTCTTTTGATTCTGTCATCTCTTTTCTTCCACACTTACACTGACAACATTTATATATTGTTATTATCATTAAGGCTACTCCAGCTACTGAAATGATTGGCATTATTATTTTCCCTAATAAACTACTTCCAAAGGTAGAGAACCATTTACCTGCAGAAGAGAAACTCTTACCAAGTCTCTCCCAGACACTGTCAACCTCCAGTTGTGTCAAGTCTTCATGTAATTTCGTAATATTCTTAATATATCCTTCAATACCTTTACTTTTGTCAGGTATATAAGTACAGCAGTGTTGAATTTTCAACATGCCACAGACGCCACCCTCTTTTGCCAATAAAATATCAAAGGCAAGTCGATTTTGCAAAACCATTGATCTGATTGCAACCATTTCAGTGTCAATCATCAAGAACCCACCAGCAGTATCTGTCGATAAACGATCAACCACTGTGGACAATTTTCGAATTTTATGCAAATTCAGAACGACTCCAACTGAGGGTATCAGTGCACCAAAGATATCACCTACTATTTCCGAAAAACTAGCTCTCTTGTTACGTGTTTTATTTCATTAATTCTATTGTTACTTTTGTCTACATGGTAGACCTTCGGGAAAATAATTGCAAAATAACAGCTACCATACCAATGTGCAGGTAATCTGTAATAGGCTTTCTTACCACACACATAATAGACTCCTGGAAAAACAGGATCAGTTCCACCCTTCAATCCCCAACCTCCAGTAATTTGGAAGGTATGCTCACATTCACTAGTACCAATGAAATAATTATTATAGTTAGTTCTAAGTCTAAGTAAACAGATTTTTCCCTTTTTATGCCAGTCCAAGGACATTGCAGCGTATGTCTCGCCTTTCTCATAATTTCCTTCTCTATATTCCCATGGTGGTACCTGTGAGTCTTGTTCAGCAGCTTTTCTTTGGAGAACTTTCTCTTCTATATTCTACCATATCTATGAATACTTTTTCTTCAACCCGCAAACTACAAGTTAGGTTGTTTTTGTAAGCATATTCTATATCTAGTGTCTTAGTAATATGAAAAAATTCTCCCATATAACGTGCATTTTTACTACTTAAAACCTTGTTCAGTTCTTTTATAATTGGTATCTCTGAAAATACTAAATCTATATTAGAATAATGGTACTCCAACTTCCCCGTCACATAAAATAAACTGGTTAAGACACTGCAAGACACACCATAGGTTAAAGGAAGGTGGTGATAAGTCACCCCCTCTGAGACAGACGAAGGTAATTGCATGCACACATAGCAATCATTCACATTCATAGTATTCACATATTCATACAGCAATTTAGTAAACACATTTAACGAGAAATCACTAATTGATTTATCATGATGGAGAATGCTTCCATCTATTTGTTCTATGTTAGTATTAGGGGTTTCTTTAGTAACATCACTCACTCTCACTTATTATATCATTAGTACTGTTTCTATTACTAGTTACCATTAGAATAGGTACAATGACAGTTAATAATATCCACATGGATGTTAGTAGAAAGACACTACATAAGCAAGCTTTAATACATCTACGTTTTAGACTAGACTTTGGATGTTCAGTCACTTTTGCTTCGGCCATTTCTGAATACAAATCTAAAATTATGGAAACTCTAAACTTAAAATAATTTTCTGAAAAATAGTGTAATCCTGCACCTCACAGCTTTCTTTTATTTTATTTTATTTAAATCTTCTGAGTCCTTTTAATTCATTTCATCTGGCAAGGTTGCACCTTAATTCTTCACAGTTCATTTAAGGTGGTTTCAATTTGTTTTCATCCACTTGCTCAGTGTCAGCACTGTCTTTTTCTTCACTCGGATCTGAGCTTTCAATTTCCTCCAAGATAACGTAAGTCCATTCTGGTGCTGTGTATTTCCTGCTTGGAATTCTTACTCTCCTTGTTTTTCGTACTGAATCTTCTTCTGACTCTTCTTGTTCTGCTTGACTTGAGACCTCATTAATTTGCTCTGGTCTTCTCTTTGACTTTCTCCTCCTCACAAGAGTGTATTTCAGTCTTTTCACTCCACCTGGCCAATTGTCACACTTTCTTGGCCTTTTAACTTGTACTACTTTTTCACCTTCATCTGGTTCACAGGTTCTTTTATTTGGCCTTCCTTCTACCTGCTATTCTTCTTGATTTTCAGTAATTTCTCTTTCTTCCGGTTCAACAGCAGTCTCATGAGACCCAGTAACTGGTGCCCACTCTACTTGACTTGTGCTTGGCTGTTCATCATCTGTTTGTTCTTCAAAATCTGTTACTCTAGATTCTTCAGCTTCACACACTTCAGCCTCTGGTCTTTGGCTTTGGCTTACCAGTTGCTGCTCTGCTCGTCTTTCAAGTGGACTTGGGACTCGTCTGGTATGGCTGGCATGGATCCAATTTGGCAAACCACCACACTTCACTGCTGTTGTCATCACCAGAATTACCTGGTAAGGTCCGTTCCACCTGGGTTCTAAACCCGATTTCCTCACATGCTTTTTGACGAGAACCCACTCACCAGGACTCAGATCATGAGCTTGATTCGGCTGTGTTGTAGTGACATCTTCTCCAACCTGGCGAGACACAGAACGCACCAGATCAGCCAATCCTCTGCAATAATCAAGCACTAGATCATCAGATATATTCATCAGTTTGTTCGCTGGTATAAATGCTTGTCTCATTGCTCTTTCCACCAGGACTTCATGTGGACTCAAACCCGCCTTTTTGTCAGGAATGCTTCTAAGACTCATCAATACAAGGGGTACAGCATCAGGCCATTTCAGTGTTGTGGATGCACACACCTTTCCTAATCTAGATTTTATAGTGCCATTAATCTGTTCAACCGCTCCAGATGCTTCGTGTCGATAGGCACAATGCAGCTTCTGCTCAATATGTAATGCTGCACAAATCATCAGAATTATCTCGTTATTAAAATGGGTTCCTCTATCCGTTTCTAAAGTGACTGGAAATCCAAATCTAGGGATCAGTTCTCTCAGAAGTAGCTTTGCGACAGTTACTGTCATTTCTTCTCGTTGGATAGGCTTCCACCCAGCGAGAAAACAAGCAAACAACAACCAACACATATTTCAGCCTGTTGCACGGGGGTAGCTCTAAGAAGTCCAACTGAAGTCGGGTGAATGGACCTGCTGCCTTTCCATTTCGTCCCCAACTAACAACTCTCTTCCTGCCTGGATTCTGCTGCTGGCAGGTGACACACCTCTGGCAAAGACTCTCTGCAATGACCCTGAACTTGGAGTTATACCATGACTGCTTGAAGAGCCTGATCTTTGCATCTCTTCCAACATGTGCAATTCCATGGTATACCCTTGCCATATGGGATAGTATACTATCTAGCATGACTGGTCTTTCGTCTATATAAACTAACACTTCATCCTCAGCTCTTTTTCTGCAGCCTGAATTTTTCCAGATTTCCTTTTCCTCATCACTTGCTCATCACTTGCTCTTCCAACATGTGCAATTCCATATGGGATAGTATACTATCTGGCATGACTGGTCTTTCGTCTATATAAACCAACACTTCATCCTCAGCTCTTTTTCTGCAGCCTGAATTTTTCCAGATTTCCTTTTCCTCATCACTTGCCTCTTCCTGTAACTGCCTAATCTCATCCCAAGTTTCAAAAGAAGAAGAGAACATAAGATGGCAATTGGTATTTTCCTTTTCAATCCCTCTGTTTAAGGCAATCAAATTTCGTGCACAGAAACGCGCTACTTGATCTGCGTATCTGTTACCCCTTGTCACATAGTCATCTCCTGACTTATGTGCGGAACATTTGACCACTGCAATTCTTTTGGGCAATTGTGAAGCGTCCAATAAATCCTTTACAGTTTTGCTGTTCCTTATAGGGGAACCTGAAGAAGTCAGAAATCCACTTTGCATCCATAGCTGCCAAAAATCATGGACAACCCCGAATCCATATTGACTATCAGTAAATATGGTTACCCTCAGGCTTTTGGCAATTTTGCACGCTCTAATCGGAGCTATTAATTCAGCAATTTGAGCAGAGTTTACCCCTTTTAAGACAGGATGCTTCTAGAACTCTCGCTATGGTGCAAACAGCATAGGCAGTACACAATTCTCCCTTTTCATTTCTTAAACATGATCCGTCCACAAACATCTCACAGTCTGATTCCTCTAATGGAACGTCCTCAATATCAGGCCTGGGTTTTGTGCACAACTCTGTCACATCCAAACAATCATGATCCGCCTCCTCTCTCACTTTCTCACAATATGAATTCGGCAAAAGAGTTGCCGGATTTAATGTAATGCACCTTACCACGGTCACATTTTCAGCACCCAAGATCACTCTTTCATACTTAGTCAGCCGACTAGAGGTCATATACTGCGTCCTGGTGCGTGTCAAAAGGATCTCAACTGAATGTGGCTCATACACCTTGACTGGATGTCCCATCATAATTGTTTCACTCTGTTCCAGACTCACACAAGTAAGCAGCTACTGCTTTCAAACAGTCTGGTAACGCTGCAGCCACTGAATCCAAAGTAGCAGAGAAATATGCTACTGGATGTCGTGCCATTCCATGTTTTTGAGTTAAAACTGAAAGTGCACACCCATCTCTTTCACAACAGTACAATGCAAAATCCTTTGCATAATCTGGCATTCCCAATGCAGGTTCTCGACAAAGACTGTTTCGCAGTTTAGTAAAAGCTTCCATACTTTCATCATCCAACACAATCGGATCTTTCACATCTTTTCGTCTCAACCTTTGTAGAGGTTTTGCAATCAGTGAGAAGCCACTGATCCATTGCCTACAGTATCCAACCATTCCCAAAAACATTCGGACTTCTCTCTGAGTTTTGGGTGGGCTCATCTGTTTAATCACACTAATTCTCTCTGGTGTCACCTTACTGGCTCCTTTTTCTATTTTGTATCCTAGGTACTGGACTTCCTGTTTACAAAATTGCAATTTTGCTGGTGACACTTTGTGTCCTCCCTCTGCCAAATGGTTCAGTAAGGCAATGGTATCTGTCACACATGCCTCTCGTGTCTTTGATGCCACTAGCAGGTCATCAATGTACTGAACCAAACTGAATTTCCTGGCATGACTAAGGTCTCTAGACACTTTTTCAAAATCTGATTAAAGATTGAAGGACTCTCTGTGTACCCTTGAGGAACTCGGCAGCATGCCAAAACATGGTCTCCAAACCGGAATGCAAAAAGATATTGGCTTTCCGGATGTAAAGGAATCGAGAAAAATGCTTGGCATAAATCAATCACTGTGTACCATTCAGGATCACATGGGATTTGGTAAAGGATCACTGCTGGATTTGGTACTACTGGACAACAGGGTACTACAATTTTATTGATTGTTCTCAAATCCTGCACTATTCTATATTTTCCACTGGGCTTTTTAATTCCTATAATAGGCAAATTACAAGGACTACTCATTATTTCTTTTAGAATTCCCTGTTAAATCATTTGGTCAATCACAGGAGTGACTCCTGCAATTACTTCTGGATTCATTTTGTACTGAGGTGTGTTTGGATATACAGCACCCTCTTTTACTGTGACCTGAATCGGATCTACATTTGTCATTAGGCCAATCTCCTTTCCTGTAAAGTTCCATATATCCGACCTCACTGTACTTTTTAATTCGTCAGGCAAACTCTCTTCTGTGAGAAGTGAAAACAACTCCTCCACTTCTGTCCCTTGCTTCGCTAACATCATTTTGAATTTGACATCCTCATCAGGTGTCTGAAATGCAATACCATCCGACGTACAATAGATGGTACAATTCATCTTGCACAATAAATCTCTTCCCAAGAGATTTACTGGACTTGAGTCACATACCACGAAACGATGCATGTCTCTGAAACTCCCAATATGAACTTCTATGGGATTTGTGACTGGTGTTCTAATTTGCTTATTTGAGACTCCTACAACTTGGATAGTTTCTCCCAAGAGGGGTAGGTTTGGAATTTCTGCTGCTCTCACAGTAGACCGGGTAGCACCAGTGTCCACTAGGAATGTAATATTACCTTCCACCTTTACGACAACAAATGGACCTGACTTATCTACCGCTAAAGATGTGCCAAGTACGCACTCTTCCTCCCCCTCAGGCACAGTCATTGAGATGAGTCTGAATCACTCTCATTGCACTGCAACCAGTATTGCGGAACCATTTGCACATTTTGATTCTTACCAACATGGTCACCTCCGTGAAATCCAGTATTCGCAGTGTACCTCTGCACCTGAGCATTCACATTATTGGGCATAGGAGCTTGTGGCACCTGTAACTGTGGAGCAACTACCTGCTGCTGCTGCTGTTGATTCACACCCACCTCATTCTGCATCTGTGGATTGAAATTTTGATTTACCCCATTATTCTTTTGAGTGGATCTACACTCGTTCTTCCAATGTCCATACTTTCCACACGCATGACAAGGAAATTTCTTCTTAGCTTCTTCTTTACTCATTTTTCCTCTACCTTTACCTCCACTGGGTACCTGACCATTTTGATTCTGACCATTCATCTGGTAACCTGTTTGAGAATTATTATTTACTTCTTGCTGCTCTGCTACCTTCACTTGTGCCCACATCATTTTCTCTTTTAACTTTTTATGTCTTGATTCAATGTCATCACTACAATATTTTGCATACCTTAAAATTTCGTCAATTGTTTTGCTCTGCCAACAAATCAAGTGCTGCTGAATCATATTACTAATATTCGGTTTCAATCCAGACACAAAACGATACACAAAATGTCCCATATCTTTGTCTCCAATGTTCTCAAACCCGCTGTATTGTTTAAATACCTGCAACAACCTTTCATAATAAGCATGCACTGACTCTTTTGGTTCTTGGGTCGTTCTGTCTATCTTAACCCAATCTGTTTCTTTATGGGAAATTTTCCCTTTCAAGAAAGTGATCACCTCTTTGTACTTTTTCATCACCTCATCGGATGGTGCACCTGTTTTGAGATCCCTAGGGTATTCTTCTTTTGGCCAATAGACAGTAATTTTACATTCTGTCCACAAATCAGAAGGAACGACAATCTCAAACAAACCATCTAAATCTTTTAACAAAACCTTTGAAACTTTCACAAACCTCTCTACCTGTTTATACCACTCAACCGGTTTTTCTCTTAACCTGGGAAAATCATTCGGTAAGGATAATCTATCCTGTCTTGTCCAAGGAACGTGAACATATCCACCCCCTGGAACTTCTCTCATCGGACACGCCCTTTCAACTTGTTCTGTCTCTCTTAATGGAAACATTGATGTCTCCTTCCCAGTTGCCCCTTCTTTCTTTTTCGTCCATCTACCTTTCCACCGTTCAACATCTACCCATTTTTTCAGAATATTCATCAACTCTTTTATTTGCAATCTTTTCCCAGACGCATTCAAACTCTCCAAATCTTTTTCAGTAAAAGCCAGTCTGTATGATTTCTGCAGCACCTTTGACTTCTCTATGTCTATTCCATATTCACTGGCAGCCCTTGCTATTTTCTCTTGAAGATTTCTCACTCTCCAAGTAATACTTTTACACAAAAACAACAGCTCTTCATCTCAGTAAGTCCCTAGTCTGTCTGGACTTATTGTACCAATAATCATCTCTTCCAAATCCACTTTCAATTGGCTCACATTTATACTCTGTGCTTGAGGTTTTCGCTTTTCCATTCCCTTTATCCAATCATTCAATTCCTCTGATGAAGGACCTGCTGAACTCTCTGTCACTGAAATAACATTCGGCCCTATTCGCCTTGGATCTATTTGTATACTTCTTCTAGGGGTTTCTGTTATCATCCCACAAACCGGAAGATCTAACAAAGTTGTATTAGTGTCAGCCTGTCCATCCTCATTCACTATGGTCACCATTCCACTCCTGTCGCTACTTCTTGGAACTGTCAATGTATGAACTTTTGATACATTCTGTTATTCTCCATACAATGGAACTACGGGATCAATTGTTACCGGTACCGTCAATGCTTCTGCATTTAGACTTAACTGGTTTATTTTCTAGATCTGTTCTACTCTTGTCTTATTTAATAAGTCCAATTCTTTTTCTTGTACTACCCTAGCTATTTCCGTAACCTGTGGGGTTAATGGAGTTCTCATTTGTGGTGCACTCGGAGTCATCTCATCTGAATTTTCTTGGTATGGCGGAGGTCTTTTGGTCATAATATCCTCTAACAACTCATCCTCAGAATCGTTTGAATCATCTCTTAAACTTGAAGTTTCTATATTTTTCTTTTTCTCTTTACATTTACCTCCTGTCTGATCTTCAGCAACTAAAACTGGGTACAAACCTTCGGTTACCACAGCTCTCCTCCATCTTTTCATTGTATCCTCTCTTCTCTCAAAAGGGTACCTAGGCCCAAAACCTCTGTATCTCCTACCACCTCGATATCTCTTTCATATGCGTCTACCTCCCATTCCTCTAACGCTTCATACTGTGCAGGTCTGGGATTTGGCTCTAATGAACTCATTCGATTCCTCAAATTCTGCAAAATCCTCATATTAAACAAACCATGCTGTGGGAAAGCTAGAACACCATCATCCTTCGTATATTCCACCCAATTCTCTAACCAGGTACACGTATGGTATCCTCGCTCCAACATCATATAAGCAGCTGGCGTTCCTGGAGGTGGAACAAGAACTCCCTCTCTAGTCACTATTGGTTTATCTTTCTTAAAGAAATTCTTTATTTTCTTTAACAACTTTATTTTTCTGACTCTTTACGCAAATGTACCTCAACAAAAATGCACAAGGAAAACCTTTCTGTATCCTACCTATTCTATTTGTCAGTTCTCGTCCAATACCAGCGCGACTCACACCAACCGTCCAATTACGACTCTCTGCGTGTCTACTATTTCAACCAATACTAGCGCGGTTCACACCAACCAGCCAATCAGAGCTTACTTCACGCTCGCTGCCAAACCAATCCCAGCGCGGCCTTTTGTGATGTCAGTATTACTCCTTTTACTGACACTCCCTTTACAAAATAATACGGCAATGCATTTCTAAATCTTCTTAATCAAAATTTTTGTTAGTAACAACATAAAACAATGCTACCTTGTCTGTTCCTCTAAATAAAGAGATAGTTCTTTACTTTAAACAAGAAATTTCTTTACTTCAAGTAAAACAACGACCAGCGCTATTTTACACCCAAACAAGCTACAGGTGGACTTGGTACTCCTCTAGGGATAAGGCCAAAGTTTCGCTAGAGGACTTTTTGGTGTAAAGGAGGTCTTGTTACTCCCCTGGGGATAAGGCCAGAGTTTCGAAAGTGGAACCTTCACAATTTCAGACACTCTACTTGCATACGAAAATGTCCCTAAGTATAACACCTACAGCCTTCCGCCGTACAGTATTATAAAAACAGACAAAGTACTTCTGCAGTGTGAAATCTTATCCACACTCTTCTTCTGCCTATTTCAGGCTAAATTTCCATTCCTGGGATTCCTCCGGTAACTCCATACCTGAACTTCTAGACAACATAGAACAGTACACTAACTTTTCATGTTAAGAACATATAATCAATAATTATTACCAAACTAATCAATAATTAAACCGTCCTCTGCTACCAGAAAACTGATCCAGCGCGACACTTAATCAGGGATCAATACTCATCAATATTTCATACAATGGCCCATACACATTCACCCAATGTCCCTGATGCGCTGGGGTCAAGTTTTAATGACGTGAATTTTGCTTCCTTCACAGATTTATGTTTGACAAGTCTAAATACATAACTAGACCTATATATCAACTCTCTTTCCTCTCGGTCGATAGACCAATTAGTTGAGTAGTTGATGGTAATAATAGAACTAACTGACTATCTAATCAGCTAAATAATCACAAACTCTCGGTAAATTTAATAAAGTTTTATCTCAAATAATAAAAGTAAGTGGTTAATGCTCATTGCATACGGTTACAATGCAAACAAAGAATCTCACTGTCATGATTCCCCTCTAGACCGGGAGGGTCATGAATCAACTGACTCCTGGTGGACCGTACCTCCGCTCAACAGTCCTCTTCTTTCCCCACGGCAGGACTACTGGCCCGAGGAGCAGACCGACTGGGTTCCCACGCCCGAAACCACGCAGGTAGCGGATACCCTTTTCTCGGGTCAGGGCTCCTTTAACTGGAAGCCGGACTCAGCAGACGCCGCCCACAGCCTAGACGTCATCATGCAAGGACCAAGAAAACCTGGCGAATCCCGTATCCAGGTGTGTAATCACCAGGGAAGGAGCAGCAGTGAAGACGAGGAGAACGCCGAAGAAGGATTCCCGGACGCTGTAGCAGAGAAGCAGCCGCTCGTAGGAGAAGAACCGAGGATGTCGGATACGCCAGGAGGCCAACGTTTCCTCGCTTCGCCCAGCCGCGTTCCTGGAGGAACGTGGCTTACGAAGGTACGGAGCCAGGTTGCGGGGTGGGTTGGAGGGAGTAAGAAGACCAAACGTTAGGTTTCTTCTCCCTATTTGTGTTCCCCCGGTTACCCGTTTCCCCTGCACGAGCACACCTTCCGGTTCTGTAAGGCACTCCGCGGGTGTTCCCTCACTCCCTTCCCCATTACACTGAAGTACTGAGGCAGTGACACTGTTCTCCCTTTTCTCTATGTGCCGGAGAGACTCATTCAAGAGAAGGAGTTCAGCAATCCAAGGAGGGAGGAGCAACGCATCTAGCGACTTCGTGATAAGAAGCATTATCATGGACTGTTAATACTGGCCTCTGTTAAAAGAAGTTATTGTAGAATAAAATAGTCTCTAACCCGGTTCAGTCTGGACATCGATCCTTCCCCACACTTACAAGTGGTGGAGAATGCGGGCAACCTGTCCATTAGTACTACAATAATGGACACCCTTATCCAACAACTCGTGCAGGGTCAAGTGAAACTAGGATGGGCTGTGGAGCGGCAGTCATCCTCGGCCCAAGCCGACCGAGATGTGTTCAAAGACTCTATGGCCTCCCAGATGGAAATCCTCCAGAAATTGATGGCGGAACTCCTATCCAACCCGAGGCCTGTGAGCCAACACCAAGGGCCCTCGGGGGTGGCGTTACAGAAATTCGATGCCGGAGAAGACCCTGATGCCTTCCTCCTTAATTTCGAGAGGGCTGCCCGAGCCTGTGGGTGGCCGTTTGAGAAATGGCCCTTTTTCTTGGCCCCCCTATTGACCGGTGAGGCACAAGCTGCTTACCAGGTGGCAAACGCCAATTGTAATGCCCCGTACGGGGTAATCAAGGACATTATCCTAGACCATTTGGGACTGGACACGGAAGCCTTTCGCGTACGATTCAGGAAGGAAAGAGGCGCCCCTGGGGAGAATCCCAAAACCCTGTTTTTCCGCTTGAAGTCTGCAGCAGACAAGTGGTTGAAGCCCAACGTGAGCACGAAAGATGAGATAATGGATAAGATTTATCTCGAGCAATACCTAGAAGCCTTGCCATACAACACCCAGCGGTGGCTTCGGCAGCACACGCATATAACGACAGAGCAAGCAGTCGAAATGGCCACCACTTTCTCCCGTGCTCAACCCCGAACTATTATGACAGAACCAGAGAAACCCCACAGGGCAGCCGCAGCAAAGGTCGAGAAGAAGTCCTACCGCCCTCCCCTGGACACGACTCGCCCCAGGCCTATGAAACCCGAAGGACCACCGTATAAAGGGCCACAGTGCTTCGTGTGTCCACGAAAGAAGCCCACAGAGGAACCCATGGAAGTGGGATATATCCCGAGATTCATTCTGTATATGGCCGAGTTGGGAAGCGCCTTTTATGTAAGTGTGGAGGTGAATGGGAGGACAGTGAAAGCCCTTTTAGACTCTGGGTGTAGGCAGTCCGTTATCCAAGGGGACTTCGTAAAACCCACCCAGATAATCCCGGAGGCCCTAGTACATATCAGATGCGTACACGGCGACGTAAAACCCTACCCCGTGGCGGTTATCATCCTCACTCCCAACATAGGGAAGCCATATGCAGTAAGGGTGGGGGTATTGTCGGAATTGCCAGAAGATCTGATAATTGGAACAGACAACCCTGAATTCTTAGACATGTTTCTTAAAACAGTGCCGAGGCCCCAAGATAGGGTAGAAGGCAGAGGAGAAAAACAAACTCCTGCACCAGCGCTTGTCTCCCCGGAACCATGGATTCTAGATAGAAGCTTTAAGTTTGCACAGATGAATGACCCACCCTTGCAAAACGCATGGCAGAACGCACAACACCCAGGTACACCTAGCTTATACCCCCATTTTGCCATTGAGAAGGGTCTGTTATACAGGATTAGTGCAAAGGACAGTGGACCACAGCTACTTGTTCCTGTTTCTTTCAGGGACCAAATACTTTTTTTTCACATTCTCACCTCACGACAGGACATATAGGGGCTGAAAAAACGACACAAAACGTGTTGAGACACTTCTATTGGCCAGGTGTATATGGGGATATAAAAAAACATTGTCAGGAGTGTGATACCTGTCAGAAGAAGAACACTTATCGACCCCCCCGGTGCCTCTACAGCCCCTCCCAATGATTGGTACCCCCTTCGAGAGAGTCGGAATGGATCTCATTGGGCCCTTACCAAAAACCAAGAAAGGTCACCAATATGCTCTGGTGATCGTAGATTATTCAACCAGATATCCCGAGGCTTTTCCTCTCAGGGCCCCCACTACAACCAACATAGCTGAAAAACTCATCGAGCTCTTTTCTAGGGTGGGGTTCCCTCGGGATATCTTGACTGATCAGGGGACTCCCTTTGTATCACAACTTATGAAAGAGGTATGCAAGACCCTAAATCTTCGCCACATAAAGACCTCAGTGTACCACCCTCGGACTGATGGGTTGGTAGAGAGGTACAACGGAACTCTAAAGATGGTACTGAAGAAAATGCTACAGAACGAAGGAAAGGAGTGGGACCAACTTCTCCCTCTCGCCCTATACGTAGTCAGGAGTCAAGTCCAGAGTTCCCTAGGATGTTCCTCATTTGAAATGCTTTATGGGCGGCAACCGAGGAAACTCCTCGAAATGACTAGAGAGGCCAGGGAAAAGGAGGAGGCCGAGGAAACCAGGGGTTTCCTGGAGTATACACAGCAACTGAAGAGCAGAATAGGAAAGCTAAGAGATCTTGCTTTCTCCAACCTGGAGAAGAGACAGGAGAAACAAAAACTGTTTTATGGCAAAGGGAAGAAATGGAGGCGCCTGTCCCTGAACGACTGGGTCTTGGTGTTACTGCCCTCATCGACTAGCAAATTCAAAGCGGAGTGGTTGGGCCCATATAAAATAGTAGGGACGGTAGGCAACACCAGCTACAAAGTGCAGGTTAAGCCATCCCGAACACAAACATATCACATCAACCTCTCAAAAAAATGGCTAGGCCCTATACCAACAGCTGCCCACCTCACTCTACCATCCCATCAGAATTCCTCCCAAACCTTAGACCAATTGGTAGTGAACAGGGGGTTGTCGGAAGAACAACAACGTTCCCTTGACTCCGTCTTACGTCCCTTCACGGCATTGTTTTCTGACAACCCCGGACGAACGACCCTAACCGAACACTCTATCGAGACCATTCCGGGGAAGGTCATAAAACAAAGGCCTTATCGCATACCAGCCGCCAAAAGACAGGCCATCCGAAAGGAAGTACAGAACATGCTGGAGATGGGGGTCATCCGACCATCCAAGAGTGAATGGTCCTCGCCCATAGTAATGGTTCCCAAACCAGATGGCTCCACAAGGTTCTGTATGGACTTCCGTGCCCTTAACGCCATATCCACCTTTGACGCTTACCCAATACCTAGAGTGGACGAGCTGATAGAACAACTAGGGGAGGCAGCCTACATCACCACGATAGATCTCACGAAGGGTTATTGGCAGGTCCCCTTAAAAGAGGCAGATAGAAAGAAAACAGCCTTTGTTACACCGGATGGGTTATTTGAGTTCACGGTTCTCCCGTTCGGGCTCCACGGGGCACCGGCTACTTTCCAGTGCCTCATGAATATGGTGCACCGCGAACACCAATCTTTTGCGTCCGGCTATCTGGATGATATAGTGGTGTTTAGCCCTACCTGGGAGACACACCTACAACACCTACAGGACATCCTACACACCCTACAACAGGCTGGGCTACACATAAACTCAAAAAAATCCAGGGTGGGATTTCAAAAAGTCAAATACTTGGGGTTCGTATTGGGCCACGGAGTGATAACCCCACAGGAAGAAAAAGTAAGGGCCATAGCTGACACCCAGTTCCCTACAACCAAGAGAGAAATGAGGGCTTTCCTTGGGCTGTTGGGGTACTATAGGCGCTTCATCCCACAATATTCAGAAATAGCAGGGCCCCTAACTGACACCCTGCGGAAAGACTATAAAACAGAGGCTTTGTTACAACCTACGGAATCCTTAGTAGACGCGTTTACCCGTCTAAAGAAGGCCATTACCACCAGCCCTGTCT
Organism: Calotriton arnoldi; assembly: GCA_963921515.1. Taxonomy (NCBI): domain Eukaryota; kingdom Metazoa; phylum Chordata; class Amphibia; order Caudata; family Salamandridae; genus Calotriton; species Calotriton arnoldi. Next base: position 232,115 of record CAWUFW010012131.1, read on the forward strand.
TGGCTTCGCCTGACTTCTCTAAACCTTTTATACTACACACTGATGCCTCTAACTACGGCATAGGAGCAGTTCTGTCACAACTCTCCCAAGAGGGAGTCGAACATCCGGTGCTCTACATCAGTAGAAAGTTATTTCCCCGCGAGATGAGATACCCCACTATTGAGAAGGAATGCCTTGCGATAAAGTGGTCCATAGACAAACTGAGATACTACCTCGAAGGCCATCCCTTCACCTTGTATACAGATCATGCCCCCCTTCAGTGGATGAGCAGGAATATGGGCCAGAACCCAAGGGTCCTACGTTGGTTCCTATCACTGCAGCCTTTCTCCTTTGTAGTGAAACACCAAAAAGGCTCGGACAACGGGAGTGCTGACTTTCTCTCCAGAGTGTTCCCTCTCCCCGATCGGGAGAATCCAAGGGGGGAGGTGTGTCACGATTCCCCTCTAGACCGGGAGGGTCATGAATTTGACTCCTGGTGGACCGTACCTCCGCTCAACAGTCCTTCTTTCCCCACGGCAGGACTACTGGCCCGAGGAGCAGAACGACTGGGTTCCCACGCCCGAAACCACGCAGGTAGCGGATACCTTTTTCTCGGGTCAGGGCTCCTTTAACTGGAAGCCGGACTCAGCAGACGCCGCCCACAGCCTAGACGTCATCACGCAAGGACCTAGAAAACCTGGCGAATCCCGTATCCAGGTGTGTAATCACCAGGGAAGGAGCAGGAGTGAAGACGAGGAGAACGCCGAAGAAGGATTCCCGGACGCTGTAGCAGAGAAGCAGCCGCTCGTAGGAGAAGAACCGAGGACGTCGGATACGCCAGGAGGCCAACGTTTCCTCGCTTCGCCCAGCCGCGTTCCTGGAGGAACGTGGCTTACGAAGGTACGGAGCCAGGTTGCGGGGTGGGTTGGAGGGAGTAAGAAGACCAAACATTAGGTTTCTTCTCCCTATTTGTGTTCCCCCGGTTATCCGTTTCCCCTGCACGAGCACACCTTCCGGGTCTGTAAGGCACTCCGCGGGTGTTCCCTCACTCCCTTCCCCATTACACTGAAGTACTGAGGCAGTGACACTGTTCTCCCTTTTGCCAGAGAGACGCATTCAAGAGAAGGAGTTCAGCAATCCAAGGAGGGAGGAGCAACGCATCTAGCGACTTCGTGATAAGAAGCATTATAATTGACTGTTAATACTGGCCTCCGTTAAAAAAAGTTGTTGTAGAATAAAATCGTCTCTAACCCGGTTCAGTCTGGACATCGATCCTTCCCCACACTTACACTCACATAAGAGAGAAAAATCAATCAACAATGCAATGGGGTCAAACTCCTCTACAATATTACGATATGCAAATGACGGAGTGGATAGATGAAGAGACATAAGTTTCAGCAAAATAATGCAAAACAATTTACATATGACGGAGTGGATAGATGAAGAGACATAAGTTTCAGAGACAAAAATACATTTGCAAATAATTTATACAAAGTATGAGTCAGAGAGATAATACAAACCCAAAGGAATTGAGTGAAATACCCCCCCCTTGGCCAAAGGAGTAGTGGGGGTTTCCCGAAATAGTCAGGAGACAAAAGATTTCAGGAACGGGACAGGAACAGTTAGGCCTCTCTGCAAACTGACGGACAGCGCCGCGTCACCCTTCTCTCCTCAGCATCCGACCTAAGGCTCTCCCTCTCTACTAAACCACACCCCCAAAGGCACCCCAGTTATACCCTAAAACCTACATGTCCGTCCCACATCAGTTGAAACATTTCATGTAATACGACAGATCATTGGTGGATTCGGGAGATGGTCGGTCACACCATCATGATTTCATTCTAAATTACTATAGACTATTGTTCCACTTCCCTTCTCATGACCTAAGCTTTGACTCGTTCATACGTTTAATACATGTATCTATTTCACTACTTTTCTCATATAGTTCTCAGTTTTGTCCGTGGAAGGAGTTTGAATCCCACGGCCAGTCTCTTTTTTTGGCAGGCGAACAATGCACTCTGTGCAGATCATCCTTGAACTTTTGTCCCTCCTTTGCGGCACTCAGCACTTCTGTTTGCTTTGGTAGGTCATTCTCCCTCAATTTTCAGCCCCTCCTCTATCAGGCTAACTTAAGAATAATGGAGGCCCATTTCAGCTCACTACGGCAAATAGAACATAAGCATTCATTAATTACATAGAAATGCACTTTTCACTGTTTACCACCCACCTTTGCACTATCCCCTGTTACATGTTTTCCTAGCAGAAGCTTTAGGCAAAAGCGGCATTATTCATTATTTTTAAAGCAAGATGCAAGATGCGAAATATAAAATGCAGCTTAAACATGCATTAATTCTGTTCCTTTCGAAATGCATTGTAGTATGCGGCCTAGTTCTTTCATGCATTAGTTCACAATAGTGCACACAGGCGCAAAGCGGATTCCCTCGTGTTCATGTGATTTGTATGTTAGTTAGTCACTGCACACTGTTAGTATGTATTACGGGGGTGTTAATCGGAGCAGGTTTCATTTTGCGAAACCCTGCTCCATCAGTGCTAAGCTACAACAAGATAATACAGTCAAATCAAATTATAAAAAATACAGTTGAGAGGAGGGAAGAGAACAGAGAGATATAAAAAGTGTGTAATAAGACATGAATAATATATGTGGTCAAAAAGAAATCTAATAACAATATGAGATAAAACTTGAGCATTTAAGCAGTTAGAAGAGAAAAAACATATGTATAAGAGATTGGAAAATCAAGGGTGTTGGCATACTTCTTCTGTGAGGGTATGACATTGAAAAGAGGACCAGGCTTGTCGATCTAAAAAAGTGGTAAAAGGAAACCATAAGGCAGAACTTTTAAAAGCAAGCGAGAGAGGGTGAGCATATACTGAATCAAGTCTATGATTAGAAGTCTTATCTGTGCCGCATACAAGGTCAATAATGGCTATTTGGAACTACCAAAAGAGAAGGCCTGGCTCTAATCAAACTGCATGTCTCCTAAAAACCAAGCAGCCAGACTAATTCTTCAGCCAACACAGAGGCAGCACTGGCTGCCCAGTCAGAAACTTTCCAATAGGAGCCCAGTGTATCTCCGGGCTTATTAGTAATCATTCTTCGATGATTAGCCGGAGGATTTCCCCTCCCTCAGGTTCAGGCTTGGATGCTGTGTGGCAGATCTGTTGTGCAAGATTACTCCTAATTATGAAAGGTTGTGAGAGCCACTTGCACTGGAGACCTTCCAAGGATCTTCTGCCAGAAAGGAGCTGCCCCAGAATGGATGACAGGAAAGAATCTCAGGGTATCCCTGGGCAATAATGTGTTACAAACCTCATGCAAGGCATTAACATCGATGGGAAATTCAGAGAGCTTGTGGCAAGGTTAGTTTTGAAACAGAAAGAGATGTTAGATGTATCTTTAAGTCTACCCCTGATTTTAAATCCAATGAGGTAACAGAAATATATCGCACAATCCCAATCTTTAGTTACAAGGATTTACCATATTCAGACAGTCATTCTACAAACAGGGAAGTGATCAGAGCCTGTAAGGTGTAATTCTGAGAATAAAGAACGTGTATATGTGTGTATATATATATATATATATATATATATATATATATATATACACATGTATGTAACTGTTTTTAATGCAGTCACAACTACTCCCAATCCTGATGTTCGATAAAAGAAAAAAGCGCAGAAAAATTATCAATTAGGAGTGCACCAAGAATCAGAAGCGATTTCTGGTGACAGTCAACTCTAATGAAATCTAGCACTCACTTGTTAGATACCTCAGACTGGTAAATGGAAAGGGAAAATCTAGGAAAATAAACATTGTATTGATTCATTTTAGCAAAGTGTTAGCTGTGCAATGTTTCGATCTTGCTTGATGTACAGATCCTTTGGATCAAAGGCAGTACATTTATTTCATTTGATTTGGGATTATAGTTGATTTTCAAGGTTTTGTTATGATATGACCCAGTTCTTTGAATCTGACAGGTCATTTAGCTCTTTCTATTTTCCATATCTTGCAAGTGATCGCCTGTCTAGGAGTGGTCGGATGTATGTATTGGTGCAGAGGTGGACTTCTAGCAAAGTTCAAGTCTCTCCCAACATTATGACGTGAAACAAACATTGTTATTTTTAAAATAAAAGCTGTAAAGTGTTTGGAAATTCAGATTTTGAGACTTGCTTTTTTTATCTTGTTTCGATTACTTTAGGGGTTTGGGATGAGGAGAAATCAGTGTCTTCTGGTTCTCAGTAAGCTGCTGTCAGAAAAATCTCTGTTATTTGATAAGGAAGCTCAGTTGAGCCCACATCTGAACAAACACATAACAGAATACTAGCTTCAAAGCTCAAGTAGGGTCTGCTGACCCTGTCAGAGGTGCCGGCCTGTCAGGGAAACCTGCAAATGTGCATTCCTAATGAGTTTAATTGTTTTTGTAACTCCAGCATGATGGACAGAAGCATCTTTGGAGCGCACTCATTCATTATGGAGGCTTCATTAAAATGTCCAATTTTAAATAATTTCATGAATATCTGCATTACTACAAGGTCTGAGGTCATCATGTACATGACAATCTCTGATTCTCACTGAGTATTTTCCGGATGCCTTCACTCAAGGGCATCATCCATGGGCCATCGGCATGCCCTGATACGACCTTCTTCGGCTGCATCATGACTTTCGGCTTACTCCTGGCCTTCAGGTCAAGCGAAATGTTTGGCACTGGGGCCTCAATGTGGGCTCAGATAGAATGAAGCCTCGGCCTCCATGCACTTAAGATAGCCTGGCATGAAACTGACCGTTCTGTACCATTCGCACAGCAGTTGGCCCCTCCATGTCTGAGCCCATGACAGCTTGATAGGATTGCTTGATCTCTCTTCTACCGTCTCTCTCTAAGGCTTTGGAGAAGTATGTGAACAGAGTAATTTCGGACTATGCAGAGAATAACAATCTTCTACACATTACCCAATCTGGTTTCAGGGCTAATTTCAGCACGGAAACAGCTCTGTTGGAGGTAACTGAACACATCAAGGAAAAGCTTGACCATGGTGGCAGAGCTATCCTTATTTTACTTGACTTGGCGGCCTTCGATACGGTCCCATATGACAGGCTCCTGGAGAGGCTGAGTAACCTTGGTATAGGCGGATCTGCGCTGACATGGCTGGCTTCCTTTCTGGAGGATAGAGGCCAGGAAATTAGGGTGCCTCCATTCTCTTCCCCTATTCCCAGCCTGAAAGTGGGGGTTCCCCAGGGTTCGGTTCTGAGCCCCATGCTTTTTAATCTGTATATGTCGCACTTCGCATCTCTGGCGGAAGCCTGTGGGGCCAAAATAATATCATATGCTGATGATACCCAGCTGATTTTCACCTGTGAGAAGGGAGCTGATTTTAATGATGACGGGATCAGATCATGCCTCACTGTGGCATTTAATTGGCTCAATAGGAACTACATGAAATGTAATTCAGAGAAATCGGTAATCGTCTTATTTGGCACTACATCCATTGAGGACTGGAGACGTTGGTGGCCTGAGGAGATGTCTCCGCCTCTCTCAGCTCAAACTACGGTAAAAAATCTGGCATCTATATTGACAGCATGCTCTCTATGAGACCTCAAGTCCAGTCCGTAGTGGGCATCTGCTATGGCATGCTATGTATGTTGAGGAAGTTTCTTCCTCTTCTTTCACTGGACACCAGGAAAACTGTGGTCCAGGATCTGGTTACTTCCAGACTGGACTATGCCAACATTCTGTACTTGGGTCTTCCTGGCTATCTCCTCCAGCGCCTCCAAGTGGTTCAAAATGCTGCGGCCAGACTGGTCCTTGGGCTCAAGCCCAGGACTCACATGCCCCCACACCTTAAGGCATTGCACTGGCTCCCTATGAGTAAAAGGATCAAGTTTAAGGCCCTGGTACTGTTCTTCAAAGCCTTTCATGGAAGGGGCACCTCAGGACTAGAGTTAGCCACTACTTGCCAGCCAGAACTCTGAGGTCATCCTCCATGGGCCTGGCCTGCGTCCCCAGAATACGCATAGCCCGGTCTGGGGGAAGATCTTTCAGGCTCTTGGGAGCTCAAGCTTGGAACCGTCTCCCGGCCCCTCTCAGATCTACGGCTGAACTGGCGGCTTTTAAGAAACTTCTTAAAGCTTGGCTTTTTCAGGGCTAGAGGTAGCTGTTTGGTCTGTTAGTTTGAGACTATTAGTGCCGGGACACTCTTGCTGAGTAGCTGTGCGCTTTACAAATACACATCATTGATTCATTCATTCATGATTTTAGTACCCATGATTTTTGAGTCTTTGTTGAAAAGTCCTGCCGTGGTGGTCTTCTCTAACCTGCTTGAAGATGCAGTCAGTGGCTCCAGTCTTGTTCTTGTTCCTGCTGTGGTTCCTGCAGTGTCTAGTACCCACTCTGCCTTTACCGAATCCAACTCCCCCACTGCTGTCCAACAAGTCATAGTACTCGTGGATATATTTCCTGCCACCCCCGGATACTCTGCTAGTCGACCCCTATCTGCTTGTGGATGCCCCAGCTTCTCATGAAAGGGCTTGTGGAAGTTTAATCCTCTTACAGGGAGTTTAGGGAAGTAGAACGTCTGATGCCAAAAATACTGCGCTGTAAGAGTTGAGCTCATACTGTGACCATCCTGACACCAGTCGGGGAGATGGCTTTGCCAACATTGATCCGTAGGCAGACACTGATTTGTGTTTGACGTGAGATTGCTAGACTTTAAAGTTTTGGAGATAATTTGAGTTCCCAAGAGTGCAGCGTTTACTTTTGTTTGGATGATAGATAGATAGATAGATATATAGATAGATAGATAGATAGATAGATAGATAGATAGAGGTATGGGTTTAACTTACCTGATATATACTTAAATTTTTGTTTTAAAAGCAGGCATTGTTAGTGCATGCGTTGTTCCGCCATACATCCACCCATCAGAGCTCACTCCTCATAGTGTAATGACCTGCGTGTCATCCTATTACACGCTTCACTGTGTAATGACCTGCGTGTCATCATATTCCATGCATCACATTGAGCCTAGGGTTCCTCATTCTAGAGCCTTCACCTGAGTTTGATTTGCTATAGAACACTCACGTTTGAGCTGCTGCTGGCACTGTGTGGGTAGGACGTTTTACCTGTAGACACCTGCTGTTCCTGAATAAAGAATCTTCTATCAACCTCATCCAGTGTGCCACAATTGGACTTTATTACACTGGTGACGACCTAGAAACGGACCCACAGCCGTCTACTTTGCTAAACCAGAAACGTCCTAACACATCGATCAACACTACGGCCACTAAACGACGACTACGAGATCAACTCTACAGCTACTACACGACGACTACTTCTCTGCCCTGCTCAATTTATAAGGTACTGTGTGCGCACCCCGCCAGCCCCGCGTTTATCTTTCTGCCAAAAACGCGTGTTTTAAGACTTATTTTCTCTTGAGCCTACCGTTGTTGCATGCGCACCCCTCGCGCCTCTAGTTCCTTGCGCAGGCATGTCGCCATCCTGGCAACCTCCATTGGCTATTACACAACTTCTTTGGTGACGCATCTCTGCTGTGTTTCCTGGACAACGGCGCCCGTCTTCTAAGCTACATAGCTCCAACAATGCATTGCCTAGCAACCAAGGACTGTTTAATGGAAATGCGAGCTACGCGTAGCTGCGCATGATGTTGCTAAGCAACTGAAGACGCTCCCAAGGGTTTAATCAGCCTTTGAGCGACTCTCCCTTTCTTTAGCGACGCACTGCCTCTTATCTCTCACCAGCGATTTCGGTGTTGTAAACACTTCGCCTGCTTTCAGCTGCTTCTTCGCTGGCTGGCACAGCTCTTTGTCCCATCTGCTTCAGCAACCCGTCTCCTTCATTTGGTTCTCGCTGACAGGCGCAGCTGTTTACTGTGTTTTAAACACCTTTCCTGCCTGTTTCGCTGACAGGCACAGCTTGTTTCTAATAAAGATACACACAATGATCAGCTTGACCACAGCCTTCTTGCAAGCAGATAGTCTTTCACTGTGCTCAAATTATTTTGTCTACAGCTTGCCTCCTTCGCTGATAGGCACAGCATTCTAGGGTACTGCATTCTTAATTTCTTTCCTCCTCTTTTAATACGTGACCAGCACTTCCCTACCTTTTCTCTGAACCCGCTTCATCACGTTGATAGGCACATCATTGTTCACAAGTGCCTTCACTCCGCTTGATACAGTGATAAGCATACTCCCATTTAAAGTGCTTTCACCACCTTACTTTCTACGGTGACAGGCACACCAGTGTTCTTAAAATGCAAAATGTCACCCCGCCTCCTTTTTTCCTCTCCAATCCGGGTGAGCCCTCCATCCGGTGGTCAAAGTGGAAGAAGGTCTTTCTCAACTACGCTAGGGTGTGCGGAGTGTCACTGAGTGCCGAGAGGAAGTCCGCCTTACTCCTACACTGTCTAGGCTCGGAGGGGCAAGAGGTTTTCGAACACTTACCAGACCTCAATGACACTGAAACTGATAGCCTCAACAAATTTGAGATCTGTTTAAAGAAACTAGACAAACATTATCTCCCCAAAGTCAGCACCATCCTGGAGCGTTATCACTTTGGAAAGCGTGTGCAACAACCCCAAGAGTCTGTTGAAGTATATGTGACTCCTTTGCGCAAACTGGCTTCCTCTTGCAAATTTGAGGGCGCACTTGAGGAACGTATACGAGACCAGTTTATGCTGGGTTGCACCATAGAGAAGGTCAAGGACGAGCTATGGCAAAAAGATGACCCCAAATTAGATGAGGTCATCTCTATTGCCAAACGCATCGAACACTCTCTTGCGTGTGTCAAAGCAATAAAAAAGGAAAATGGCACTGCTAACACTACTAGTGACAAAGTACAAATTGTAACTAAGACAAAAAATTTTAAACAAATTGAACAACAGCCTTCGAAGTATAAAAAGGTCTTCTCTGGAAAGTGTTACCGCTGTGACATGGTTGGTCACCTGGCCAACGACAAGTCTTGTCCTTCTTTGAACTCCAAATGTCTTAATTGTGGGAAAGTTGGCCATGTAGCAAAAGCTTGCAGAGTGTTGAAATTCAAAAAGAACAAGCGAGTGAAGGAAGTTTGGGTTCAAAATGAATCGGACTCTGACCCTGATGAATTGCATTGTGGTGAGGTCTTAGCTCCGGTCTGCCAAAGTAAGTGCAAAAGTCCCATCGACGGTGTTCGAGTAAATGGGCACCCCATAAAAAAGCTCTTTGATTCCGGGGCAAAAATCACAATGGTCCCAAAGAGTTTTTAACGACACATCTTTAGTGGGTAAAGTGAAGGTGTTCAAACCAGACATCAGACCGCTTGCTTATGGTGGCCCACCTATAAAGTTATTTGGCTATTTTTGAAGGTGATATAGAATACAGAAGCAAACTCACCGCTGGAAAGATTTACATTTCCTCCAGAGGTGACAGTATTGTAAGCTGGATCCACCAGGCCGATCTCGAGTGATGCTGATTCCTGGTGGGGATCCATGCATTATCCTAAAGGGAGACCTGCCACCATCACTTCCTGAAAATACTGGTGCTCCTGAGTCTGCCAATGTTGATCAAATAAATGATTTACGCTCTGAGTTCGAGCAGGTCTTCAGCGAGAAATTGGGTTGCCTGTCTGACTATACAAATAGAATCACCCTGAGGCCTGGTGCCACCCCTGTCACGTGCAAGGTGTGCAGTGTACCATTAGCGCTGAGGGAGTCCATGCAAAAAGAACTACATTTGCTCAATTCGACAGTCAAGCCCTTGTCATCTAAAATGTCTAATACTTTGTGTAACCTCTCATCGTGTTGACATTTGTTATCTCCAAAAACCAAAATGTCATCCTGAAAGAACAATACACCATTTTCTTTGCCAAATAAGTTATGCATAATTCTTTGTAATACGTCCGCGGCCGAAGCCAATTCAAATGGCATACGTTTGTATTGAAAACATCCAAATGGTGTAATAAAAGCCGTGACTTTCCTAGACTTTTCAGATAGTAAAATCTGGTGATACGCATTTAAGAGATCATGAAAGGGTTTCAATGCTTTTGCATTTGACTCGTGAGGGACATCTAGTAACGACTAGTTGAACTGCAGCTCTTTGTAGAATTATTTTGATATTGGACACTATAATATTCACTGCCCACTGCTAATCTCGTCCCATAATGCTTTGCAGGGCCTTTGGTTGGGATTGTATTTTTGCCCATGACTGTGCTTGGGGTGGTCCTAGGAGGAAGGGACCACCAGTGAATCGTTCACATGATATGCTTTTTGTGTTCAAGGCATCTGCTTGGTCCTCCCCCTAGGTTAGGGGGGACCCCAAAATCATCACCTCTCTCATTGCTTGATATTTTATTGTTAAAGTTCACTTTTGTGAATTGGTTATATGCTTTTTAAGCATAGAAAAATGCTTTATGAAAGCATTTGTAGGTGTTTATTATACTGCTGCTACGCTACGTCAATTAGCACAGTTTATCACCCTGCTACGTGCAATTTGCGTAGTGCGTAGTAGTACAAACTTTGCATGCTCTGTGAGCATAGCGAAGTATTATGCCCAGGGTTATTTTTCTCTAACATCATGGGGATTGAAAGATACCCAGGGTTTGTGGATTCCCCTGGAGGGGACACAGAAATTAGCCAAAATACAGCAACATTTTGTTTTTTTGGGGAAAAATGCGAAAAAAGGGCTACAGATGAAAGCGTCTTGTTTTTTCCCTGCAAATGGCATCAAAAAAGGGGGTTGTGCTGCTGAAATCACCCTTTTCCCAGCTTTCAGGGACAAGCAGACTTTTGTCAGAAAACCAACTTTTTTTACACAGTTTTGGCATTTTTCTGGGACATAGCCTATTTTTGCTATTTTTTGTGCTTTCAACCTCCTTCCAGTTAATGGTAGAAATGGGTATGAAACCAATAATGGATCCTGGAAAGCCATACATTTCTGAAAAGTAGACAGAATTCTGAATTCAGCAAGGGGTCATTTGTGTAGATCCTTAAAGTTTTCCTTATAGAAACTAACAGTTAAATGAAGGAAAAATTGAAAATTAGTTGAAAAAACAGCCATTTGTGTCAACGTTTTCACCTGTAACTTCTTCTAATTATGACAGCTATTTGACAGCAATATACCGTTATATCCGCTGGACCTTTCTGGTTGTGGGGATATATAGGACTTGTAGGTTCACCAAGAACCCGATGAACCCAGAGCCAATAACTGAGCAGCATCTTGCAATGGTTTTTTATTATGTACCGGGTATATAGCAATTATTTTGGGAAAATGTATACATGGAAAAATTGTTATAAAAGACACCTATGTATTTCTGAAATGGGAACAAAATGTAGATTTTAGAAACAGTAGATATTTGCACATTTCCGAAATTGAGAGTACCCATACTAGCATGAGAATTCTAGGTCATTTTTCAAAATGACTTATTTTTACACATTGTCTTTCATTTGGAAGGCAGAAATGCATCAAAAGTCAATAGGTAATAACAGTTGCTCTACAATTCTGTGTTACCCAAAGTCTCCCGATAAAAATGGTACCTCACTTGTGTGGGTAGGCCTTGTGCCCACAACAGGAAATGGCTCAAAATGCAACGTGGACGTACCACATTTTCACAATGAAAATTACCCTTTTTTTGCAAAGTGCCTAGCTGTAGTTTCTGAACCCTAGCTCTGCGGGCACTTAGGGAAACCTAGCAAACCTATACATTTTTGAAAACTAGACACCCAGGGGAATTCAGAATGGGGTGACTTGACTGGCTCTAACCAGGTTCTGTTACCCAGAATCCCTTGCAAACCTAAAAAATTGGCAAAAAAAACACATTTTCCTCACTTTTCTGTGGTGGAAGGTTCTGGAATCTGCGTGGATCCACAAAATTCCACCCACCCCGCGTTCCCCAAGGTCTTCCCAAAAAAATGGTATCTCACTTGTGTGGGTAGGCCTACTGCCCGCAACAGGAAGCCGCGCAAAACGCAACGTGGACGCACCACATTTTCACAGTGAAAAATGACCCTTTTTTTGCAAAGTGCCTAGCTGTAGTTTTTGAACCCTAGCTCTGCCGGCACTTAGGGAAACCTAGCAAACCTATACATTTTTGAAAAGTAGACACCCAGGGGAATCCAGGATGGGGTGACTTGACTGGCTCTCACCAGGTTCTGTTACCCAGAATCCCTTGCAAACCTTAAAAATTGGCAAACAAACCACATTTTCCTCACTTTTCTGTGGTGGAAAGTTCTGGAATCTGCATGGATCCACAAAATTCCACCCACCCCGCGTTCCCCAAGGTCTTCCAAAAAAAATGGTACCTCACTTGTGTGGGTAGGCCTAGTGCCCGCGACAGGAAGCAGCGCAAAACGCAACGTGGACGCACCACATTTTCACAGTGAAAAATGACCCTTTTTTTCCAGAGTGCCTAGCTGTAGTTTTTGAACCCTAGCTCTGCCGGCACTTAGGGAAACCTAGCAAACCTATACATTTTTGAAAAGTAGACACCCAGGGGAATCCAGGATGGGGTGACTTGACTGGCTCTCACCAGGTTCTGTTACCCAGAATCCCTTGCAAACCTAAACAATTGTAAAAAAACCCACATTTTTCTCACTTTTCTGTGGTGGAAAGTTCTGGAATCTGTGTGGATCCACAAAATTCCACCCACCCCGCGTTCCCCAAGGTCTCTGAAAAAAATGGTACCTCACTTGTGTGGGTAGGCCTAGTGCCCGCGACAGGAAGCAGCGCAAAACGCAAAGTGGACACACCACATTTTCACAGTGAAAAATGACCCTTTTTTTGCAAAGTGCGTAGCTGTAGGTTTTGAACCCTAGCTCTGCCAGCACTTAGGGAAACCTAGCAAACCTATACATTTTTGAAAAGTAGACACCCAGGGGAATCCAGGATGGGGTGACTTGACTGGCTCTCACCAGGTTCTGTTACCCAGAATCCCTTGCAAACCTTAAAAATTGGCAAAAGAACACATTTTCCTCACTTTCTGTGGTGGAAAGTTCTGGAATCTGCGTGGATCCACAAAATTCCACCCACCCCGCGTTCCCCAAGGTCTTCCAAAAACAATGGTACCTCACTTGTGTGGGTAGGCCTAGTGCCCGCGACAGGAAGCAGCGCAAAACGCAACATGGACACACCACATTTTCACAGTGAAAAATGACCCTTTTTTTGCAAAGTGCCTAGCTGTAGTTTTTGAACCCTAGCTCTGCCGGCACTTAGGGAAACCTAGCAAACCTATACATTTTTGAAAGGTAGACACCCAGGGGAATCCAGGATGGGGTGACTTGACTGGCTCTCACTAGGTTCTGATACCCAGAATCCCTTGCAAACCTTAAAAATTGGCAAACAAACCACATTTTCCTCACTTTTCTGTGGTGGAAAGTTCTGGAATCTGCATGGATCCACAAAATTCCACCCACCCCGCGTTCCCCAAGGTCTTCCAAAAAAATGGTACCTCACTTGTGTGGGTAGGCCTAGTGCCCGCGACAGGAAGCAGCGCAAAACGCAACGTGGACACACCACATATTCACAGTGAAAAATGACCCTTTTTTTGCAAAGTGCCTAGCTGTAGTTTTTGAACCCTAGCTCTGCCGGCACTTAGGGAAACCTAGCAAACCTATACATTTTTGAAAAGTAGACACACAGGGGAATCCAGGATGGGGTGACTTGACTGGCTCTCACCAGGTTCTGTTACCCAGAATCCCTTGCAGACCTTAAAAATTGGCAAAAAAACCACATTTTCCTCACTTTTCTGTGGTGGAAAGTTCTGGAATCTGCGTGGATCCACAAAATTCTACCCACCCCGCGTTCCCCAAGGTCTTCCGAAAAAATGGTACCTCACTTGTGTGGGTAGGCCTAGTGCCCGCGACAGGAAGCAGCGCCAAACGCAACATGGACGCACCACATTTTCACAGTGAAAAATTACCCTTTTTTGCAGATTGCCTGGCTGTAGTTTTGAACTCTAGCTCTGCCGGCACCTAGGGAAACCTACCAAACCCACACTTTTCTGAAAAGTAGACACCCGGGGATTCAGGGAGGTATGGCTTGCGTGGATCCCCCAACGTTTTCTTACCCAGAATCCCTGCAAACCTGACATTTTGCTGAAAAAATCCCTTTTTCACACATGTTTGTGTGGTAAAGTTGTGGCATCACGGGGCTGACACAAATTTCCTACCACCCAGCGTTCCCCAGGTCTCCGATAAAAATGGTGCCTTACTCGGGTGGGAGGCCCAAGTACCCGCGACAGGCAAGGGCCCACAACGTATTGAGGCGACCTCAAAATGGCCTATCACAAAATGACCTGGTTTTGCAAGGGGGTCCCATGACGTTTTGGCCCGGGCTCGGCGGCCACCTAGGAAACCTATCAAACCCATACATTTCTGAAAAGTAGACACCCGAGGATTCCAGGGAGGTATGGTTTGCGTGGATCCCCCAACGTTTTCTTACCCAGAATCCCCTGCAACCTGACATTTTGCTGAAAAAATCCCTTTTTCACACATTTTTGTGTGGTAAAGTTGTGGCATCACGGGGCTGACACAAATTTCCTACCACCCAGCGTTCCCCAGGTCTCCCGATAAAAATGGTGCCTCACTCGGGTGGGAGGCCCAAGTAACTCGCGACAGGCAAGGGCCCACAACGTATTGAGGCGACCTCAAAATGGCCTATCACAAAACGACCTGGTTTTGCAAGGGGGTCCCATGAAGTTTTGGCCGGGGCTCGGCGGCCACCTAGGGAAACCTACCAAACCCACACATTTCTGAAAAGTAGACACCCGGGGATTCCAGGGAGGTATGGCTTGCGTGGATCCCCAATGTTTTCTTAACCAGAATCCCCTGCAAACCTGACATTTTGCTGAAAAAATCCCTTTTTCACACATTTTTGTGTGGTAAAGTTGTGGCATCACGGGGCTGACACAAATTTCCTACCACCCAGCGTTCCTCCAGGTCTCCCGAGCAAAATGGTGCCTCACTCGGGTGGGAGGCCCGCGTACCGCGACAGGCAAGGGCCCACAACGTATTGAGGCGACCTCAAAATGGCCTTTCACAAAACGACCTGGTTTTGCAAGGGGGTCCCATGACGTTTTGGCCCGGGGCTCAGCTGCCACCTAGGAAACCTAGCAAACCCACACATTTCTGAAAAGTAGACACCCGGGGGATTCCAGGGAGGTATGTTTTGCGTGGATCCCCCAACGTTTTCTTACCCAGAATCCCCTGCAAACCTGACATTTTGCTGAACAAATCACTTTTTTCACACATTTTTGTGTGGTAAAGTTGTGGCATCACCGGGCTGACACAAATTTCCTACCACCCAGCGTTTCCCTAGGTCTCCCGATAAAAATGGTGCCTCACTCGGGTGGGAGGCCCAGGTACCCGTGACAGGCAAGGGCCCACAACATTTTGTGATAGGCAATTTTAATGTCGCCTCAATACGTTGTGGGCCCTTGCCTGTTGCGGGCACTTGGACCTCCCACCCGAGTGAGGCACCATTTTTATCGGGAGACCTGGGGGAACGCTGGGTGGTAGGAAATTTGTGTCAGCCCCGTGATGCCACAATTTTACTACACAAAAATGTGTGAAAAAGGGATTTTTTCAGCAAAATGTCAGGTTTGCAGGGATTCTGGGTAAGAAGCGTTGGGGGTTCCACGCAAGCCATACCTCCCTGGAATCCCCAGGTGTCTACTTTTCAGAAATGTGTGGGTTTGGTAGGTTTCCTAGGTGGCCACCGAGCCCCAGGCCAAAACGTCATGGGACCCCCTTGCAAATCCAGGTCGTTTTGTGAAAGGTCATTTTGAGGTCGCCTCAATACGTTGTGGGCCCTTGCCTGTTGCGGGTACTTGGGCCTCCCACCCGAGTGAGGCACCATTTTTATCGGGAGACCTGGGGTGATGCTGGGTGGTAGGAAATTTGTGTCAGCCCCGTGATGCCACAACTTTACCACACAAAAATGTGTGAAAAAAGTGATTTTTTCAGCAAAATGTCAGGTTTGCAGGGGATTCTGGGTAAGAAAACGTTGGGGGATCCACGCAAGCCATACCTCCCTGGAATCCCGTGGGTGTCTACTTTTCAGAAATCTGTATGTTTGGTAGGTTTCCCTAGGTGGCCGCCGAGCCCCAGGCCAAAACTTCATGGGACCCCTTGCAAAACCAGGTCGTTTGTGAAGGCCATTTGGAGGTCGCCTCAACTACGTTGTGGGCCCTTGCCTGTCGCAGGTACTTGGGCCTCCCACCCGAGTGAGGCACCATTTTTAGCGGGAGACCTGGGGAACGCTGGGTGGTAGGAAATTTGTGTCAGCCCCGTGATGCCACAACTTTACCACACAAAAATGTGTGAAAAGTGATTTTATTCAGCAAAATGTCAGGTTTGCAGGGGATTCTGGGTAAGAAAACGTTGGAGGATCCATCCAAGCCATACCTCCCTGGAATCCCCTGGTGTCTACTTTTCAGAAATGTGTGGGTTTGGTAGGTTTCCCTAGGTGGCCGCCGAGCCCCAGGCCAAAACGTCATGGGACCCCCCTTGCAAAACCAGGTCGTTTTGTCAAAGGCCATTTTGAGGTCGCCTCAATACTTTGTGGGCCCTTGCCTGTCGCGGATACTTGGGCCTACCACCCGAGTGAGGCACCATTTTTATTGGGAGATCTGGGGGGACGCTGGGTGGTAGGAAATTTGTGTCAGCCCCGTGATGCCACAACTTTACCACCCAAAAATGTATGAAAAAAGTGATTTTTTCAGCAAAATGTCAGGTTTGCAGGGGATTCTGGGTAAGAAAATGTTGGGGGATTCACACAAGCCATACCTCCCTGGAATCCCCTGGGTGTCTACTTTTCAGAAATGTGTGGGTTTGGTAGGTTTCCCTAGGTGGCCTCCGAGCCCCAGGCCAAAACGTCATGGGACCCCCTTGCAAAACCAGGTCGTTTTGTGAAAGGCCATTTTGAGGTCGCCTCAATACGTTGTGGGCCCTTGCCTGTCGCGGGTACTTGGGCCTCCCACCCGAGTGAGGCACCATTTTTATCAGGAGACCTGGGGGGACGCTGGGTGGTAGGAAATTTGTGTCAGCCCCGTGATGCCACAACTTTACCACACAAAAATATGTGAAAAAAGTGATTTTTTTTCCAGCAAAATGTCAGGTTTGCAGGGGATTCTGGGTAAGAAAACGTTGGGGGATCCATGCAAGCCATACCTCCCTGGAATCCCCCGGGTGTCTACTTTTCAGAAATTTGTGGGTTTGGTAGGTTTCCCTAGGTGGCCGCCGAGCCCCAGGCCAAAACGTCATGGGACCCCCCTTGCAAAAGCAGGTCGTTTTGTGAAAGGCCATTTTGAGGTCACCTCAATACGTTGTGGGACCTTGCCTGTCGCGGGTACTTGGGCCTCCCACCCGAGTGAGGCCCCATTTTTATTGGGAGACCTGGGGGGACGCTGGGTGGTAGGAAATTTGTGTCAGCCCCGTGATGCCACAACTTTACCACACAAAAATGTGTGAAAAAAGTGATTTTTTTCAGCAAAATGTCAGGTTTGCAGGGGATCCTGGGTAAGAAAACATTGGGGGATCCACGCAAGCCACACCTCCCTGGAATCCCCGGGTGTCTACTTTTCAGAAATGTGTGGGTTTGGTAGGTTTCCTTAGGTGGCCGCCGAGCCCCAGGCCAAAACGTCATGGGACCCCCTTGCAAAACCAGGTCGTTTTGTGAAAGGCCATTTTGAGGTCGCCTCAATACGTTGTGGGCCCCTTGCCTGTCGCGGGTACTTGGGCCTCCCACCCGGGTGAGGCACCATTTTTATCGGGAGACCTGGGGGGACGCTGGGTGGTAGGAAATTTGTGTCAGCCCCGCAATGCCACAACTTTACCACACAAAAATGTGTGAAAAAAGTGATTTTTTCAGCAAAATGTCAGGTTTGCAGGGGATTCTGGGTAAGAAAACGTTGGGGGATCCACGCAAGCCATACCTCCCTGGAATCCCCCGGGTGTCTACTTTTCAGAAATGTGTGGGTTTGGTAGGTTTCCCTAGGTGGCCGCCGAGCCCCAGGCCAAAACGTCATGGGACCCCCCTTGCAAAACCAGGTCGTTTTGTGAAAGGCCATTTTGAGGTCGCCTCAATATGTTGTGGGCCCTTGCCTGTCGCGGGTACTTGGGCCTCCCACCCGAGTGAGGCACCATTTTTATCGGGAGACGTGGGGGGACGCTGGGTGGTAGGAAATTTGTGTCAGTCCCGTGATGCCACAACTTTACCACACAAAAATGTGTGAAAAAGTGATTTTTTCAGCAAAATGTCAGGTTTGCAGGGGATTCTGGGTAAGAAAACGTTGGGGGATCCACGCAAGCCATACCTCCTGGAATCCCCGGGTGTCTACTTTTCAGAAATGTGTGGGTTTGGTAGGTTTCCTTAGGTGGCCGCCGAGCCCCAGGCCAAAACGTCATGGGACCCCCCTTGCAAAACCAGGTCGTTTTGTGAAAAGGCCATTTTGAGGTCGCCTCAATACGTTGTGGGCCCTTGCCTGTCGCGGGTACTTGGGCCTCCCACCCGAGTGAGGCACCATTTTTATCGGGAGACCTGGGGGGACGCTGGGTGGTAGGAAACTTGTGTCAGCCCCGCGAAGCCACAACTTTACCACACAAAAATATGTGAAAAAAGTGATTTTTTCAGCAAAATATCAGGTTTGCAGGGGATTCTGGGTAAGAAAACGTTGGGGGATCCACGCAAGCCATACCTCCCTGGAATCCCCCGGGTGTCTACTTTTCAGAAATGTATGGGTTTGGTAGGTTTCCCTAGGTGGCCGCCGAGCCCCGGGCCAAAAACTGACCCCTCGTGCAAAACCAGGTCGTTTTGAGATAATGTGTTGTTTATTTCTGCAGCGTGAAAATTTTGGCACAATATTGCAAGGAAAATGTGACAGATATTTTGAGGTTTGCAGGACATTGTGGGTAACATAACTTGTTGGGATCCACAAGAGAGATATCACCATGTACTCCCATGGGTGTTTCGTTTACGACAATATCTACTGTTGGTAGGTTATTCTTAGACGGAATGTACACCTTGGCAGACAGACTAAAAAGACAAAGATTACTGCCCAGCCATCTATTCCTCAAGCACACACACATACTGGTTGGATTTGGCACGAGGGCAAGTGATGGTTCAGTATATACAATTTTATTCACAAGAGATTTCACAAAAATGAAATGCACCGTCAATAATTGAAAGGACAAAAAACTGAACCAGTGACTCGCAGCTCGTGAGCTGTAAAGCCACGTCAAGGCCCCAACCGCTTTACAGGCCATTCACACACCTTTCATACGTGATACACACAAGACCATTCACACCACCAGGCACGAAACAAACACATTACAACATTCACAAAAAGGGACAAGGTACACCCTGCTTGAGAAAGACAAAAAAAAATATTACTGCACAGCCATCTAATCCTCAAGCACACACACATACTGGTTGGATTTGGCACGAGGGTGAGTGATGGTTCAGTATATACAATTGTATTAACAAGTGATTTCACAAAAATGAAATGCACTGTTAATAATTGAAAGGACGAGAAACTGAACCATTGACTCACAGCTCGTGAGCTGTAAAGCCACGACAAGGCACCAACCTCTTTACAGGCCATTCATACACCTTTCATACGTGTGACACATACAAAACCATTCACACCACCAGCCGCGGGCCCATCACATTACAACACTCACACCAGCAGACAGCGCCTTTCAAGGGCCCATCACTTTCACACGCCCACATTCCTAACACAGCAACCACACAAGCTGATGGATTGAGTGGAGTGTCGCTCGGCTAGCAGTGTGTGTAGTGACCAGCAGCAAGTCACTACTCACACATCGCCAGCCGAGCGCCAGTCCACGCACACCGCCAGCCAAGCGCCAGTCCACGCCACTCCACGCACTTCGCCAGCCAAGCGCCACTCCACGCACACCGCCAGCCAAGCGCCACTCCACGCACACCGCCAGCCAAGAGCCACTCCACGCACACCGCCAGCCAAGCACCACTCCACGCACACCGCCAGCCAAGCACCAGCCTACACACACCACCATCACATTTAGGATTTTTTTATACAAAAAAGAAAACACAAACAAATTGCAAATAGATACAAATCTACTAACACAAAATCAGAAACTAAATACATTGCACTAATGCCAACCTTCAAACAGAACAACAATTCTTAAACATTACAGACCAGGCAGTTCACTTTACCACTCATGGTTGCTCCCAATAATTCTTTTGCTTGTGGTACGCTCTGTAACAAGCAGGCACACACAGCCCAGGGTTAGAAGGACACTCAGGGCAGTACATACGAGTCTCCTTCCGCGTACCTCTTCGCCAACAGACTCTACATCTCCTAGTGGGAAAGTCTGTTGAGGGTGTAGGAGGAATGTGATCAGGAAAGTGGCGATCTTTCAATCGAGCCACATCCTCCACCACTCCAACTCTAGGAACACTTGCCTGTTCCACAACAACAAGGCTGCCTATGACAGACTGCTGAAACTGAACAAAAGTCAACTTTGACGCAGGAGAACACTCCTTGAACACAACAAAAGCATTGAAAGTTGCTAAATTGAAGAGATGGATGGCCAACTTCTTATACCAAATGTAAGCCTTACGAATAGCAGTGTAAGGTTCCAACCTCTGATCTACTCTATCAACACCACTCATGTGCTTATTGTAGTCTAAAATGCACACAGGTTTGCGCACTTCAGCAATCTGACCCCAAACAACCACAGGTGAAGTACTCTCATCATGGATGGTAGTCAGCATGTACACATCTGTAATGATGTAATGATATTACCTGGTCTTGCCTCCTTCTATGACCTGCGAGTCATGAGGTTCTGTATTCTAGAAGCTGAGTGTGACGGGGTTCCTGGTGTGGCGGTTGCTGTTGGCTGAAGTGGATAGGACGTCTGACTTTACCTGCTTGCTTCTATTTCCCAAATAAAACACCTTTGTAGTCCACCACCAGTGTACCATCTTCATTACATTGGCGACGATCTTGAAACGGACCCAAACGACGTCCTAACACATCGAGGAGCCACAGGTGGAGTTTCTCTACGAGCGAGCTTGGGCGCTTTCATCCTTCTATAAGGTACTGTTCATTTACGTTATATTTGTGGAGCGCGGAGCTCGAAGTCCTCTCATCCTGCCTTAGTTTCCCGGCTCCAGTGCGCTTGAATTTAAGGAAACTCTATCTTCGGACAACCTTTGGACCTCCCCAGGTTGAGGCGCACGCTCACGCCTCCTGCTCGCAATTTCGCCTCAGAGTGGAGCCGGCTGCCCTGTGCTCAAGTTCCAGGTTGTCTGACTTTCCGGCATTTCCCAAAATGTCGAAACGTATTTAAACTTAAAGCTCTCCCTCGCGCTCCCTGCCTCATTACGCGTTGTTGCTAGGATACACTTTCTTCCCCAGCAACTCCTTACGCGTTACGACGTCTCCCGGATAGTTTGTTGCCCAGCAACGGAAGACGCTCTTATTAACAAGCCCTTTTGTCACTACCTCGAGTGCCTGGCGAACTCGAAGCACTGCAGCTCGTCAGGCTTTCTTCGCTGACACGCACAGTTTCAATATTCAGGCGTGTGGGACTGTTTGAGGCACACAAACTACAATTTCTACACCCTGCAGCTTAATTTTCAAGAAACGTGCCATTTAATTTCGCTGACAAGCACAGCTTGTTTAATCAATAAATTGATGCGCCACATTTTATTTATGAATCTACAGCTTGTCATGCTTTCCTCGCTGACACGCTCAGCTTGATCTTCCACAAGCTTGTCAAATTTATTTCGCTGACAGGCACAGCTTTAATATTATGTCAAGCACCATTTTGTAAGTCTCAATTTAAAGTTATACGCTGGCACACCAAGTTTGAATTTGTCCTCGCCTGTCAAATCTCATTTCCCACGCTGACAGGCACAGCTTCTTCAGTCAAGTTATTTTATCATAAATTGTACATCACCAGCTCATATCGTCTTCTTTCTCCTCTGTTTCAAATGCAGAATGTCACACCACCACCTTTTTTCCTCTCCAATCCTGGTGAGCCTACTGTACGCTGGTCTAAGTGGAAAAAGGTTTTTATTAACTACGCCAGAGTGTGTGGAGTATCTCTCAGTGCCGAGAGGAAAACAGCCTTGCTTTTACACTGTTTAGGCACTGTAGGTCAAGAAGTTTTCGAGCATTTACCGGATCTTGATGACTCTGAATCTGATAACCTTAATGAGTTTGAGATTTGTTTAAAAAAACTAGATAAGCACTTCTTACCCAAAGTGAGCACAGTTCTAGAACGCTACCACTTTGGGAAGAGGTCCCAACAACCTAAAGAAACCGTAGAAATGTATGTGTCTCAACTATGCAAACTCGCCTCCACCTGCAAGTTTGAAGGCGCACTCGAAGAGCGGGTGCGTGATCAATTCATGCTGGGTTGTGCAATTGAAAAGGTGAATGATGAGTTGTGGCAAAAGGACGACCCCAAACTTGATGAGGTCATTACAATCGCAAAACGTATTGAACACTCTTTGGCTTGTGTGGAAACCATTAAAAACAAGCATTTGCAATGCAATAGGTCTCGCATTATTAAAGTTTGAGCTATTGGTGTTGCATTATTTAGCAATGCCAATAGCTCAAACTCTAATAATGCGAGACCTATTGCATTGTAAATGCTTGTTTTAAGTTAGAGCTATTGACATTGTAAATGGCAATGTTTTTTACCTACCAAGGGAGGAGGGAGGGAGCAGCGGGGGCTGACTGCCAAAATGCTCTATTAGAGAGTGATTGGCCAAAAGTAAACCAAACAAGCAGAGCCTTTAAAAACAAGAAACAGAGTTGCACTATACACATGAATAAAAACATTATCACGAATGATGACAGTTTGCAGCGTACATTACATGCCATTCTCAAGAGAGATAAAAAAATTTTTAGAAATTGAAAAATGAACGGCTACTGAAGCTGGTTGTCAGTACGACCAGGAAAGGATGACAGAGTGAAAATGAGGAGACTGGATTGATTTGCCACAAAATAGCACCCGCGAAGCTGTCAGTGGCAGGGATCGCACTGATTTAATGTACTAAAACCACTTCCCCACTTACTTTGCGGCACTGAAGTTCAAAGCCAATGTAAACACAGACTCTATTGCCTTTCTGAGTTGCAGTCCAAGGCATGAAAGGACCGCTGTCCAAAGCAAACACACCCTACTCTGCTTACTGCATGACTCCAAAAGATGCAAAAGAAACAAGAAGAAACAAGGCACACGGATGTGGATGGTTTGGCCCCAGGGGCACCGAAGAGTGCACAAAGAACATGGGAGCCCACAAGGAGATCCCTGCTTGTCCCCCGGTGAAACGGTGGAGTGCACGCACATTGTTTGCCTGCTTATATCAGTCTAAACTTGTATTTATAGGAAGATACTGATTGAGGGAGTGGGAAAAGTACTATATATCATGCATAGCTGCAAGGTTTGAGATTGCTATGTGTGGCATTTTCATAACTTAAGTGTAATTATGAGTGACATTTCAACAACTATGAGTGACACTTTCTTGTGAGCTAAATCAAGCAATGAAGACGAAGGAAACCTATAAATAAATATCAGAAATTACACCTATTTGACCAAAGTGACTGCGCAAGGAAAGGCTCATTTTCATAGCATAGGAAGTCAGTGTAACAGTAGGAGATCATGACTTACACCATAGCTGCCACGTTTTCAGATTGGTTATATATGACATTTCCATTGTTTCAATGGACTTATGATGAATGAAACTGAGAGTGGCATTGAAAAAGCTAAAATACAAGAAACTTCAAACTCTTGAGCAGTGAGAAGGTTTACAAATTACTTGAAACTAATGCAAAACTCCCGAAAACCGCTTTCTAAGATGACCATTACATAAAACAGTTGAGGCACCGTTGTTCATCTCAATTAAGACAGTAAGGAACTCTGTTGCATCAGCCAGTATAGACTTTCTGTGAAAACCGCACAACAGCGCTGAAGAAGGCGTGTTTTGCATATGTCACACTCCGTCCATTTAAGCTTTCTGTCGGAATTATTTTATATCAGAAAAAATAATCAGTTTAACCCAACACACCCACCTAGCCCGATAGGCCCACAAACAGACACAAATAATTATCCCATATACTGACCTGCTGTCTCGAGACTGGGTGGCACTGGCGGCAGAACAGCAACTGAAAGGAAAGCTGCAACCTGCAACAGCTGTGTCTCAGGGGTCAAATCATCATGGTCTCAGCTGTCTGCTGTACCCAGTGCGCGCTAACAATACCACGTGACACGAGGGCAGTAGTTTCAGCTTCAATGAAGCCCGGGACGGCCCGCCCATCCAGCGCCAAATTATCTAATGACTCACTCACGGACCGGACACTACCCCTACAGGCTTCACTACTGTGCAGTTCTGGGGTCAGGAGGTGTGAGCTTCAGCTCTCGGTTCTTCAGCATGTTCCTACTGCTGCACAAACTCTTTCTGCACACGGGTCAGTACACAGAATTACTGCACACACTGTAACCGCTCCTGATGCGCTGTATCATCTCACTGCACAGGAGTGACCCGTGCAGTGCAATTAAATATAGCACGTCTATCTAATGCGATTTCGTAGTGCACATGCACTTTGCAGCTGCATGCTCTCGAATTGCACCGCGCACCGGGGCAACGTTACTGCATGCACTCGGACTCCTGCTGCACCCTGCACACCAAGCCTAGGGCTCTTGGTGCAATGCACTGATCCTGTAGGCTGGTGCCCCCGCCTCGCTGGAGACGGGGCTGCCCCTCTTGCGTCAGCAGCCAAGGGGAGGAGTTAGCGGCCCGGGCCAGAAGGACATTAAAATTAATAAACCCCACCTCCATTAAAAGAAGTGAAAAGAAGCCCAAGACAAGCATACAGCAATGTTAATAAAGGCGCACAGTGAGAACTGTTTGATGCTATCATAGGTGGGAGGGGTGTACTTTAGAGGCAATGCAAAAAAAGAAACATAAAGGCGCCGTAAATAAATAATTAAAGGTTTACGATGAGCCTGCTCCATGCAGTTTCGGAGGTGAGAAGAGTGTGCTTTGCAGAAAAGCCTGTTCCCTGAAGTGAAAATATAATGTGCTCCTCCGGCAGTGTTAAGCTTTGCTCTATAGGGGTTTGTCCTGTGATTGTGTTTTTATCCTGTGGGGAGTAAGTTGTGTCATGACTGAATAGCAAGTATTTTAAGTTGAACGGGGGTACTTGTGGCAGCCTTTGAAGATGGTAAGAGGGCCGGGTGGAAACGTTTCGTTGGAGGTTTGGGGTGATGGGGGTCAATGCAAGCTGCGCCGGTGGGAGGGGGAGAAGCGGAACACATGGGTCTGTGTAGGGAATCCACGAGACGGAATGCCACGCGTGTGGGAGGGGGAGAAGCGGAACACATGAGTCTGTGTAGGGAATCCACGAGACGGAATGGCCACCTCGCGTTTAGTTTTGTGTTTGTGTCTGCTTTCGACGTGGTGCTGCAGCACCCATATACTGCCAGCATTCACGCCGTGGCGGATGTTGGTCCCTGGAAGTGGAAAGTAGATATCGATGAATAACAAAAGGAGCACACCCTGCTGTTCATGAAAATTCTGACGTCGCTGTTGTGAACCTGGCCCTGTGTATGGCTGCACTAGCGCTCCACCAACACAGTCCGGCCCTTTTCCACCCCAAAAATTACTTAAACACCACAAAAACAAGAGAAGAAGAAAATGAAACTAAACAGTGGTGCGCGCGCACCACAGAGGAGCGGGGGGAGGGAGCGTGGCAGCGAGGTGAACGCGCGCTGCTGCGCGTGCTGGCCACCGTCGGGAATGGGAGGAGCAAAGGCGGGACATGCGCCCGCCTTTGCCCAATCGCGTGCCGTTTTCTTTAAAAAAATGCACGCTCCAGCCAATGTGGGCTTCTCAAAGCAAAACCACACGCACGAGCGTGTAGGTAGCTTTCAGAAGCCCTTTCTAGAGGTCTCGCGCTGCGCGAGCAGTGCTGCGCACTGCAAAGCTAGGCGCGAGACCTAAAAAGGATATTGACCCTTCAACTTCTTCGGATGGGATAGTTCAAACTGTCTCTCATGCTAGATCATCCAAAAGGGTTGAATCCCATATTGTAAAACCAAAACGTTTTGAACCACAATCATCATGGCAGAGGAAACCTTTCCGTGGAAAATGTTTTCGTTGTGACAATATTGGCCACCTAGCTGATGATAAGTCTTGCCCTGCCTTAAATGCCAAATGCCTTAATTGCGGAAAAATAGGCCACTTAACTAAAGCTTGCAGGCTACAAAGTAATAAAAAAAAAAACGTGTAAAAGAGGTTTGGATACAAGATTAATCCGAATCCAGCTCTGATGATCTACATTGTGGTGAGATCTTGACTCATGCTTCTAAAGTTAAGTGCCCAAGTCCTGTCGACAGTGTCCTTATAAATAGTCATCCCGTCAAAATGCTCTTCGACTCGGGAGCAAAGATCACTCTAATCCCGAAGTCCTTCTATGATGTGTTTCTTATGGGAAAAGTAAAAGTCTTAAAACCAGACATAAGGCCTCTTGCATATGGTGGGCAACCTATCAAACTTTTTGGTTACTTTGAAGGTGACATCGAGTTCAAAAACAGAATTACGGCTGGGAAAATATATATCTCCTCGAAAGGGGATAGCATAGTGAGTTGGGTCCACCAAGCTGATATGGGTGTTATGTTAATTCCTGGTGGGGATCCTTGCATTGTCTTGAGAGAAATAAATAAGGATCCTCTTGAAGAGTCGGATATCGACGGACATACACCTTCCTCTACACCTGTTTCTTTTAAGGTTGATCAGGTAGATAATCTACGCACAGAATTCAAAGAAGTGTTTAGTGAGCACTTAGGTTGTCTATCCAACTACACTCACAAGATCATCTTGAAACCTGACGCCATCCCAGTAACTTGCAAAGTGAGGAATGTGCCTTTAGCTCTGAGAGACTCCATGGAGAATGAATTAAAAAAATTACTCAAGGAAGGCATCATCGTTAAAACTGAAGCTAGTGATTGGTTGGCCCCAGTGGTTCTTGCCTGAAAGGCCTCAGGTGAGGTTAGACTTTGTGTAGACTTACACTCTCTCAATCGTGCAGTCGTACCAGATAGGTATCCCCTCCCGAATATTGCAGAGATGCTGACCCAACTCGATGGAGCTAAGGTATTTTCTACACTTGACCTCAGGGCCGCGTATCACCAAATTAAGATCGACCAAGAATCACAAAATCTCACTGCCTTCGTAACACCGTTTGGCACGTATAAGTTTACAAGACTTCCGTTTGGTCTCAATTCAGCGGCGTCCGTATTCCAGAGAGCCATGGAAGACGTCCTACAGGGGCTTCCAGGAATTAAAATATACCAAGACGACGTGTTGGTTCACGGTACTTCCCAAAGTACTCACGATGATAGGCTGAGAGCAGTTCTGGATCGTTTCAAATCACGTGGTTTGACACTGCGTGAGAGTAAATGTAAATTCAATCTTGTTGAAATTTACTATTTAGGCCACAAGCTGTCTGCAAATGGGGTCAAACCTAAAGACAAGTTAGTGAAGACTATTGCTGACCTTCCTGTACCCCAAAGCAGGAATGAACTTGTCACCTTTTTAGGGATGGCAGAATATTATAATAAATTTGTTCCCCGTTTTGCCTCTCGTACTTACACTCTCAGAACTCTTCTTAAAAAGGGAGCAACATTTGATTGGTCAGAGAGATGCCAAGAGGAATTCAATGATGTGAAGAGGGCCTTAAGTGAAGCTCCTTCACTTCACAGTTTTGATACAACTGCATCTTCAATACTCGTAACGGATGCCAGCTCTAAGGGACTTGGGGCTGTTCTCAAGCAAGTTAAAGATGATCATGAAACAACCATTATGTTCCTATCAAGGGGACTTGTAGGCCCTGAGTTACAATATTCTGTGATTGAGAAGGAGACACTCTGCATATTCTGGGCGATTAAGAAACTCAAGAAATTTTTATGGGGAAGTTCCTTTACGGTACAGTCTGATCACAAACCCCTGAAAGACTTATTTACAAAAAAGAGCCTGGATGCTGTGTCCTCAAGAATTAATAAATGGATTGTAGCTTTACAGGACTATGATTTTGTCGTTCTTCACATACCCGGTTCTCAAAACAAAGTTTCTGATTGTTTGTCCCGCCTTGTAAGGAATGACCCAAGTGATATGTGTGTTGACTTGGATGAAGCTTGTGAGTTTGATGACTATAAAGTCTGTGAAGTGACTGATGGTGTCCTGAGCGAGGATGAATGAAAATCGTCCATGACGAACGATCCTGTAATTCTTAAAGTTTGTGAGTTGGTTTCTTCTGGTTGGGAGGGTATAAGAGGTCTGTATGAGGAAGTTTTGGAACGTACGACATGAGTTGTCTGTCTCCTCAGGCTTACTTCGGAGAGGTACAAGATTAATCCCACCCGCTTCCCTCAGGGAGAAAATTGCTCATCAGGCCCATCAGGGACACCAGGGGATTTCTAAAACGAAAGAGAGAATTCGTTTGCACTTCTGGTGGCCTGGAATTGACCTGTTAATTGAACGTATGGTGAGAGATTGTCAGGTGTGCAACTCTTCTGATAAAATATACAAAACCAGGGTACAACCTATGGCTGTACACAAGGCTCCAACTCATTGCTGGCATGAAGTAGCTCTAGATCTTCTGGGCCCTGTTTCTAGTAACTCCGGTCAGTCTTTTGTCTTAGTGTTGATTGATTTATTCTCAAGGTGGCCGGAGATCAAGGTTTGCCACAGTATTGAGACTAAAGATGTCATAAAGTTTCTTGATGAGGTCTTCTCTCGTGAGGGTTTCCCTGATTGTCTTCTCACTGATAATGGGGTCCAGCTGGTTTCAAAAGAAATGGAGATCTACCTTACAAAGAAACGATCAGACACAAGCGTTGTGCTCTCTATCATCCAGAAAGTAACGGGATGGTAGAGAGGTTCAATCGTGTGCTTAAAGACTCCATTCAGTTGGCTAGATCTCAAAACAAGGATTGGAAAGCTGTGATCCAAGAAAAGTAATGTTGTATCGTCTTACCCCTCATTCGACAACTTCTTTGGTTCCCTTTGAACTCTGCCGTGGTAGAAAACCCAATACTAGCATGTTTCAATCTTGGATGAGAGGGGAGAGTACTGACTCTTGTTTGGGTGGCGAGATGAATCTCGCTCTTAATTCTAGGATAGAGTCCCGAAATGTCTGTACAACCCCAGATTCAGCTTCTTGGCAAGCCAGTCAGGACTTGAAAATCGCTAAGAGGAAAGCTTACTTTGACTCCAGGCATGCAGTCTCACACACTTGCGTGCGTGTGGGTGACAGTGTGAGAGTTCGTCTTCCTCAAAGGTCCTCTGGCACTTCAAAATTTTCCTCGCCTTATGTTGTTAAAAAATTGTTTCTGAATGCTGTTAAATTGAGTGATGGTCGTATATGGAATCTCAACAGAATTGCTCCCGCACCCAACATGCTTGTCACTCTTAACAGTTCTCCCGTTGCTTTTCCGAAATTAAGAAAGAGTGTGCGTGTTGGAAAGCTCCCGAAGAAGTTCAACGACTTTGTCTTGCATTAACGTATTACCTGTTTATTGTTCAATTACTTTGTTAGTTCAATGACTTTGTTAGTTCAATGACTTTGTTTAATCTTATGTTTCACCGTTTGGTTGTTTTAGTTTGTTTTGTTCTTTTCTTTTCTCTTTGTTTCTGAAAGGGGGAAGATGTGTAATGATGTAATGATCTTACCTGGTCTTGCCTCCTTATATGACCTGCGAGTCATGAGGTTCTGTATTCTAGAAGCTGAGTGTGACGGGGTTCCTGGTGTGGCGGTTGCTGTTGGCTGAAGTGGATAGGACGTCTGACTTTACCTGCTTGCTTCTATTTCCCAAATAAAACACCTTTGTAGTCCACCACCAGTGTACCATCTTCATTACAACATCCCTCCTGTCCACAAATTTCACAGCTAGTAGTTCATCACTACGCAAGGAACTGCACTGTCCCCTCTGAAGTTTTTTGCAAACAAGCTCTTTTGGATAACCTTTACGGTTAGAGCGGATTGTGCCACAAGCAAAAGTGTCCACTTTGAACAATTCCTTAAACAATTGCACAGCAGTGTAGAAGTTATCAAGGAACAAATGGTGGCCTCTGTTAAACAGTCCTCTAGCAAGATCCCACACAATTTTCTCTGAAACTCCAAAAGTGGACGGACAACCAGGGGGGTCAATAGTGGAATTCCTACCAGTGTACACACGCAAATTAAAAACATATCCTGTCCTACTTTCAGACAACATATACAGCTTAATTCCATAGCGTGCCCTCTTGCTAGGAATGTACTGCCTAAAAACCAAACGGCCCTTGAACAGGACCAAAGACTCATCAATAGATATTTCTTTCCCTGGAGTATAGATCTCTGAAAATCGATCTACAAAGTGATCAAGAACAGGCCGAATCTTAAAAAGACGGTCACATTCAGGGTGATCTCGTGGCAACGCCAAAGCATTATCAACAAAATGCAGCATCCGAAGCAAAAGTAAATACCGATCACGAGTCATAACTGCAGGAAATATGGACGTTGCCATCAAGGGACTGGTAGACCAATATGAACCCATGGACGGCTTCCTTATCAAACCCATCAAAAAGTCAAACCCAAAAACTTCTTCATCTCTTCCAGATTTGTGGGACTCCACCGGGTAGCTCTAGAATGGGGCCTAAGTCTGGCACTGTTGTCCCTCAAAAACTGTTCAGCATACAAATTAGTCTGCTCAACAATCTCACCCAAAAATACATCATCCATAAACAACTGAAAATACTGTATAGGCAAATAATGTTCACAATCCACTCTACACCCTGCATAACCACTAAAGGCAGGCAACACCGGCTGCACCATGTTTGGATCAACCCAGAGTCCAGCACTTCCAGTAGGAAGCCTAGCAGCCCCAGGCTGCAATCCAGATGCCTCTTGCACCATCTGCACAGTAGCATCCTCCTCTAAAACAGGCACTTCATCCGCACTGAGAGTAGATTCATCCACACCGAGAGTAGCTTCATCTGCACTGAGAGTACCTTCATCATCCGATGATTCCATGTGGAGAGATAACTCACTGCCTGAATCTTCCCCTCCCTCCTCTCCCTCAGATGCACTGTCAGTCTCATAATCCTGCTCAGAGCAAGATTCAAGAAGCAAACCAACCACCTGCTGAGCAGTCATTCTACGGCTAGCCATAATGCTTACTACTAAAGGTTACTTGTCAAACAAGTCAACAACAACAAACCCTTTGTAAAAAAAGAAATAAACAAAATGTAGCTTTATCACAAAGACCTATATACTCCAACACTATACCACTCACGTGACAGAAGCAGCTAGACTCGCCACCACCTACTCTGCACAGACACAGTGAAGATCAACAATATCCCACTAAAAAGAAGAAAAAAATTACACATAAGACAATGCAAAACATCGCAAAGAATTTCATGCTCTGAACAGTAACAAATATGCTGCCATTATGACACCACTTACAAAAAATTCATTCATGCATGACAATAATACTCATTTGGAGTAAACACAACAAAAATATTTTTCTTACCAAATAAATGCAATTACGCAAAACTGCAGAACAACCACTGCCAGAAACCGCAAACAGGAATCAAAAGCTTTACACTAGAATAAAAGGAGAAAAAAACATTACAATCACATATGCAAATAATGCACCAGTCCACACACAATCCACCAGCCAAGCTAAGGGGTAGGTGGGCCAAAGAGTATAAATAAAATAGTCACCCCCGTAAAAGGGAGCAACCCTTGCCCTTTTGGCCACTCCCCAACACAAAAATTAAAAAACCCTGGTGTCTAGTGGCTTCTGCCCTCCTTGGGGGCAGATGGGCCTAAAAACATACTGCTATTCTGCCACCCAAAGAGGGCAGAAATGGCCACAATCATCCTCCCATAAAGGGGAGCGACCCTTGCCCAAGGGGCCGCTCCCCAACATAAAAACCCTGGTGGCCTAGTGGACCTACAAAAAATAAATCAGCCGATCTGCCCCTCAGGATGGCAGAAACGGCCAAATTAATGCTCCCCAAAGGGGAGCAACCCTTGCCCAAGGGGCCACTCCCCAAAAACAAATCCCTGGTGGTCTAGTGGGCCCAATTTTTTTAAAAACATGGCGATCTGCCCTCCTGGGGGCAGACACAGCCACAAATATTGCCCCAAAGGAGAGTGACCCTTGCCCAAGGGGTCACTCTCCACAAATAAATGCCTGGAGGACTAGTGAGAAGATACCTTAAGGTATCTTCCGCACACGATCTCTCACTACTCAACTCTACTCTCAACTCTATTCACAACTGGATGTTAGCTCACCAACTCATTCTGAATCCGGCCAAAACTGAATTCCTCCTCCTCTCTACCTCTCTCTCACCTCCTCCTGTTCAATCTTGGATGGATCAGCTGAACCTACTCAATAACAAACCCATCATTGTCGACAGCGCTAAATCCCTAGGTGTCATTCTTGACAAAAGACTCAACCTAATCTCCCATATCAACTCTATTGCTAAGAACGCACGTTACCAGTTGCGCCTTCTATGGGGGATCCGTCGGTTCTTCCCGGAGAAAGACTTAAAAACCTTGGTACAATCTCTGGTTCTCTCAAGACTGGATTATTGCAATTCTCTTCTGACGGGCCTACCCAAATCCCACCTCTCCCCTCTCAAATCCATCCTCCATTCAGCAGCTCGCTTCATTTCAGGGTCTAAACGAAGCGACCACGTCACTCCTATCCTGTCCTCTCTTCGATGGCTTCCGATCGAGGCAAGATCTATTTACAAAACTGCCTGCATCACACACAAAGCCTTACACACGTCCTCCCTCGTTACCTGGCGAACAAATTGAAATTGTCCGGTGGCTCTCGCCCTTCTCGCAATGCGGAAAAGCTTCTGCTTGAGCCCCCGTCTTCAAAAGGGAAAGATCGATGGCGCAATCCTTCTCAGGCAATGCGGTGAGAATCTGGAACTCGCTTCCCCCATTGCTCCGTGCCACCTCCTCTACCCGGATCTTCAAAGTTGACCTCAAATCTCTTCTCTTCCAAAGACACTTTCAGAACTAATACTTTCACTCTCAGCCCCCTCTAGGAAGTTCGCTCTTCATTGTAAATTTGTACTTTTTCCTGTACATTCCTCACCCTTGCGTGCTGTGTTGGATTTTATGTTTGTGTACACTTCATTTTAAGTATCCTGTTTAATTCCCGCCCTCTCTACTCCCTCAAGGAAGTTCTTCCACTATAGGAAATTCTGTACTCCATGCCTATAGAAGTGCCTTCCCAGTGTGTTCTGAGTGACTGCCACTTATTGCAGTATTATACCTCTATTTGTATTTTGTATCTCATGTATCATGCACACCTGTCACTTTTTCCTCTTGTAACGCATACCTCTTTTTTTATCTTGTTTGTTTTGCTATTTGCACAATTGTCACTTTTTCCTCATGTAATGTAACGCTTGCTTTTGTATTATGCTCACTTGTAACCTTCTCCTCATGTAATGTTACTGTCCTATTGTGAAGCGCTCTGACACCTTCGGGTAAATAAATAAAATAAAATAGTGGACATATATCATTTGTCCGATCTGCCACAAACAATGCCCCCAAAGGGGAGTGACCCTTGCCCAAGGGGCCACTCCCCACCATTTCTCCCTGGTGGACTAGTGGGCTACAATACGAAAAACTGCCCACCCCCCCAGGGGGGCAGAGCACCAAAACATATGGCCCCCAAAAGGGGAGCGACCCTTGCCCAAGGGGCCGCTCCCCCAAACAGTATTTTCATTTTAAATAAAAAAATAAAAAAATCCCTGGTGTCTAGTGGGCATTCCTGCTGCACGATCGCATGATCGTGCAGCAGGAATGCACAAAAGAGGCATCGGGGGACAGGAAGACCCTTTCCCTCAATGCCTCTTTTGTTTAAAACCCCCGCTCCCCGGAGCCAAAACTCACCTTAATTCCCCGACGCACTGGAAGCAAATGGCTTCCAGCGCGTCGGGGAAGAAAGGGAAACCCCCAATGATGCCAGCGCGCCTCGCGCGCTGACGTCATTGATGGGGGGAGCGGGGGGAGGCAGGGGAAGGGCTTCCCCTGCCTTCCCCACAAAAAATACCACGATCGGATTCCCACGGGGGGAGCGCCAGCGCTTCCCCCGTGGGTGGGTCCCATGACGAGCTGGACTCGTCAGGAGCACACGACAACTGTGTGCCATGACGAGTCCAGCTCGTCATAAGCATGGAAGGGGTTAAGTAAACAGATTGCTGACATCAAAAAGAGCCAATCAAGTGATAGAGATGCGGCCTGACTGCCACAGCTTTCCACCTTGGAACTTGAGAACCGGGTTTGAGTCCCGAAGGGTGACGTGTATAGTTGACACGACTACCATTTAAGAACCAAGGAGGAACCCTATAGGTCAGAGGAGGAACCGGGAAGGAGCGTCTTGAATCGGGTGTTTAAGGATTATCTCATGAGCTACCAGTAACTCGACAATTACAAGTAAATAACACTAGAACATGGGTCCAGCTCAATGTGTAGCTGTGTTGTGCTGCCTCTTGCACTTTGCAATGGTGCTCAGCTTCAGACCCTCTTCCGTGGCTGCCATGCCTGATGATCATTCACTGCCACACACAACCCACACACCTCCACCAACCCCCCACCATCCTAGAGCCAACAACACAAACAAAGCCCTGTGATTATATGGCAGGCCTCTGCACCTTGAGCCACACTGGGTGAGAGCAAGGAGCCATGAAAGGAGATTGTCACTGATAATCAGAGTGGTTTGAATGGGGAACTGTGGGAGCTGGAGTACAAATGTCCAAGCAGGGTGCAGGAGCTGCCTAGAAGTAAAGAAAAGCAGGGGTGGCAGCAGAGACAGGTAAAAGCCTCTCTTGCTGTGGGAAAGCTTGTTGTGTGGTGTGTACTCCACTTGAAGTCATTGATGGATAGATGTTGCCAATCCCAAAAGTTCTGATGGCTACTTGTACCTGCAGATTCCTCACCTGAATCTTCCCACGTGCCAGACCGGATCTAGAAACATACAATATCTCTCCTGTGCCAGCAGGTGGGGCATTGCTCCTCCCTGGTCATAATGCCACAGAGCCATATAATGCATCACCTAGCGTGCTGACAACAGTCCTTTTTATCTTGTCCTTCAACATAGACCCGGAGTGCTTCCTTGGATTTTCTGTACTTGAAATGGCAATGATTTGTTAATGGACACACAATTTGCACCTAGTCCTGTAACAGACATTCGGCTTAACCTCATCTTGTCTTAGTCTTCCTCCATTGAGTGTCCAGATGTCTTTGACGGACCGCTCAGGTCAGGGGGGCTGTTGCCTTTCCAAATCCTGTTCTGTGTCCAGCTCCCAGAGCGATTCTGGAACAGCATTGCTCACAGAAAACACCAAAACGATTCACCAAGATGCCAATGATACACAACTCTACTTGAAAGTCTCCTTTGCTTCAGCCATCCAACACCTCATACTCTGCCTGCACATCATCCAGCCTGAAGGTGCAGAGCCTACCTGAAGATCAAACCAACCAAGACAGAATTGTTATCTGCCAAGAACACCAAACAAGAAACGGTACAAACCTGGCTCAATGACATGAGTGACTTGAGCCTTGATAGCTTCAAACCCCAACTTTCTCTGAATGCCAAGTCACTTGGATTCGACCTAGATACCAACCTCACACTCAAGGAACACACTGCCAGTTAAATAGAGACAGCCTGGTTGCAGCTCTCTCTTCTAAAGATATTGAAGCTAGTCCTTCTAGAAAGCAACTTTAGAACTGCTGTGTAAGCCCTAGTACTCTTGCATCTAGATCGTAATAACACCCTGTTCCATAGCCTCCAAGACTCCACACTGGCACCCCATAAGGGCATGCTGCACTCCACAGCATGTCTCATCCAAGGCCTGAAGAAATATGATCAGACAAACCCTAATCCTAATGGAACTACAATGGCTCCCCTGGCTGGCCAACACCATCTTCAAAACCAGCTGCATCACTTACAAAGCCATCGCGATCAGCACCCCCTTTTATCTTACAGACAAGAGCACCATCTCTGGTGGTTTTTGGTGCACCCGCAGCCAGAACACCAAGTGACTGCAGACCAAGAAGTGTAGAAAAAAAACAAGGACTCAGGCCTTTTCCATCAATTCACTGAGGATCGGTAACAGATCCCCTAATCTGTCAGGACTGCCCCCACGCTGCTCTATTTTAGGAAACAGATGAAGATTCACCTCTTTAATGAAAACAAGATCACAATGAACTAATGCACAATGCATCCACAACCTCACTACCTCTCCTTTCACTTGTTGACTTTATACTTGTCTTTGACCCTGTAAAGTGCTCCACTGCCTTTTGGCTAGGTCTGTGCTATAGATATATCATATACATATATACATCCTACCTCTGGTTATCATTTTGCATCTATCCCCTTGAAGGGCATTCCCCTATCTGATGCTGCTCCTGTGGCAGTCCTCTCTGTTAGCAGCTCTCCTACCCGATTTTGGCCTAGGTCATTGTCCTTTGACTTGCTCCTACCCAGCTGGGTGGAGGGCGGGTGCTCAGTTCCATTCTGGTTCTATGTCTAGTGGTGCTGTTTAGTCTTCTAGCCTTCCTGGTACCCCGCTAACATGGCAGCATTCAATCAGGCTTTGCTGCACTGTTCTGCCCTCCTTTGGCCCCTTCAGGTGCACCTCTGAACCTCCAGGTGCTTTCAGATCTTTCATCCTCATTTCTGCTAGTGACTCCTTCACAGGCATTGGTCGACTTTGCTGGTCTTGTCATCAGTGGATCAACCTCAATGGCTCCCATTCCACCTCAGGAGGCCCTGTCCTTTAGCTATGGTGTGATGATTAGCTGCAGGCAATTAGAAGTCTATAGTAAAGTTTGTTGTTAATTATTGTTATTGATGGAGAAGCTTTATGTGCTTATCAATCTGCATTCCTAATTGTGCCTCTATGATTAAAGGGAATGTGTATTATTCTATTGCTTGGTTGTCCTAATTTACTTTGTTATTGGATGTCAGTAGCATTGCTAGGTAATGCTTATTTTAGGTCATGCTTATACAGGCTGGGTCTGGGTGCGTGGCGGGAAGAGTTCAGTAGAATTTGGTTTAGAAGGTCAAGAAATATTGGAAAAAATGTAACATGGACTGCCATGGATACATTTAGTAGGAATGTGAAATAAGGGTTGTGCAAGTCATGCACATTTGGGTGATGGCTCTCATGGTGTGTACAACAATACATTTTTATTAATGAATGGCTTTTACATAGCGCTCAGCTAATCAGAGCGTCCCGGCGCTTGGCATCCAGAGATGGTTAAGGGATGGCAGGCTTCGTCGGGAATCCCCCAGTCCCTACACTTTGAATAGGTAAGTTTTCAACAATTTCCTTAACCTAGCTTCATCAGTGATTGATCTCAGATGGCCACATGATTTCTGCCCTGACTGTGAAAGAGGAGCCCCCTCTTCGTTATTTTTTTAAACGGGGACTGCTAGCAACCTCCCTGCCCTTTACTCCTTGATCCTCTCGCTCGAGTAAGAGGAACCATTGTTGTGGAGGCTTGATCGGTCAGTGTTTTGAACATGATGCGCTTGCGGACCAGTAAGCAATGTAGTGTTTTCTCGAAAAAATGATATTGAAGAGTGTTTGGGTAACTTATAGAGTAGGTGAACCAACATGTTCAGACCACTTGCAGATGTTGAACTAAATATTCTGAGAGACCTAGGTACAGAACATTAACATATTCTGAGCATGTGTAGAATCTAGAAGCATGATTTGGCTACCGCCGACACCTAGTTACTAAAGGGTAGTTGTGAGTCAAACATAACGCCCTGATTTCTGGCCACCACCGTTGGTGGGTGTGGGAGGACGCTGTTGGGCCAGGCTTCTGTCCACCAAGCGAGAGGGTTCAACCTAAACAATAGGATCTCAGTTTTGCCTGGGTTGCATTGTAACTTGTTAGCTCTGATCCAGTCAAGTCCAGTGCAAATATTTCTTTTATGCTCGCTGAGTCCCCCTCGTAAGAGAGCAGGAACTGCATATTTTCCATGTATAATATGACCTTAATGCTGAAGGATTCGACCAAAAATGCTAATGAGGTCATATATATATTAAAAAGTGTAGGACTCAGGGAGGAGCCCTGAGGGACCCCCATTTCAAAGATTTGGCTCTGGAGGCAAAGGGCTTCATCCATACTACCTGCTCCTGACTTTCTAGAAAGTAGCCCAGCCAGCTTAAGGATAATCCCATCAGCCGCAGGTTTTCTAGCTTATGAAGCAAACTGTTGTGGTCTACTATGTCAAATGCTGATGACGGGTCCAACAGCATCAGAGCAGCATTGAGTCCTGAGTCAAAGCTGGTCTTAATGGATTCAGAGATCTCCCGTAATGCCTTCTCAGCACTGTGACGTGCTCTGAAGCCAGATTGGTATGGGTGTAACAACTTGATTTCTGCAAAAAAAGTGATGAGCTGGCAGTTCACCACCTTTTCCAGAATCTTAATGACCGCTGGGAGGAGAAAGTCCAGTCTGAATTTCGCTAATATTTCAGGGTTAGCATTTGCCGTTAAGCAGGGGAATTATGCCCCTTTTAGAGGCATCTGGTAAAACGCCATAATGGAGGGAGATAGAGAATAACTCCTGGTATTTGGGGGCGATAATATCTGCGATAGGCTTCAGGATATGTGGTGGCAAAGGATCGTCAAGGGACCCTGATCTGCAGTTAGCAAACTGCACCTTCAGTTCCTCCTTCGTAGGTGCACGGAAAAATGTCGGCTTAGATTCTGCTATAGGCCCTGCTATTTCTCCAGGCCCTAGAACATGGACCAAATTGTTGAGACCTACCAGGTTAGCCTGAATTGTAGAGATCTTATCATCAAAAAGTCACTGAGTCTGGAGCATAGGACTTGATTGGTATCGGGTTGTGGGGCCATAGTTTTTGGGTCCAGGAAGATAGAGACGATTTTAAAGATTTCTTTCCTATTGTTATCTGCCTCTTTGTTGCATTGGGTAATCCTTCAGATTACATGAGTGCTGAAAGTTGTTGGAATTTCATTGGAGCTGGCCAGCTCTCCACAGTGTGTATGACTGAAGCAGAACTTCAGCTTAATTTCTAGATGTAACCTGGTATTCTATCTTAGTGTTATTCTGTGCAAATCAACATTTTATATCATCGTCAAGAGTATGTGCTACTTCTAGTTTCTTGGAGTTACACTAAATACCAAATTCCATTTGGCAGTGAGATCCTTACTCTATTTTATACTCTGAGGTTCAGTTGGGGGATAGTCCAGTTTTCACCATACTTCTAAACTCCAGGTGATTTGCGAGAGCCAATTTCTTTGCTAGGGTGAATTTCATAGTTTAGCAGTTTGGATGGAGAAGGATGTACCACCGACAGTTTTCTTCTTACATGGTAGACTAGTTAGTTGTGGGGCCCATATGGAGCACATTGTCCTTTTCTGGGAGTGTCTTGAGATTTATCTTTAAAAATATTGGCCCTTTTCCATTTTTTGTCTTTGCATTATGCAAAATAGTTTGAAAGGAGTTCTTCTGCCTACAGGCATCCAGCCAATTCTTTGTGAGGCAGAAGAAGCCTGATTGAATTACCTGAGGGAGTGCAGGAGCCATATTCTCTCCTAGCTAAGTTTCAGTGATAAAAAAGGACAGTTTGGACTTTTTTTTTTATCAGATAGTAGGTCATAAGTGGATTCTTTTTTTTTAATACCAATCTGGCACTGATGGACATAAAGCTTAGGTGAGAGGCAAGGCATGACCGAGGTAGAGGGCCAAGGGACCAAGAATAGGTTTTAACATTTAGTGTGTTTGTGAGCAGGGATCCTTGGTTCAAGAGAATCTGTATCATTGCTGTCCTGATCAAAGACTTTGCAGTGATTGGGAGGGCTTCCTTGGGTGGGAGAGTATAAGGATATGTGCTATTTGGAGCTTTGGGGGCTTCTGCTGTATTGTTTACTGTTGTTGTTTTCATAGAGAGTTGACCTGTTGGAATACAGCAAAGCCGAGGCAAGAGCGCTGCTTGAGTATAAGGAGTTGTCTCTTTTCCTTGTCCTTCTTTCAGGTGGCTGGAGTATGTGTTTGTGATGGGGATGATCCACCGGTGTACTAACAACAGATACTCCACTACCATATACTCACCTTGGCCCATACAACTCACTTCCACCAAACACCAAGTAGACCGCTGGAGCTTTTAGTTTTAATGATTTTCATACCTTAAGATCTAGTTATTTTCTTCTCCAACTAAACCTTTCACTGATCAAATAGTTCTTTCCTCTGGTCAATGGACCATTAGGTGGAACTAGTTGATGGTGATAATTAACATAACTTATTATACATTTCTCTATCAAAAATGAAATAATCACAGACTCGAAAAGTTTTAAATTCTTTATCTAAATTAGTTATATGTGAACCATCTCAAAAATGTTTCAGTTCAAACACCCTCATTGGCAAGAGTGCCAATTCAATCAAGATTCATTAGATATAATAATAATTCAGATCCACACAACAACTATGCTCAGAAAGAAGAGGATAGAGAGAGAAGAACATTTATCAAGACAATGAATTTATAATTACCAAGTATGGTGTGAAGACCAACCCCCTGGCCAAAGGGCTGGTAAGGGTCCCAAGGACAGATCAGGAGACAAAGACTTCAGGACAGGAATCAGGACAGGATACTTCACCTCTCTAGATACCGACGACTACGTCGCACCCCTCTCTGACACTCTCTTCCTCCTCGTGGTTCTTCCGTGATCTTCTTTCTAACCCACCCAAATTAAGTAGATGGTTCTGCATTCGATTTCTTCATCAGCATTTCAGAGCATCTGCACCACCCCCCAGCACCGACAGCATCCCAAGCTCTGTCTCTGCTGCTTCCGCTCCCAACAAGCTCAGCTCTTGTAAAGCTCTCTGCGCGCTCTGCACTAACTAACTAAACTACCTCAATTATACCTTTCTATTACCATGTACCGCCCATTAATGTTTCAATTTTACAAAATACTAACTCTGATTGGACAGGCGAGGGGGGATGATCATCACACCATGCTTACATTTCACTTATTTCTTTAAACCATTGTTTCAAACTCCTCCCCTCAAACTTTATTCCCCCGCTTCCTTTCCCATACATCTTCAAACTTTATTAATACAAATGTTGCGATCTTTTTGAATAAAGTTCCTTCATATGAACTCTTCACCCTCATGTTCCCAGGGCACATCTTCACTGGCCTTGGACACGTGACAAGTCCTTAGTCATCTTTCGTACTTTCTCGCCAGGGCGCATGCGTTGCGCAGCGTCAGTCTGCTCGACTCAGACAACTTTGACAGGCCCAAATACGCACTAATAATAAAGTCAAAAGGAAAAATGTTATTCTCAAAAATAAATGATTTCACTGTATACCACCAACCTCTACTCTAGCCCATACCATTTATTATTTCCCTTTCTGCATTTGCGTTAGTATAAAACTTATTTTCTAATTTCAGCAAGCAGGTGCCATGCATGTGAATTTTCAAGCGGCCATTTTATTGTTCTTTGCGCAGGCGCCAGAATTTCCCTCCAAGCGTTAGTACGTCATACTACGTAGATGCAGTAGACGCATGCGCAGTAAAGATCCCGTGTTAGAATGCATTTTAGTCCTTCATTCATGTTATTGCAGTTAGTAAACACATAGGCAAGCTTCATTTTCTCCCGCGTATAAAGGAAAAGCGTTTTATTAATCACAAAACACGTTGTTAATAATTTGTTAGTGAGTTAAACGAGAGGTTTGCTTCCGAGCAAGTCTCATTTACGAGTCCTTGCTCCATCAGGGAGAGAATGGGTATCCTCATTAAGAGCTATGAATCCAGCAATCGATGTTCAGCCTCGGTTTGTTGTTTTATTTGATTGTGCTAGTTAGAGGCTCAACTGATGTTAAGTGATGTTCTATTGGTGAGCTATATGTAAAGCTGTAAAGGCAGACTTATTTGGGGATGCTTGGATTGATGTATGTGATTGTAATTCCTGTCTGAATGTGGTTGTGGTGTGTCTCACCTCTGGTTTGGCCTTTGCACCTTCAGCATGTGGTGCCTCTGAGTGGGGTGAGTGGGATGTATTAACTTGCCCAGTGGTACAATTTCTCTTCATTGCTTCACAGATTTGCCTGCATAGGAAGTTCCATGAATATGGGTTTGCGGGTTGAGAAATCTGTAGGCAAAAGTATCCACAGAAGATAAAGGTACATATCTTTGATAACGATCTCTCTGGTGGATACTCTATTTATTTGCAGATTCCAAGCTAATGCAGTCCACTTGTCTGCTCTGAGGTTTGGTTGTTATGTGTTAGCTTGGTTTCTGGCTGATTTTCTGCACTTCCTTGCTGACTCTTCCATAAGTCCCATCTCCACCAGTAAGAGTGTTGAGAAAAGGAAGGAAACTGATGTCATTGTGCCGGTGGGGTGGCATCTTATATGGTTTGTGAAATCCCGACCAGGAAGGAGCTGGAGTCGAGATAGAGCTAATATGCCACCTGCTAGTTCAGGAGAGCTATTTCAACTTTCCAGATCCAGTGTAGTGCCTGGGAGTAGTCATGAAGTAAGAAATCTGCAGGTACCAGAAAGATCGTTAATGAAGGTTAGTAACTTTTCTCTTTTGGTAATTGAGTGGGATGTAATTGCGGTACGACTGCAGACTCACATTGTTAGGAGGAAGCCAATGAAGTACCCAGTAAATTACTCAAAAATGGACAAACACACGGACAAAACAGGAGTCACTTGGGACTGAAGTTAGAGGCTAGTGCTGATTTTAAGTCCAATGTTTACCTCTTTCACTGGCTCATAACAAGATCCTGTATCTGACGACCAAAAGATGGGCCAATAGAGACTGGTCGTGTCGCTCATAACGGTGGGCCAATCGAGACTGTTCATGTCACTCATAACGGTGGGCCAATAGAGACTGGTCGTGTCACCCATAGCGGTAATCTCTGTCTTGACAGAGATGGTTTTGAGTCAGTGGCTGCCCATCGACTTTCTGGTCTCTGCAATGTATTGTTGAAAATATGTAGCTGTATACCTTAAATTGTCCCACTGAAGTATATGATTATTGTTGGTATACGTATAAAAGTGAAATCTATGGGACTAACTGAGGCAAGTCAGATGCTCAACATAGTAAATTCAAAAGGCTGGGGGTAATCACCATCTCTGAGGAACACCATAACAAATGGACTGAAGGTCCAATGTCAAAGGAGACTGAACTGGACACTGGTTTCAAACATAACACCATCATCATCCAGGCTTTGACACCAGCTGTGGCCCATGCAGATAAGAGCGGTGGGGCGATGGGGGGGGAGGAGATTTTGATGGACGTTGATGAGGGAAAATTAAATAAATAATTAAGTTTCCCTCGTCGTCTGTCGAAATACACCCCCCCCCCCGGCCCCACCGCCCCCTGCTCTTACCTGCACGGTCCGCGGCTGTTTGACACTCTCTAACCGACGACATATAATGACTGCTAATGGTCATCCTGTACAGATTCAGTTTCGTTTGGGGACGCATCCTCCCTGATAGGCTTCTTAGCATTTTCACATCTCAATGTAGTCTTGAACTTTTATATATAGGATATTCTAAAGAAGCGTAACTGGTGCTGGTAAAAAAAGATCATTGGCCAAAATGAACCAGGTCTGAATGAAGCGATGAGGGCGTTTTCAGAAAAGATTAAATTCCTTTTTCAGAAACTGAATCTGACAGGGATCTCCACAGGAGTCAGTGACCTTAGGATCCCGGTTTAGCTGGGGTCAAAGAAGGAAGATGTTTTGATGCCAAGATCAGTAAAGCAAAGAGAGTAGTAAAAGTAAGGGCAACTCTGCCCCCAACCTCACCTCAGAAATACGTGGAATTTGTCAAAGAAATGTACAGTAGGAGGTTTTAGCTCATGTATAGCACTCTCCTGAGATCATGTAAAACAACAATTCTTCCCTTTATCGTGTGCAGCTTGGATGACCCCACTCAGCTTGAGATGTAAAATGTCGGTAATGGAAATGTGTCCTGTCCATCCATCTAACGGACCCAAGTGCACTATATTAATATCTTCTATGGACCTCCTGTGTTAACACAGTTAGCTTTTAGAAAGCCAAGTGATC
The DNA here is from genome assembly GCA_963921515.1 of Calotriton arnoldi. Lineage (NCBI taxonomy): Eukaryota > Metazoa > Chordata > Amphibia > Caudata > Salamandridae > Calotriton > Calotriton arnoldi. The sequence continues at coordinate 276,218 of CAWUFW010012131.1, forward strand.
AGTTCTTTAAACCGGATTTTGGTGTGCAGACTTCACTTTTTATTTTGCTTCCTTGGAAAGGCTTCATGTTAAAGGTGTGAATTCATTCATTCCATTTAATTATTGTATCCATATTAACAGTGTCCCAGTGGATTTTGGGAAATCTTTGTTGGGGCTAGGGCGCAATATTCACATTTAAGGAATTTACATCTGCGAACAAGAAAGATAGAAACAGCCTTCAGTGTATGATGAATATATTACATGTTTTCATGCTTTTATTTCACAAATTGCAGTGGTTTAAAAACCCAGATTTCACAGGGAAATGTGAAATATGGGAAACATTTCACAGTTTCTTGTGAATTACGAATTTCATCATCATAATGACAGACCCCAAACCACTCTGCAGGGCTGTAACATTGTCAAGGCTACTTGCATTATGCGTCATAAAGGGCTAAAGTTATGCAGCAAGTGTACGGAATTGGGTTATTTAGTTGAGTAAGTAATAATCCAAATACTCGTTAGTATAAACCACTAAAGTCACTATATAAACCTGTGCTCAAGCCCCTGGTAGCTATGGCTCAGAGCAGGGAGGCTTAAATGAAAGGCAATGTGTAAAGTATTTATAAAGCACAAAAACAGCAATAAAGTCAAAATGCAAAGCAATAATTTCTCAAAATGTATAAAAAAAAGTAGAGTCAAATTTAATAAACAAAATGTTAAATCTAAAATGGTAACCAGACACATGAATCCCGTCTGCCTTATTATATGTGCATTATTTCCAATGGCATTTGCAATACAGCAGACAAGATATGTCACATTTGTGACAGTGTAACCTGTCTGCCGAAATCTAAAGTAGGCCCTTAGTTATTTAAGTCGCAATCCACCACAGGTGTACACGTCTAGAGCCCCCCATGATCTCCAGGGAGGCACTTAGACAATAACGGGGTGTCAGGCAGAAGATATCAGCAAGGTCTAGTCCAGGTGCCACTGGTCAGTTGGGCAGTTCTTTGTCCTGCGTACTACAGGAAGAGCACGTCCAGACTTGTCGGGCTCATCTCAGATAGCAGGTTCAGTCCTCTTCTGATCTTTCACAGGTCCAAGAGTGTTCTGAAGTGGGTGCCTAGAGATGCCACAACTATGACTGGCACAAGCTAGTGGGTGGGAATGACTCTTGGAAACACCGCAAGCAATGGGTTAAAGGTTCTCAGGGCTAACACTACTCACTTTGGGGATTTTCAAGATGGTGAAACTTTTCAGCCACACTAAACATGGGCTCTGAGGGCTGGTGGTGTATGATAATCCTACTGTCCTTCTACATCTAACACTAAAATCCAGTTTGAAGTATATCCTGTACTCACAACAAACTCAGAGACAGAAGTCTAGTAGAACAAAAGCTGAGTTTTCCAGCAACCAGACAGTTAATACACAAGAATTGTTTTGTCATCCTGGTCTTGCCCTTTAAAGTGTCCCCAAGTGCAATATGTAAACCCTAGGAGACCTGTCAAGCTGATTTTAACACTCCAGCAGGATTTGAAACTGTAATGTCAAAAAGAGGTCTGCTGTGACTGGAGCCTGCCTTGCTGGGAGGGCAAAGGAAAGGAGCAGCCCAGGGTGTTGGGTACATCTGCTTATGACAGGGTAGGCCTCATTGAAATGTTAGTCACATTCTTGGTCCCAGCCCACAGACCATTCTGTCAAGGGCACAACACCTCCCTACACCCAAGGACTTTCTTTTAACTCTGGGAGCAAGTTTACACCTCATCAAGGGGCCAGTCAAATGCTAATTACTTGCTGGCAGAAGTAGGAGGGCAAACTTTAGATTAGCCTCCAGGAACTTCAGGCATGGAAAAGGTATATTTGGAAAAGTTATGTTTCCTTAATATTTAGTAAAAATCCAACTTCACAATTGAATTAGATTTTTAATAACTATTACAAATAGTTGCTTATTTTCTGGCTAGTTCCATTACTGAGATACAGTATAGGTATTTAATATTGCATCCCGCTGTTTTCCTACAGCCTTGCTACAGTACAAATAGTTTTTGGGTCATCTTCCTTGTAAGGATATGTGCAACAAACATTTATATGCCCTACTTTTAAATAACATGCAACCCGCCTTATGGACTCTAAGGCCTCCTAAGGGATGAACTATTACTAATGTAAAGGAATGTTTAAAGGAGTTACTTTGACAGGTCAAAATTGCAGCCCAAAACTGCAGAGCCAGGCTAAAGAAGGTAGGTTGACAGTCATGTTTACCCTGTCACTGTAGTGGATGGCATAATGGGTGCTGCAATTTACTTGTGACATTTAATAAGCCTTGGGTACTATTTGTACCATATACTAGGCACATACAGGTAAGTTAAATATTCCTATTAGAAGGATCCCAATTTTGCCATATTGAAATGAGGAGCCCAAGCACTTTACTACTGGTTAGCAAAGGTAAAGTGCACAGAGTTCTAGAGCCAGCAAAAATATACAGTCCAGCGAAAGGTGAAAAATCCGGTGTGACCACGCAAAAAAGGACGATTTCCGACAGCAAGGTTATCTAGATTAGGCAGCAAAACATGCAAATTATATGGCACATTGTCTGTCAGTATTATTTGTATCCATTTTAGATAGAAAAACATTTTTTGGGGGAAATTTGTAAATTATGTTGCAAATGCAGTAAATCCATAACTATGCAACAGATGCTTCAGTCACAGAATCACCTAAATCCACTGATCCCCACCATTGTTTTACAAAACATTGAATTTAAGAAAGGTTAACATAGAAAAAATAAATCCAATTCTAATTAGTGCCCGTTGTTAGCTGCACTTTGAGGACAACAGTTTTTCATGATAACTGCCCCAAAATAAACATGTAATATAAAAAATAAATAGCTGAAACTATGTACAATATGATCCTATATTACCATCTCGGGGTCTGGTAACATTTAAAAACCATTCGGCCTCTTATTGTATGATGTTAGCAGAACCTGTTGATGGTGATAAAGCGGGATTCTTATCTTATCTCACCATCTCTAAGAATCCTCAGGTCGCCAGAATCTTTTTACCTGCTGAATAGTGTGAAGGGAAGAAAATCCATTTCGGTTATGCAACAATTTAGAATCCAGTTTACCTTAAAAGACCACTGACTCCGAATTCAATTTGGTGGGTTTATTGCAGCCAAGAATAACTGCACATGCAAGCACCTCAACACGAGGTTAAAGAAATAGATGGGCACTAATACAAACATCATCCTATGCAGAAGTCTCATCCGACTCAGGATAAGAAGAATCGTTAGCTCCAGAAGTATTAAACAAACAACAACTGCTCCAATCTCTATATTATTCTTCATTTACCTAAATAAGCGTAAAACATTAACTGTCCCTACTCTACCACTAAGGTGACATACCTACTTAACGAATTTCCCCAGGCAAGAGTAAAAGAAAAGGTGTCAGCGGTGAAGACTTCCTAAGAAGTGCACTCACTTAGCATTTCGAGCTTGTTCTAAGATGCTCCTTCCTAAAGATCTCTCTCTTTGCCCTTCTCTCTGGTCTCCTCTACTTCATCTCTCCTCTCCTTCCTCGGGCACTGTCCCTAATACAAAATCCACATACAATTGAACACGCCCTTGTCACGCCTCTTCGGCCAGGTCTTCCTTCTCGTACTTTTCCATCGAAACTCTTACTTCATCCAGGACTGTTACAGCGACCTTGAGTCCCAGACACCTTCTCCGCTGAAAGTATCATCTCTACATTCCAGTATACTCCCATCTCAATGCCTCCCACCACCCTAACTCCTGAAACAAAGAGCCAGTCTTTTGCTAACGAGGCATGTGTCCTTGCACCTGCAACAGAAGATACATTTCAACAAACTTTCCCTCTGCACGAATCTACCAATGTGCCCAGAGAGCCTTTCCAAGAGAACACCTTCTCTGCCTACAAAATAAACTAACATAAGAACGAACAGGCCTTTCCTTGACGTATATGCAGTCAGGCCTTTACACATTTTAAACACACAATTCTTAATTACTTCTTTAAACATAGGCTCATACATTTCATATGCAAAAATAACTACACGTGCAACTTAATATCATACACGTTAACTACTGCATCTACAACTACACATGAACTAAATCATCTATGCATCATTTTAAACGCATTTCAATTATGCACTACATTTGCATGATTCTAATAGCGCAATTACTCATTTATTCACTCTAATAATGCGACTTAGAGCTACTCTTTACTGGCTATTCATTAATACATAACTGGATATATGCGGGTGCGGACTAAAGGTGATTATGATGCACCCCTACAAATTTCACAATAACATGGCGCTCTATCAGTTCCCCCCTTTGATGACTCCTGTCATCATACTTTTACAACTCCCTTGGAGAAAGAACCGACCTAAACAGAACTTGTTGCCATTCTCCCCTGTCGGAATCTCTCCAAACTCTTAATATTTCGATAGTGACTGTCCTGCAGTCTAGCCATTCTCGTCTCATTTTCTCTCAAAGCTCTCTCAGCTCTGCCTGCTCGATACCACTTGTATGCTCTGATCAAACCCCACAGACAAACCACACAAACCACCACAATAATGAGAGGTCTCAGAACATAGCCAAGGAATCCCTTTCCCAAATTCGCAAACCAGCTTCCCACTTGACCAAATCCTTTGTCAACTTTCTCCCAAACTCCCTCTTCAGTCAAATCCGCTATCTTCGTATGAATCGTAGTGATGTTACTTATATATTTCTCCAGATCCTTGCTGTGGTCTGGTATATAAGTGCAGCACTGTTGAACCTTCAACATTTTACAGACTCCGCCCTCTTTTGCCAATAAGACATCCAAAGCAAGACGATTCTGCAAAACCATTGTCCTTATCGACAACATCTCTCCATCCACAAGTATGAACAACTTTGCTGTATTCATTGATAACTCATCAACCACAGTCGCCAATCTCCGGATTTTCACAGCATTCAAGATCACTCCCAAACTTGGTATCATTGCTCCAAAGATATCTCCTACTACAGCTCCTGCACTCGTACCTCTCTTCACTCTTGAATGCTTTCCACCTTCCAAAAGCTCCAAATCCTCTGCATGGTAGATCTTTGGAAATATTATTCCCAAATAACACGTACCATACCAGTTCGCTGGCAACCTCACATAAGCATTCCTTCCACACACAAAATACACCGTAGGTATCACTTGTACAGGACCTTGCAGAAAATTCTTTGCTGAATCCTCCATAGTGAAAACATGATCACACTCGCTCTGTCCCACAGAGACCTTATTATAATAGGTCTGCACACGTCTCACACACAACTTTCCCCTTTGGCCCATATCCAATGCTATAGAACCATAACTTCCTTTTGTTCGGTGCAATCTCTCCTCGTCTGTCCAATCTACAGGACTATCTCCAGTGTGACGTGTTTGTGTTAGCATTCGATATCTATCTTCTACTTGATCTACAAACTTCTTCTCTACTTCTGTTAATGCACATGTTAAATTGTGTCTATGGGCATAAGCTGTATCTAAAGTCGAAGTCGGAATGAAGTACTTTCCAAGTCTATCTTCCGCCTTGTAATAATCATACTTGTTCAAATGTTTGTAAGCAGGAACCTCTGAAAGCACGGCGTCATAGTTGGAAAAGAAGTACTCATAGTGACCTCTCCCATAAAACACACTCAATAACAAACTACACGAAATTCCATAAGTCAGTGGAAGATGGTGATATCTAATACCCTCATCCACTGAAGCTGGCAACTGCATACACACATAACAATCTTTCGCATCCATCGCATCTACATACTCATATAGCAGCTTGGCATACACATTAAGCTTAAAATCACTTCTAGACAAATCTACATGCAATCTACGACTCTTCTATTAGCAAAGCTCTGTCAGCTCCTATGTTTCCCTCCTTTTTGCTAGGTGTAGTGGGTGTTGGAGTCCCTGGCACCCCCTTCACTGCTAGCTCGTGTGGAACTACATATGAAACTACAACTACTATGATTATAGAAACTATCACACCCCCTATAAATGTGCCTACAATCAATTTGGATCTACGATGTGGATCTCCAGCCTCCATGATCTCGAAAGTTCTCAAAGTTCTTGGTTTCAGCAACGAGCACTCAAAAGTCTCTGTCTTCGCCGCACGTGACTTGCTTAACCAGTTTGAGCAACACTCCGAAATCTCTGGAAATCCCCTTTTCAACTACAATTTCCTTATTTACATAGTCCAGAAAAATACTTCCCTAAGCTCTCGTTCCTCTTCGGCGGAAAGTCCCTAAGTTTATTCTTCTTCCACTCGGACCTAGGTTATCTTCTTCTTTAGGCTTTTATTTACAACAGTTTATACTCAATCCACAATAAGATCAGCTGCAAGCGCTTCTAGAACATGATACAAACGTTCAAGACGAAGAATTATCATTTCATGTGAAGGCGGCTCAAACCCAAATGACGGAAATTCGAGTCGATGCAGAACCAATTCATGGACTTTACTCAGAAGCGGGGGATTCGGAACCATGAGGGTCAGTATTCCTTCGAGCCCTGGCACTAACAGCACCACCTTCAACACCACGTTCGGGCTCTTGCTGACCACCTGCACGGACCTCAGCCTCCCCGAACTCACTACCCCAGGCATCAGTCACTGTGTAAGTCCACTCCGGGGTAGCGTATCTCTGGCAAGGTACTCTCGTTCTTTTCGACCTTCTTCGACCCTCTTGAGCCTGCTCTCCGTCACTCACTTCCGATTCAGACGTTTCAGACACTGGAGCAAGATCTCTTTCGAGTGCCAACCTCAGGTTCAGTCGCCTCTGTCTCTCAGGCCATACCTCCTCGGTTCTGGTCGTTCTTCCGCTTTCCCCTTCTTTACCCTGTGCACCACTTCCTTCTTCTGCTGAATTTGACTCTCCTCCACCCACAGCAACACCTCTGCCATCCGAGTCAGAGTCGAGGTTCTGGTTGTCGGAACCCTCTTCAGCTTGCTCTGGTGCACAACCAGCTGCATCAGCGGCCCTCACAGCTTGACTTGTCCTCTCATGTGGCCCTGCCACATCAGCTGGATTTTCATTCACAAGAGGAGCTGTTTCTTCCGAGGGTGCTGAAACTCTGCGGGTATGGGAAGCATGCACCCAGTTCGGCAATCCTCCACACTTCACTGCTGTGTTCGTTACCAGTATTACCTGGTATGGGCCTCGCCACCGAACGTCCAGACAGCTCTTCCTCACATGCTTTCGAACAAGCACCCAGTCGCCTGGACACAGGTCGTGGCACAGATCACTCGAGGCCGGAACAGCTGCAGCTTGTACCTGCTGGGACACAGAACGGACCACATCAGATAGTCCTTTACAGTAATCGAGAATCAAGTCATCAGTGATGTTTATCAAAGCTGTAGCTGGTACTGCTGGCAACCGCATCGCCCTCCCCATCAAGATCTCATGGGGAGACAACCCAGTTCTCCTGTCGGGGACACTGCGAATACTCATAAGCACAAGCGGCAGGGCATCAGGCCACTTCAGAGACGTTGACGAACACATTTTTGCCATTCTTGCCTTCAAGGTTCCATTAACCTGTTCCACTATCCCAGAAGCCTCTGGTCGATAACTGCAATGTAATCTTTGATCAACATTCAATGCCACACAAAGCAGCTTCATGATTTCACTGTGGAAGTGTGTTCCTCTATCCGATTCCAAAGAGGTTGGAAAACCAAACCTCGGGATGAGTTCCCTCAGCAATAACTTAGCCACTGTGAGGGTGTCACACCTGCGTGTTGGGTAAGCCTCCACCCACCGTGAGAATACACACACCACCACCAAAATGTACCTCAACCCATTGCACTTGGGCATCTCTACAAAATCTAGCTGCATCCTATTGAAGGGTCCTCCTGACCTTTCAATGTGACTCAATGTGACCACAGTCTTCTTTCCAGCATTCATCTGTTGACATGTAACACACCTCTGACAAACTGCTTCAGCAATCGCACGAAATCGTGGGTTACACCACGTCTGTCTAAACACACGCATCATTGCATCTCTACCAAGATGTATCGGCCCATGTATTAGTCTCGCCATCGGGCTCAGAGATTCTCTGGCAGTACCGCCCTCCCATCACTGGAAACCCAAACATCCACATCCCCTCTTTCACATCCGGCTCTGACCCATCCATTCCGTTCTTGGTCTGAAACTTCATCCTGCAGGCGCTTGAGTTCCTCCCAAGTGTCTGCCATGGCCAACATCATGTTGAGCTTGGTTCTTTCTTGGCTCTCTCCTGTGTAACCCTCTGTAAATATGCATCCTTGTTCTGCACAGAAACTGGCAACTTCATCAGCATAGTTATTTCCCAAAGAGACAAAATCATCCCCCTTTCCATGCGCAGTGCACTTTACAACTGCGATTTCCTTCGGACATTGCAATGCATCTAGCAGTTGTCTTACATGTTCTCCATTCCTAATGGGTGAACCAGATGATGTCAAGAATCCCCTCTGTGACCATAACTGCCCGAAGTCATGAACCACACCGAACCCATACTGGCTGTCCGTGTAGATCGTGATTCGGATTTGATCAGCGGCCAAACAGGCTCGAGTCAAGGCAATGATCTCAGCTACCTGCGCGGAGTGTACTCCTTCTAGGCAAGCAGCCTCAACCACTCCTGAAATGGTACATACAGCAAACGCTGCTCTCAGTTGACCAACACTGTCTCTTAGGCACGAACCATCGACAAAGAAAATTTCATCTGGGTCAGTCAGTGGTTCATCGACAATGTCAGATCTCGGTTTGGTGCACAGTTCAGTCACATCAAGACAATCATGGTCCGCACAATCTTCATCATCTGTATTCGGTATGGGCATTAATGTCGCAGGGTTTAAGACAGAGCACCTTTTCAGAGTCACATTCTCTGCGGCAAGTATGACTTGCTCATACCTCGTTAACCTGTTATTCGTTAGGTGCTGAGTCTTGGTTCTGGTCATTAACAATTCAACAGAGTGTGGCACATAAACTGTCAGAGGATGACCCATTACAATGCTTTCACATCTTTCAATGCTGACACCTGTTGCAGCAACAGATCTTGGACATCCGGGCAACGCAGAAGCTACTGGATCTAGAGTAGCTGAAAAATAGGCAACTGGTCTACGGACACCTCCATGATTCTGAGCTAAGACTGCTAATGCACAACCTTCTCTCTCGCAACAGAACAGTGAGAAAGCCTTGTTGTAATCGGGCATTCCCAAAGCTGGTGCACTGCACAAATCTTCTCTCAGTCTTAGGAATGACACCAAGCACTCCTCGTCCCATGGTACCGGATCGCTCACATCCTTGTGCGTGAGCCTCTGTAAAGGCTTTGCTCTCAAGGAAAAATTGGGAATCCACTGACGACAATAGCCGACCATTCCCAAAAATATCCTGACTTCCCTCTGAGTGGTGGGCACTGCCATGTTCATTATTGCCTCAATTCGATCTGGTGACACCTTCCTCTTGCCTTTTTCTAATCTGTGACCCAAGTACTGTACTTCGTTCAGACAGTACTGCAATTTGTTCGGGGACACCTTGTGTCCATTCTCTGCCAAATGATTCAGTAGGGCTATCGTGTTCAAATCAATCCACAATACCTTCGAAATTTTAACAAAACACTCGACCTGTTTGTACCACTCTACCGGTCTTTCCCTCAGCCAAGGAAAATCATTTGTAAATGCAGCCAAGTCACCTCTACTCCATGGCACATGCACGTACCCTCCGTTCTGTACTTCTCGTAAAGGATAATTCCCTACGCCCGTCGTCCCTCCCCCCGGAGGCGGCGTTTCTCCTACAGTCTTTTTGGCAATCTTCTTCTTCGACCACCTTTCCTCCCATTTGTTTAGCATTATCCATATACGCATCCCTACAATCAGGTCTTTAGTATGCGTCCTTAATCCTGTGACCCTTTTCTCCTCCAGCTCTTGATCACTATATTGCAACCTATGGGATCCTTGCAACGATTTCGTTTTATTCGTATCCACCTCATATTTCTTGGCCAATTCTGTGAATTTCTCATGTGCGGCCCTCGCTTTGCGAGTCACATCCTTTGCTACAAAAAGCAGCTTGTCTGGCTCATAGATCTCTATTCTCTCCCAAGGCAGGTTCCCACTAATCATTTCGTCTACCTCTGCCTTTAGTCTCACTACATCCAGCAACCTTGCCTTCACGGCACTCCTCAAAATTTCTCGACAAGCCGCACCATTCCGCTCGTCGTAATCACTGCTTTGTTCTCGTGGCTTGCTCTCTTCTGTCGTATTCCTGGAACCTGGTCTGTTTCCTGAGTTGTCTTGCTCCACATCTCCTGGCATTCTATCGCTCTGATTCCTTACAGGTGGTACCCACATTCTCAAAGCTGACCTGGACTCGACCAAAGACCCTGGTCTTACCGGTCTCACATCCACCTGTCCACTAGAGGAGTCTGTGGTGGCTGGCAGTGGCGTGCTCGCTTCTATGGGCTTCGGAGAACGGACCATTTGTTCCTCTACGCCATTCCCTCCAATGCTGATCCCCTCTCTCCCTGTCATCTGCATTAGACTTCCTTCACTTACTCGATCTGGGTCATACACCGGTACTATAGGACCAATGGTAACAGGTACCGTCAGGGAGTCCGGCAACCGCATATTCCCCATGGAAGACTAGGTTCCTACTCCCTCCGTTCCCGTGGAGATTTTTCCCACTACTCTCACATTTGTCTGATTCTGTGACTCGCCCATCCCTCCTGCCACAATCGAATTTCCTTCGCTATATTCTGGATTTAATGGAGGTGGTCTCTCTGACAGCAGTCTGTCTAACAAGCTGTCATCCGTATCACTGTCATCTTCCTCTGCACTCCTTTCCTGCGTACCTCCCGTTTTCTCTATCAACGGATATAATCTACCCCCTCAATTGTTTCCACTCTCCACCTTTTCTCCAGTGCATCCCATCTCGCATCTTGAAATGCCCTGATCGACTTCTTCACCCTTTCCTGGCTTCTGTCTCTCTTCCTGTCATATGCTGCTCTAATCCATGCATGTAGCGCCTCAAACTGTGTGGGTCTAGGTAGTGGTCGCAAGGAAGACATCACAGATTTCAACTGATACAACACTTCCAACCTGAAAGTACCATAGCGTGGGAAAGTCAATTCTCCTTCTCCTTCTGTCATTTTATGCCAATTCTCAAGCCAAATTATAGTATGTAATCCTACATTCTTAGCCATGTAATGTGCTGGCGTATCCTCGGGAGGGGCTTCCTCTCCTCCCGAGTAACCACATGCCTATCACCTCTACAGAGTTCTCGTAAAACTTTAAAACATTTCATGATGAAGCAGATTTCCGTTCGCACACAAAATTTTGTTTTTACTTCCTGATTTCAATCCACCAATGCCAGCGCGGCTCACACCAACCGGCCTATCGCAGCGCGGCACTGTCTGACGTCACTCTTCCTCCGCTCGCAGCAGTACCCCTCCTTCTCAATTCACCCTTTCTCGCTCGCACGTGTCCCAATCACACGCTGAAGTAACTGTCTGTCCTACCGGACAATCACCTCTCTGACTGTTGGTCCACCAATGACCGAACAGCCTCTCGAAACTGTTGACCTCAATCTGGCAACTGTCTGTCCGCGAACGACTGGACAATCACCTCTGACACAATCGATAGGATCCAAACACTCAATATTCTACACACTATAACCTACGACCAGCGTCGGTTATTCACACACTCACACATACGCTCCCTATCATCAGTGGGTTAATCAACGACGTCTCATGACTCCCACAACCTCTGGTCAACAATCTCAGCTCTGGGTGTCTTCTACACCACAATCTATTATCCCGGGATATCGAATCAAATCTCTCGGCCCCGCGCGCGCTCACGGTCCGATCCTCAATCATACGACTCTCATTCCAACTCCGCAAGACATCACACAACAATTAAACACCGCAATCTAACAAGCATCACCCTGTTCATACTCACTCTACCACGAACTGCTACTTCCGCCACCCCGTCACTCCCCGTCAGTTTTCAGCGGCCGCCGTCGTTCTCCAATCCACTGGATCATCATCACTCGGGCTCTATGGGGCAAATAATCTCTTATCCTCATCTAGATCTCCCCTTACTATCAGAGGAAACCATCCTACTCTGCTACCAACTGATAAAGCGGGATTCTTATCTTATCTCACCATCTCTAAGAATCCTCAGGTCGCCAGAATCTTTTTACCTGCTGAATAGTGTGAAGGGAAGAAAATCCATTTCAGTTATGCAACAATTTAGAATCCAGTTTACCTTAAAAGACCACTGACTCCGAATTCAATTTTGTGGATTTATTACAGCCAAGAATAACTGCACATGCAAGCACCTCAACACGAGGTTAAAGAAATAGATGGGCACTAATAGAAACATCATCCTATGCAGAAGTCTCATCCGACTCAGGATAAGAAGAATCGTTAGCCTCAGAAGTATTAAACAAACAATAACTGCTCCAATCTCTATATTATTCTTCATTTACCTAAATAAGCGTAAAACATTAACTGTCCCTACTCTACCACTAAGGTGACATACCTACTTAACGAATTTCCCCAGGCAAGAGTAAAAGAAAAGGTGTCAGCGGTGAAGACTTCCTAAGAAGTGCACTCACTTAGCATTTCGAGCTCGTTCTAAGATGCTCCTTCCTAAAGATCTCTCTCTTTGCCCTTCTCTCTGGTCTCCTCTACCTCATCTCTCCTCTCCTCCCTCAGGGCACTGTCCCTAATACAAAATCCACATACAATTGAACACGCCCTTGTCACGCCTCTTCGGCCAGGTCTTCCTTCTCGTACTTTTCCATCGAAACTCTTACTTCATCCAGGACGGTTACAGCGACCTTGAGTCCCAGGCACCTTCTCCGCTGAAAGTATCATCACTACATTCCAGTATACTCCCATCTCAATGCCTCCCACCACCCTAACTCCTGAAACAAAGAGCCAGTCTTTCGCTAACGAGGCATGTGTCCTTGCACCTGCAACAGAAGATACATTTCAACAAAATTTCCCTCTGTACGAATCTACCAACTGTGCCCAGAGAGCCTTTCCAAGAGAACACCTTCTCTGCCTACAAAATAAGCTAACATAAGAACGACGAGGCCTTTCCTTGACGTATATGCAGTCAGGCCTTTACACATTTTAAACACACAATTCTTAATTACTTCTTTAAGCATAGGCTCATACATTTCATATGCAAAAATAACTACACGTGCAACTTAATATCATACACGTTAACTACTGCATCTTTAACTACACATGAACTAAATCATCTATGCATCATTTTAAACGCATTTCAATTATGCACTACATTTGCATGATTCTAATAGCGCAATTACTCATTTATTCACTCTAATAATGCGACTTAGAGCTACTCTTTACTGGCTATTCATTAATACATAACTGGATATATGCGGGTGCGGACTAAAGGTGATTATGATGCACCCCTACAAATTTCACAAGAACATGGCGCTCTATCAATGGCAATATTGGACCATAATGCAGAACTACCCATTATGTATTCTCTCTCTTTCTCTCTGTGAAGGGGCGTCACACCTGGTGGTGCTTAACTTAAAGAAAGGTTTATTGTTGGCAGCAAAACCAACAGGCTATGTATTTCAGTGTGTGCCTTTGCCACAAACCCATCTGGATGTGGCAGTATGTATATATTATAATAGTTTTGGAGGGATTCGTCAAGCAGGGGCCAAGACAAAGGGGGGGTGGGGTACTCAAAACATGTTTTCCTGTATGCCATTTCCTGTAGGAAAACTGAACAGCACTACAGTCAAAAAGGCTGAACAGAATTACACCAAATTTGGCAGAAAGCTAGATCTTTACCCAGAAAGGATGATTTGGTGTAAATCGGATGAGTAGTTTTTGAGAAATTATGGTTCAAACCACGTAGTGTGGTTGGCTTACCACAACATGAAGAGAAAGTTGCTGCAGCCATTTTATGACTCGGGGACTCAGTCCCCGTGTCATCAAAACAAATAAAGAATAAAGGGGCAGGATAGGGGTACCCTTACCCCCTGACCCTTATGTGGGTGTGGGAAAGCCCAGAGGGACACTCCCTGATGTCAAATATTGTTTTTCTCACAGCCCCAACTGCCACAACGATCAGTGAACCCCCAGTGCGATTCTGTGTTAGTAGTGAGAAAAAAAGCCAGGGCATTGTGGTGCTGCAAGAGCATAGGAGTTGGCCTGGAACAGGTTCTTGGCTGCCCCGCGGGGGGGATGGGGCGGGGCCTGGGGGGACTGGGGAGAGGTGGGTTGGGTGCTGCCACCAACCACACGCCATGCACGGTCAAAGCCTGTGGTGGGTTGGGCTTCTAGCGGGGGGATGGGTGCAGGCAACGAACCCCATGTGGCGCACTGCACTTATAATTACCTCGCATATTACATCACTCGTGACATGTTCTATGACATCATTGATAACATCAATGTGACATCTGAAATTACATCATTGATGGCAATACTGTTCATGGTGAGGGAGCGAGTTATACTTACTTCAGTTGACTATAGCTGGTGAATTTCAGCTATTTTTTTAGTTTAAAATGTAACGTTTTAACTGACATTTTCATCTAACTATAACATCACTCTAACCTTTGTATTTTCCACTGAATTTCTCATTTAAAAAAAAGTAAAGTAAGATAACGATACCTAGCTATAACATCACTTCAACTTTTGATTTTTCCCAGTTAAAATATATATATATATATATATATATATATATACACATATATATATATATACACACACACACACACATACATACAAAACGATACAGAAATACTCTCGAGGTGAACATAGTGTTGCAAAAGCTTTGTTAATTAAACAGTGCCACTCTCTATCAGTGTGTGCTTCATAAAGCCGTAGGTGCAAAGCAACCCAAGTCTTTTTTTCAAAGCTGATTCCAAGCAGAAAGATGCCACTTTATAGTTAAAAACCCCGGAGAGCTTAGCACACGATTCGGTAGAAGGAGGCATAGCATCAGAAGAACGGCGGGCCGGATAATCCCAGAACAATGTGAAAAGCCTCCTTTTGTATATCTGAAGCTGACAAAATCCACTCCGAATAAAGGAAGCTCTTACAAAGCACAGAGCCTATTAGCGTATTAATAGAAACAGATTTTAGATTCGTGCAGCTCCTCGTCAGCAGGCTGGTAGTTTCAGCACTACATGCCTTCAGCTGCTTTGGCTGTGGGAGCAAGCTGAGAGCCAAAACATGGAGCAGGCTGTCAGTGTCTTTGTCCCATCCTAAATATTTCTGTGCCGCCTTACTGGTTGCTTCAGACGTGCAGGAAGAAAGTGGTTGGCAGGCAGATCCTGCATCAATTCCCTAAAGGAAGCAAGAACTGGCTATAGATGAAGATCAAGCCTTGGCACTGGCAGTGTGGGACCGCAGACCCGGGGGAGTCCTGGAGACAGAGACAATGCTACAGGAAGCATCAGAGAGTGGGCAGATGTGCTCTGCAGCCATCCATCCTGAGGCATGATCACGACAATAGGAGTAAACCAAGCCAATGGGTGGGTCACAAGCTTGTTGGGATATGCGCAGTGCTTCCAGACTTTAATGCTATACATTATGTAGGACAGGTCCTGAACCCAGAGGCAATCCAATACCTTTTGAAAAGTAGAGCGCAAGAGATGCATCCAAGTGGGAACTAGCCCTCCCATCATACATGTGTGTGTTAAAACACCATGATAAGCATGGTGAGCTCAGAACTTCTAGCAGTTCAGGAACAAATGGACCAGGATTTGGGCGGAGAGAGCCCAGTGTTCTCCTTCACATGCCTTTCCTACGTATGGCAGAAGCCGATCATGGCGGAAAGGGTTTGCTTGTGCGAAGGGTGCCGGAGGTGTTTCCTCAGCCAGCTCTCGGTAACTGCTGCAATGATGAGGTTGGCATGCAGAGTCATACTGCAGACTTCAAAGGCATGGCATAACGTAGAGTAGAAGCATCAATAACACATAGCAAAAGCAGGGCATAGGAAGCTTGTACTCTGGAATGAAAAGAATGGTTATCACAGCAAGCTTCCTGAGCTGACCATCACAAGCATCAGAAGGATGAAACTAATGGGGCCGGACAAACAAGGAGCTCTGATGATGTATAGTGAACAACGTGCTCCAGAAAAAGTACGAATGGACCTGAGAGACAGAAGAAAGGAGGGCAGACGCTGTTGTGCCTGGGGTAGGAATGCCAGCATCCTGCAGCTGTTGTACACATGAATGTGCCACTGGCACCCCCAGCTATGGTATCAGCTGAGAAGATGCAGCTATGTCTGGACAGCTGCAACCAGCTGAAGGAGGACGGAACAGCAGACCCTCAAAGAGCCCCCTTCATGGAGGTCCTGCCACCGAAAGGGTAGAGTGTGCGTGGCCAGAAGATGACAGGAGCACTCAAAAGAGAAACCAATTGAAAACATGCTTTGGCAAAGCCGATAAGTCTGGCACTGGCTGCCAGCTTTTTAGCTTTGGCAATGCTTGTTTTGTCATGGTTTTTACGAAACGTACTGTTGGAGCAGCTTGCCGGGCCTTTATCAATCTAAATAAAAATAGTGACTAAAGGCATAAATATTTTTTGTCTCAAAAAGCACACAATGCTGTGTTCATCCTTGGCCCTTAAGGGAGCTGCTTTGTGTGTGGATGAGCTCCTAGTGAAAGGGCAAAATGCGTCACTCACAATGAAGTTAATCCGTGGCTGATCTGGGTTCACCCATTGCCCTATGATGTATATACATGTAAAATTTGAGTAAAATCAAAAGGCCTTAGCTAACGCCAGACCTAATCAAAGAATGATAAAAGCAAGGTCACAAAACCACACAACAGCTAATTCCGTAAAAGAAGGCTGAAATACAAAAAAACAACACTAAAGGTGTGAGCAACAAGCAACACATATATTTAAATATTAAGTAAGGGAAATATGAGGGCAGGGAAGCCCATATCTGTAATGTACAAGAAAGTAACAGATTGGTAGAATCAGTAGAAACCTATTATTAAGGTTGCAGACGTCCCACTGCCAGAATCGGTCATTTATCTCCCTGGCATGCTCTGGGCAGCATCATAAGCCTGCGGGTAGACGGGGGAGCACATTAGGAAGGGCCTCATCATCCAGACTAGGGGTGAGCGAAGAATTCCGCTTCACTGGCGGAGTTCGCTGAGTTTTGCCCACTCTGCGCTTCAGTGCGGAGTTCCGAAAACATCCGCGAAGTGACGCGGAGCGGAGTTTTTTTCCTCAAGCGCCTTGCCACTAGTAAGTTGGCGAGCGCTTGCGAGAAACAATCACGCTCTAGACCTTCTCCCAGCGAGATTTCTCATTGTGGGCGGTTGCGTCTGCTTGCGTTGAGAAATCTGCCATTCGCGTTGAGGAAGCTGCTGCTTGAGTAGAATGTGTACTCGAGCTGGCAGAAAGCAGCAGCGTCCTCTGACGTGACGCGTAGTGCCGTTCGCGCTGATTTTAAAGCGTGGGACAAACTCCCAGCGCTAAAAATCAGTGCGAGCAGAGTGACTTAACAGACTCTCCCGCTGGTGGAACTCCGCGGAGTGCGGCAAAGTTTTTCTGGCACTTCGCGGAGTTCCTCAGAGTAAAACTCAGGGAACTCCGCCCAGGCTTAACCCAGACCCCACCCACAGAAAGGCTGAAGGGAGGGAATTCCATGAACCATTTGAACTCCTGGAAATCCAGTGAGCTTCCACTGCTGCCATCAAAGACTTCCTATTTGTTTGAAATCACTTCCTGCTCACAGGTCCGTGCACTTCATGCCGGTGTTCCTCTATACCTTGTTTGATTTTACAGAAGGGCGAATAGCCGCAGAGATTCTCTTCCTTGCTGAAGTGCTTGTGGATGTCCATGTCAACCCGGAGATCTTTCTAACAAAATTCTCTCTGCCTTCCGTGCTTGGACAAGGCATCTATGGAATGCTGTGTTTTGTCCCACCCAATCCCTGCATTCAGCACGTGCAACTGAGAGCCAGAGGAAGTCAGGCAACCGCGAGAACTTCAGTAGCGATCACAGCAGTAGAGGCGCAACCTCCATAAAAGGAGACTCCGATGGAGCCCAGCGGCTCATGAGACTGATGAAGATCCGCCTGTAGAAGGGGAAGAGAATGGTGTGGCCGGAAGAGAAAAAAATACATCAGAGAGAAAGAATGCCATCGGGGACACTAGAGCCAGAGAAGATGCCTAGGAAAGGACGGGTCTGGAAGGAACTACAACTGAATGCAGAACCTGGAGAGTACAACCAAGTGCTGGCTGCTGACATATTGCGGAAGACAGTACCTATCGAAAGGGCATGAGAACATATCATTGCTCGCCACACCGCTACTCAGGTAATGCAGCGAGCCTAGTAATTGGTTAAAATACCTCTGGCTGTGTACAGCGCTGACTGCTCCTCTTGTCCTACAGCAATTCCTCACCCATCAGGGAAGTGTTGATTCAAACACACTACAAGGCCCAACATCCGCTGATTGCCGGCCTCCATTACTCACCAATGGAGTAAGTTTCCTCCCCAGTACTGCTATCCCCCCACTTTAGCTCTCCTCCGAGTCATTAGCCCAATCTGATTATTCGTTTTCTTTTCTTTTCATCACAATCAGACCCCGGCTGGGTCCCATTGTGAGTATTTCTCTCTTTCTTTCACCACGTGTGGCACACACCTTTTGCACGATTGCGCAATCGAACTCCGAGGTAATTTTTACTCCTACCCTACCTTCTCATATTTGTCGCATTGGTGCCAGTAAATGGTCCTTATGCTTATTTTATCCTTTTCTCCCTAGATGTCCCTACATCTCTTGGTCCTGATGAGACCCCACAACTAATAGAGGGTCGAAACGTCGTCGACACAAAAAGAAAGCGAACCATTACATAGCGCAAATCATTGTATAGGGCTGCTGTTCACATTGTATTTACTTGATAATGGTCGACTTGTTTTGAAATTTGGAAACCTTAAGAAAACTGTCACAATTTTCACTATTGTTCTAGGTTCCTGTGTTCACTTGGGACACTACGCACATATGTTTTTTTATTTTTCCTATGTACTTATTCCTTTTTATGTTTGAAATATAAAGATACAACTGTCAAATACTGGAACATCGGTATATGTGGTTTCTTCCTCTGACCTCAACCCAGCCCCTCATATTGCGATTTCGCACACTATTATCAATATTGATTTTATTAGTCCACAGGAACCACTGTTGTCCTTTATAGACATATTGCGGAAAAGCATACCCCACCGATTCAGGGATTGGACTCCGCTCTTGGGGAGAGCCGCTGCCTGCAGCCACGGTCCCGAAGCCAGATCGCGCCATAAGGTGGGTATGGCTGTATTGTTGCTCCTGTTTTCCAGTTCTCCTTCGTATCCTCACATGGTGACAATGTATAAATATGTTAGGTGACACAAGGCTGATATAAAGGGCTAAAATGATAAACTATAAGCTAATGAGGGGGAGAGTACCTGGAAACCTTCTTGGGTTTTTGTTCTATATCACCATTTCTTTATCTTGTCACTGTTCCTCCAAATCCTTTATCTCGCAGGTGGAAGTGGTTAGAGCATTTCGAAATGACTGATATCCACCTTGCTTTTCTGTTATTTGTAGGGGGTTGCATAAGATCTCGTCTGCCGGCCAACTAATTGCTGGAAACATGCCAAAGGAGCATACTGTAGTAACTCTCAATAAGATTACTTTTCCTTGATATTTTGTTTATAGCTCTGCCATTTATGCGCTTTGACAAGATCTTGGTTAATGTAAAGCCATACATGCAATTAGCCATACATGCAATTACTGTTTCAGCCAGGGCTCTTTCAAAATGCTTTTAGGTGTCTCGTCACCATGGACATAATATGCAAGGCTGCTACATGGGCCACTTCACACACCTTTTCCAAAAATGATGTGATAGATATTAGCTGTCAATTGAACAATCAGTCTGTCCAGGCATTACAGAAGACTCTTTCTGGGTAGGTGTTCTCTCTATTCTCTCTGTCTGGTCTTCCATCTGCCCCAACTTTGTATTCTTCTCAACTTTCCCACAAGTATGGAGGGAAAGGGACAGGACGTAGTAATAAATATATACTCACTGCAGTGATTTGGTTTTGCTAGTTTTTACTCACCCTTCATGCATATCACCCACCGTGCTCTCCCCGTCTGTGCCTCTGGGATGTGGTATGGAGGGAGATGTGTTTGACTGTGAGATATTCATTTTCTTAAAGGAACAGACCTGTAATTTGTAAGAGTACTCTAGTACCCATGCATATGATGGAAGGGGGACCCAGGAATCGCTATGGCGAGTAACTTTTATTATTTTTTTCTTGATGGGTAATTGTATAGCCTCTAATCTCTTTGTTGTATCTGGCTTCTCCTGAAAGCCTTTAGCAAGGGTAACCAGATCGGAATCTGGTAATTTGCTGCAATGAGGTCACAACTGTGCTCGACCAAAGTGGTTAACCTCTGTTGTGACGTCACACAGGGGACAAGCTCACTTTCGTTCTGACGCCTCGCCCGGCTCTCCAGAGACCCGAGCACAATGGTGGAATGTCAGTCTATGGTCTCCCCAGCCTCTCCTGGGTCTCCACAGCACGAGGGAGGCAGAAGTAAGTGGGTAGCAATGTCCCTGCGTCAACATCCTCTTCCCCCCCTCCTCCCCCCCCTCAGAATGGGTCTCTGGAGACCAGCGCGGAGAGGGGCGATGAAGCTGTGCAGACAAGTAGCTCTCAGAGAGCCAGATTCAGTGAAGTGCCGGATCTCCACTTTCAGTGCGAGAGCATAAAGTGCTGCTTTGGGCTGGGTGGAGGTGGAAGTACGCAGAGGGTGGAGCGGTGGGTGGCAGGACACCAGATCTTTTCTGTCTCAGTTTGGTTGGAAGGGTGCAGGAGGTTGGTGGGCGGCAAGAAGCCATATATATTTCTGGTCCTCTGTATTTAAAGAAGAAGGGTATGAAGCAGGTAGTGTTGGTGGGTGGCAGGACACCAGATCATTTCTGTCTCAGTTTGGTTGGAAGGGTGCAGGAGGTTGGTGGGCGGCAAGAAGCCATATATATTTCTGGTCCTCTGTATTTAAAGAAGAAGGGTATGAAGCAGGTAGTGTTGGTGGGTGGCAGGACATCAGGCATTTTTCTTTTATATTTGATGATAAGAGGGGGATTTGTCTTTTATATCAGTTGGAGGTTTTTTGGCAGAGACCAGTTATATATTTTTCTGATTTGGAAGGGAGCAGGGTATACATCAAGGGTGGTGGGGGATGGGTGGTAGGAGGCCAGGTTTTTTTTATACTTCTGTGTTCAAATGTTCTGTATGGTTGCCCCCTGTTACTCCACTGCTTCTGAATACATGTTGGAAGCAGGTGTAGATGATTTTGGGGGGCCATATACAATATAAAATTACAGGTTGTAACGTGAATATCGGCATTTATTCACTTCTGGATTCAGAGTGACAGCGTAAAGAACATGAGCTTTGTTCTTGTTGTCTATTTGCTGTCACTCAGAACTCATCATTTAATAACATCCCTGTTCTTCACAGTTACCCACCTATAACTCTATATATTCCAGTTAGTTGAAACATCTCTAGTCACCTGCAATACGAAAATGGCACGGCTACTCACCTTTACTAGCTGATTGCAGTTGATTTGTGATGTCATAATGCCTTCTACAAGAGCCAGCAGACAAGGATCACAGAGGTGGGTCTCAGAGCATAATTGCAGCTGTTAAAAGGAGAACTGGGTTCTGCTTCTTTGATCTGTTTTGCTGAAATGAATACTTAGCACAGAGTAGAGATTTGTGGCAACACGTTTAGTTTTTGCACATAGTTCATTGCAGGAAAGAAACAATTTGTCTTTGTGTTACTACTCCTGCTGGCCTACCATCCTTTCTTAATCCGATTTACATTTAGTTGATTCCAATATGTTTTGCAGCAAAGTGCTAATCGCATCTTGGCATGTTTACATTCACAGTATACAGGGTTGGATTGGGATAACAAAATTGGCCCGGGCACGCTAAAAAAAAGTGGCCCACATTTGCAGG
Source organism: Calotriton arnoldi (assembly GCA_963921515.1). NCBI lineage: Eukaryota > Metazoa > Chordata > Amphibia > Caudata > Salamandridae > Calotriton > Calotriton arnoldi. Next base: position 298,190 of record CAWUFW010012131.1, read on the forward strand.
TTGTCTTCCGCAAAACATTGTTTCGGCAAAGTTTTATGGAAAGAAGTGGGGTGGGGGGGGAAGGATGTCTCTGACAGAGGCATGTTTTCTTAACTTCACTTCGATAAAAAAAAAATGCATGGATTAGTTAACACCGGTGAACCACACCTGAATACAAGTGAGACCACATTTTGCTCAGGCCCCCTGCCCTGCTCAATCTGCATATATTAATGGGCCGGCCCAGCGAGAGAAAGGGAGTGACACCTCCGCCCATTGGTAAAAAGGAGGTAACAGAGGCCCATCTGCCTCCAGAAAGGCCGCTCAGGCCCCCACTGGACCGCTGGCGGCATCCGAACAGCACAGACACCACCCACATCGGCCCCCAGACTGCCCAAAAAGGCGGCCCTAAATTGGAACTCGGATACCGACCCCTCAGCCATTGCCCGAGTGCCTGCCTTACCAATCCGACCCTGACAGTATAGATTTCGCTTTTATCAAGTCTGCAACCATACTATTTCATATGAAGGAGCAAGACCTCAAGGATTTAATATGTTTGTGGGAAGAGTGATGGTGTGACCATGTAATGCAAGGAATTACATATCCTCTGTCATATGTTAAAAGGATATTGCAAGTCACTTGGGCGATCCATGACCTTTTAAGGGAACTCAGCCTTCAGCAATGACTGCCACCTGAATAATTCAGGTTATTTTCCATACAATGTCATCAATAAAACTTGAGAGTTAATCAGTCACATTCATTCCTCGTTTCCTCATGGGTGGGGTGAGTGGCTTGAAGATTCGTGCAGTGGCAGTTGGTTTTCATCACTAGCTCCACCCTGATAGGCCCTCTCTCTCCATGGTGTTTGGGGATGGTGGGTGTTTCTGAGACAGTGCATTTGGTCTCTAGGGTGCCTAAGATAGCAATGGTGCTGGAACTATTTTTAGCGTGGGGGTGCTGGCCAATAATGTCGCCTAAGGAAAGGCGTAGGGGATATTTGAGTGTTTTTTTTAAAATACAAAAAATGCAGCCAGAAGAAAAACATGTGAAGTCCCCCTTCACTGTTCCTTCTCATCTAAACTCTTTACATTTTTATGGGGGTGCTGCAGCACCTCCCGCACCTCAAAAGATAGTTGTGCGCTGTTATGCTCACAGATAATGGCATATCTATTTGGGGATAATTTGTGCTTTAAATACTACTCTTTATGTCTTCTACTGGGGTCTTTGTTGCCGCCGTGCCATTGGAAGAGGAGACGCTGATTCTAGACGCACACAGATTCTATGCAATCAGTCGCGTTTATTTCAATTAATTAAAACCATTCACATAAAGCCAGATATTTTTAAATCCGATACGAGTTCCTAATAAGAGAGAGACTACAAAATTCACACATTATATGTCTAGCCAAAGTGCATGAACGTGCAAAATCTGTAAGTAAAGTGCCAGTTAACAGTTGATTTTGCATGTCCATTAAATGATAGCTGTTGCTATTGAGATAAATTCATGAAGTGACAGTTTCCTCTTGATGCAAATCTGGCATATTATGGACAGTGGTGATTGTCGCGCGATTGATTTTGGTAAAAAGCTTTCCACACAGTTTATAAATTTTAAAAATTCAGCCACCCCTTGTGGGCGATGGCCTCGCAGACAGAATATAATAGCGTGGTGGATGTTAAACCAAGTAAAGGAAAGGGTGGCCCTGTCCTAGGCTCAGAAAGAAAAGTGCATGAAATATGAGTCAGTGACTCCGGTTGACCCTTGCATTGCTGCGCAGCAGGGAGCTCAGTCCCTTATGGTAAGAGATCCAGGGAGGAGAAGAGAAGCCATAACCTACCTGCATTTGTCCTGTTTTATAGTGCGCGCTAGAAAAGTGGAAGCTAGGTTTGTTTGCGGGCAGGGGCTCTGTAGGTGGCAATCACGACCCATGCGTGGCGTCTGTTTCTAAATGTTGGTGTGTCTGCCCGGGTGGATAGTTCTTTGGCTATTTTATTAAGCGCGCCCTTGAATGAGGCAAACGGAAGGTCAGAGTCCCACAGTCCTCTGGCCCTTATAGCCGAGTTTAAAAAGTTCTTCCATGAGTTTGTCGAGCTGTCAAGCCCTGACTTCATTTGTTCACAGATGTAATATTTGAGGGAAATGTCAGTGAGCTTGTCTCAATTTAAAAGTGTATTTTAAGCAAATTTCAGAGCCAAGTTCTGGTCCATCAGACCTAATTCCATCTGGGCCTGCGATGAGGTCTGCTGTAGCGTTAAAAAACCCTATATATATATATATTAGATTGTGATGTGTTTAAAAAGCGATGCCTTTCGCAGGAAAAGATCCATACGCAATAGTGGGAGTTAATTTTGATTGTGTCATTCTAAGAATGGGAGTTAGTGACTGATTTCTATTTGATCTTATAAAGGCATTAAATGCAAAGCATAGTGAAGACACCGTTGGTTCCAGGAAGTTCACATGTTGTTTTATGGCCTCAACGATCTTTAAATCAAACTCCCAAATATTTATTTGTTAAGCTTTTCGCTTGCCTAAATGCCATACAATTGTTTTGTGAACTTTCCTCCGAAAAAAGACACATTTTGTTTTGTTGAGGTTTACAGTCATGAAATTTGCTTGTCAGAAAGAGGCAAGCACTTTAGTAGCTGCTGGAGGCCCACAATCCATACATTTAATAATACTTCATAGTATGCCGGTGACCAACTCTGGGTGGATGAGAGTTGGCAGTGTTGAGTTGGATACTTAAGTCGGCGACGTATAAATTCAAAATCAGAGGAGAAAGAATGCCACTTTGGTTAAGGCCTCTGTGTGCATAAATTTTGGCAGACATGGTCTGACGTGCCCAATTTCACCTTGACTCATGTGTTTGAATATAGTAACATGTAACCCTTATTGCGGGATATGCCAAATGTCCAGTTTTTCTCAGAGATGATTTCTGTTGACATAGTCAAAGGCTCTGCAGAAAGCTACAAAGCAGGTGTACAAGAGCCTTTTCTTAGGTGTGGACTGATTGATGATTATAGATAGGGCAGCTAGTTTGTCAATGGTGCTTGCTGTGGCTTGAAAGCCTGATTAGTTCAAAAGAATCAAATTAAGGCTGCTCGCCCAAGCCTCTAGGTCCTGCAGAAAAGGCTTGGCAAAAGATTTAGACTCCACATCGAGCAAAGCTATCAATCTGTAGCTACTGTTATATTCCATATAGGTACCCAAATATAGGCTCAGGTAACATCCCAACCTGTCACCTATATTCATCCCTACACTACATACATAACGGGCTGCTAGGACTGACCCTTTACCTATTTACAGTACTACACACAGAACGTGGGGTTTTCCCTGAACACTAGCCTCATACATTATGCATGAGGATCCTTGAATTCTTGGAAACTCAGCAGGGCTACCATCTCCTGTATAATAACTATGTACAAGGTTCATTCCCGACGTCATCCTAAGTCCGACAACGGCACAGCAAGGTAGAACCCCTGGGGATACCTTCGGGTATATAAACATCACATCTTGCTGAGATAGGGAGAGGAGATCGGGACTTCCATGCCGACACACTGACGCGAGACGCTGAAGCCCCTGCATGCAGATACTCCAGCTCGCAGTGGTCTGACATCCCTTGCTGGGTGTCCAACCCGAAACCAAGACGGGGTCCCACAGTTTCTAACTTCAGGTAATGGGGGTTGACTCTATCCTAGAGGGATTCTTGGATTAACACCTACATATATGCTAGGTACACTTGGGTACATCTAGTTAGGGTTGCATCGTAGAAGTGCGTATTTTATTATCATATATTTTATGTACTTACCTGTATTCATGGTTATGGCAAAATGGTAGAACTCTACCATCCTTTTACTTTCCTAGTGCTTCTGATCATTTATATCTGTTACTGTCTAATGATTGTTTCAGCACACCTATTTTACACTAGAATAACGACTGTTCAATAAATACTTATTGAAAACGTCCCTACTGTTTATTCTGTGTAGCTCTCTGAGACTAAATGAGCACGAGTGACTGAGCGAAAAGTAATACACTGTTTCCACGGTCCTGAGGGATCAGGGTTGTCATGTTCGATAGTTGCCAAGAAATATTCTCTCCTTGGTAAGAGGAGTTTCTAGTGGCACTGTGAGCTAGCTGGTATACAGGCCAACATACCCGGTGGGGGTGTCTAGAATTAGTCTGACACTAATCCTGCAGTGTATGTTGTCCAAACGCGCAGATCCTGTGTAGGTTTTATAGGAACTACACAACATGGTGCCGCCAACAGTTGGTTGGGTACTTATTTAACAGTCAAATCTGAGTAGTTCAGTCATGCTCTTCTCAGAGACCCCTACTCACACATCCCCAGAGACGTCTGGAGTGGTAGGGTACAAAATCCGCCACAGCTGAGTAGGCAAAATCCTATGCATTGACTGTTGGTTAATCAAGCTTGAAGGACACAGTGTTCCGATTTTGTGCATAACACTTTATCAAAGTTCCCATGCAAGGCTCTTCTTACTAAAAACAATGACTGTACAGGAAGATACTGTGGTTCAAGTAAATCTCTCGGGAGATGAAGAAGATGCGGATGCAATACACATTTCAGAAAATGTTAGAACTGCCATCACCCTAAAATTAGCCGCATACGGTTTAACATATAGGGGTGGGCAGGTAACATTCATGATTGAAGCACACGAATCATTTAGAACAGAGGTATTCTATTCATGGGTTACATTCCCAAAGGCAAATGCATTAACAAAGACATTTCATTACTACACAGAAGATGAAATACCGAACTAATATTGTCCATATGAGGACATTGAAATTCCACTTACTTACCACAAACATTTATACTAGTTTAAAGGCGCACTACCCCATACAAGAAATAGAGTAAGACTCGGTCCACTCGAAAGAGACAGAGAAACATGGCCAGTACTAGCGGCCTACACACCACACCCTGACATTGACACAATGCCAGGAGGAGACTTACTTACCCAGCATAAAGAATTAATAAAACTTTACAGAAACATGACACCGTTTATGATGAAAACACTCACAATTTGGCCAACACCGGCTACACAAGCAGGACCAGTCCAAGCTTGTACAACTAAAATTACACCACAAACATTACAACCAGTGATGGGTAAATTGCCCACTAAACGTGAGCAAATGCCTTTCTGGATAGCTCTAAAAATAACACAGCTAGAGGCAGTATTTCCACACACTGGTCCACCCGAAAAGCATAGAATGCTAACAATCTGCTTGCCAATGGGGATAGCTCCTCCGATAGAGGATTGTACTTCTTGGGGTACAGGCTTAGCTGCAATATATTCCAGGACTCATGGTATCCCTTCATTAGCAGTCATACCAGACGTATTGAGACAGATACAGAACAAATATGGAGCAACACCTGCTCTGAACTTAGGGATGAAGTTATTAAATAACTTCGCCCAGGTATCCGCTATAATATTACCAAACATTAAAGGGGAAGCAGCATCAGTGGCAATACACCTGAGAGATTTCACTCCTTTACAACAGGAGACAGAATTACCAAAAATAATTGAAACTGCTTATGCAGAATTAGGTAGAGATAGTTTGGGAGGTAGACCAGTAAAACCTCAACTAATGGGGAGTCCTGAAAAGGATACCTTTAAGCAAGCACCTACTTCTTCAAAGAAGAAATGGGACAATAACAAACAACAAAAGAATAAAGACAATAGATCTCAATCCAGAGGTAGATCTCCTCAACAGGAGCCCTCTGAAAGGAGGTATAACCTTAGGAATAGAGACAACATTAGAAAACCTGACCGGTATCAGGACACTGTTACACGTTCCTCTTGTTCCTTTCAGGGCTCTACAAAAAACTCAGAGAGAGAAGGACGGTCGTAACACAGACAGGAGGAGCGTACAAAGTCCAGAGACCGGCAACGCGCTATGGACTATGCACCTAAGAAAAAAGAAAAACAAAAACCTAAACCTCAATTCAAAAAGAAGAAAGTAGCAGGTCTCAAGATCAGACATGCCCAGAATTCTGAGGACTCAACTACTGAACGGGGAATGGGCTCTGACGATGCTAGACAGCGCAGCAGAAGTAGCAATAGCTCGCCAGAACCTGATGGAATTTCTGGTGACAGCGGAGTTGAGTGAACATATCACAGTGGAAACGCCTGATACTAGAGTAAGCATCCCACATAGGTTATATGAGATAACACTCCGGATGGAGGGGGACAAACCCAGGAAAATTAAAGGTCTCTTTTGGGAGAACCTAACTTTTGGCTATGACATTTTATTAGCTGAAAAAGATTGCCGCCTGCTATTGTTATGGATTGCCCTAAAGGGGAAACGGTAATTATGCCAGCTTTTTCCAACCTCGTTCCCCAATATTTAAAACATACATATGCACGGGAGTGGGCAGTAGCCCTTGCTCCAGCACTATATCGAAACCATGTTGGATGAGATGAAGAGTCAACCCACCACGTGATACCATTAAAATCTACTCCACAGAGGCAGTATCCCATAAAGCAAGAAGCTGAAAAACAGGTCAGGGAGATCTTAGATCAACTTGAATACCAGGGGGTGATTGAAACTTGCACCTCCTCAATGAATAATCCTTTGTTTCCCGTAATGAAACCTGACAATTCATATTGTCTGGTTTTAGATTACAGACATCTAAATTCATGCACGAAAACATTTGCAGTACAAAATGCACACAGTGCCGCATTAATGAATAACATTGTGCGGAAAAAATACAAAACAACACTAGATATCTCAAATGGATTTTTCTGCCAGAATATAGCACCTGAGAGCAAATACTTGACAGCATTCTCAGCACTAGGTTCCCAGCGACAATTTTGTCGGCTAGCCCAGGGGTATACATACAGCCCGGGGCTGTTTTCCGCCAGAGTAACTGAATTACTTCAAAATCTGGATGAGGAGGCATTGTCCTATGTAGATGATATTTATCTGACGGATGATGACCTGGTGGAACACTTGACGAGGGTGAGTACCATAATTTTGGGATTCACCTCAGAGAGTTACAAATTCAACTTCAAAAATCAAAAATAGCCCACCTCAGCGTCCTATTTTTGGGATATGAGCTTTCAAGTGAAGGGAAAAGCCTGGCAGCTAACTTTTAGAAAAGTGTGTGCTGCTCCAACCTCCAAAATCATTGAAAAATTTACAATCAATACTGGGATTCCTACATTTCGGTAGAACATACATTTTGGATTACGCAGAAAGGGTTAAACCTTTCTACGACCTCATAAGATCTGACTTTTCAGTTAGGCAATGGACACAAGAACACACAGATACACTTTGCTCACTCCAGGCTGACATGATAGCGTCAAAACACTTACAGACACGCGTAAATGTCCGTTACCTGGTGATCTGTATAGTTGCGGGTCAATCTGGGTACACATACCTCACATATAATGAAGGCGAGACAGTACCCATTCCTTACAAATCACACTTATATATAAATGCTGAGATGGGTTTCGCAGCTACAGAAAAAATTCTGACAGCAGTACAGACTGTTGTAGTGAGAGAAAGAGCACTCGCTCAGGGGAAACGAATAATTGTCGTGACTCCAGTACCAGCTTTAGAGGCTGCTACAAAGGCAAGCGTTCCTAACCCTAAAGCGTTACATCCGAGATGGAGACAATGGGCTAATTCTCTCACTGCATCAGATGATCCAAATCTGAAAACACAAGCATTTCTGCAATATGAACAAGAATATCCTCTCCCAAATGAAATAATGCCTCTAGATCAGTATGAATACATAATTTATACTGACGGATCTGCACAACCGGCCATAGGAAGTAAACATCAATACAGCGCCATGTGTGCGATTGTTAAAGGTCGTATGCGAGATGGTAAATTCCATCCAAGCTGTACAAAGACTCAGTCTCTAGGAGACTGCATGGCTCAGTTAGCAGAACTAAAAGCTCTTTTGCTGGCACTGATTAATATGGATCGAGAATTCCCCGCACTAATTGTGTGCGATTCCTTTTACTGTGTCTAGTCATACAATGAATATCTGCACTATTGGGGCAAAATGGGTTTAAAGACTCAAAAGGTGGCACAATCAAGCACAAAATGCTATGGGAACAGGTAGCTGAGTTGAAAAACTCACTACCAAGAGCTCACGTGATACACACATTGAGTCATCAACGTGATGGCGTACACGTTGAAGGGAATTCATTGGCTGATGAAGCCGCGAAGGGGGCAGTACGAACTGCGCCTGTAGCTGCAATCACTGGTTCAAAAACGAGAATAGACGGACAGATAATGGTAGCTGTTATTGCTTCACGCAAAGATAACAAAGCACTTCCGAAAGGTTTTCCACTCAAGTACTCCTACAAATTAGATGCAAACAACGTTCCATTTGCTCAAATTCCTGGAGTGGGGGATAGAGTAATACCAAACATGGATCGCAGATTAGGCTTAATATTAGCTGCACACGAGTGTTTGGGTTCTGCACACGCAGGAGTTACGGCCACTGTTTCTTTATTGAAACAACACTATTGGTGGCCTAGGTTAACAAAGCAGACCAAAGACTATGTTGTGAAGTGCGACATCTGTCAACAGATGAAGGGCTCCACCATAAAACGTCCAGCGCAGACACCATTGTTAATATCAGAGAGACCTCTCGCATGTGTCTAGTTGGACCACTGCGGCACCTTAGAATCTGATGGGGCTTACAAGTATATCATGGTTGCAGTGGATTCCTGCTTGAGATTCCTATGGGTATGGCCTCAGCACTCGGCTGACGCTCGAACTGTTATCAAAGATTTGCGAGTCTTTATATGGACATATGCAGTTGGCACATTACATTCTGACCGTGGCCCCGCGTTTAGCTCTAGGGCTTACAAGGAGGCCATGGGAGGTTTGGGTGAAGCATTGCAGTACTCCTCTCCGTACCATCCCGAGGGAAATTCGGTCGTGGAGATGAAAAATCGGGACTTAAAGCAATCATTAACAGCTAGTTTATTAGGCACGGGTGGTAGTTGGGTCAATCACTTATATGGGGTTCAGAGGGCCTTAAATAACATGGCAAGAAGCTCTCTGGGGGGGGGTCACTCCTTATGAGGTCCTATTTGGGACGAGAATGTGAGTACCTGATCTTGATTGTGAAGGCACAATGGCGGATGAAAAACCGTTTGACATCCATAAACGTTTGGCTGTTTTACAGGATCTGAATGAATCACAGGCACTACAAAGCAATGCCCAGGTGAAAAGGTTCGCCACTGGGGAAGTCAAGTCTGTCACGGCAAGACCTGTCTGGATTCCTAAAGTCGGGGATCTGGTCAGAGAAAAAATAATGGGCAAAATAGAATTTGGGCCATCATACAGAAAGCATGTACCTATCCTGGCCGTTGAAGGAACAAGAACTGTACTTCTGCTGCCTCTTGCCAGGAAAAAGGAGAAAAGATTTGTCGCCATTGATCTGATTAAACCACACTATGTGGCCGAAACTGAATAGTAGGCCTCGTGGGCTCCTGGGTAGCAGACCCCCTCCTCGCTGCCATACAGGAAGTTCAAACTGAAAGGCTCATCACCTTCGAAGAGCCACCCATACGGAATGATGGACTAAACAACAATGCAATGGAACTCGTTCCCCTTGAACAAGGAATACAAAATCAAGAAGACAACTTTCATTTCGACCTAACACTGATGTCTACATAAATATGCCTCAACAAGCACCATCTACAAGTTCAACAAAACCTGCTGAGCTACCTAAAATAGATCGGACTGCATCTGGCTATTTCATCGACTTTGATACCTTTTCTTTGGATCCATGTGAACCTGAAACAACGCCAGCCCCAATTTCTCGTAAACAACAAATTAAAGACTTCTACATCTTTCTTAAAAAGACTTACCTGGTGTCACCTTGGTTAGAACTTTGGATAAGCACCGGGATACTTTTCTTCCTCTTCTGGGTAGGCTTGGTAGATGTCTTCTGCTTACTTGTTAATGGAACTTACCTTCGCCAAAGCTCTGCAGCATCAAAAGTGAACTTACTCCTGAAACCTCATGTTTCCTCACATCGTGAACAAAGAGACTTGTCATTAGTGAACATTACAGCAGTTCCTATACCGGATGGTATAGTATGGGACAAGGTTGAATATGATATATGCAGATCGACAGAACTTTTAAAAATACCACATTTATTTAAAATTTCCTTAAATAATACCATTACCTCCAGTACATTTTCCGATGTTTGGGATTTTGAAACTGTGAATAATATGTTGTCTGATTTAGAACAATCTGCTGCATTTTCTAGCGATGAAATGTTAGAAGACACATCAGACTTTAACACAATGTATTGTTATCAACGTTATGGTCATCATTTTCTACACAAATCCAGTAACCCTAGAAATTTTTCACATATCACCAATGGGAACATTGCCCAACACCGCTGTAAAGTAGTTAGAAAACTTTTGCACAAAAATTTTCATATTTTTCAGGGTTTTATATTTCAGACCCAACTTCATATTACTATAAGGTTGCACCTACACCTGCACAGAAAAATATGTTGACTAACACAAAACAGATTTACTCTGCTTCCTTTATTACCCTGATCCAGCGCGATATTAGCAAACAGCATTCATACACCATATACTCACTTGGGCCCACACATTCACACTACGCTAATACTTACGCTGGGTGTCAGATATACTCATATCAAAATCCCTGCTACCAATTACCTTCTGATTGAAGAGTAATAACTTACCAATGGATCCCCTTGCTAATTGGGAAGTTTAAAATGAGTGACATTCACTATAATACATAATCCTGAAATAACCACAAAGTCAGGAAGTTTTAAAATGTTTATCTAATAGTTTTAGCAGAGTAAAATACAGGAAAGACACGGTATTTGATCAGAATACCCATGTGAAAGCAAAGAATAATTATTGCTAATAAATGACGGTGTTTAAGGAAAGAGAGGATAGAAACAGCAGCGCAACTAAAGGTTGCATATGTTTACCTAAGTGCGAGAACCAAACCCCTTAGCCAAGGAGTTAGAAAGAATAGGACCCAGGAAGGATGAAGAGCAAAGACCTCCTTCAGGATCAGGACAGGACTGGTGACCTCTCTATAACGACGCCTGCGCCGTTCCCCTCTCTGGCACTCGATTTCTCCTCGATTCTCCCGTCTAATTGACTCCGCCGCCCCCTCTTCAGGACCTCTTCAGGACAGGGATTCGATCAGCAATCGGTCAGCATAGCAGTCCGGAACTCGTAGCTTGTGGATTCTTGCTCTGACTAATTAACTAATGCTATATTCTATTATACCCTTCTACGCCCATGTACCTCCCATTAATGTTGCTAAAATATGGGACCACTATTTCTGATTGGACAGGGACAGGGGGTGGATTCTCGCACTATGACAGATTTGGCATAAATTGTAAAGCCTATTGTTTCTGGGTTCCCACCCCTTCAAATTAATACATTCACTTTATTTCCCACCCGTCTCACAACAAATTTTATACAATTTCTGCAGTAACTGTATCGATTGTAACATTTTAGCACACGTAGAACATCCTCTTCAGCCAATAGGTCATGGCCTTGTGAGACGTCCAAGTTGACTCCATTTTGGCAGTCATTCAGGACACATGCGCAGAACCATCTGTCTCTCGAGTTTTAAATCACCAACCCAGGCCCAAGATTACGAATTACTAAAAGTGCAAGAAGAAAATATTAAAATCACAAAAAAAACGTTTCACTGTATACCCACTTTCTTTACTTCTAATCCCATTTAATTATAAATCCTATCCCGCATTAATAGCGTTAAGAAACGACAAATTAGTAATGACACGAGAGCAAGCTGAAGCATGTGAAAACATTGAGCAGCCATTTTAAGACACACTGCGCAGAAGCAGAAATTCCCACCAAGCAAAGAAAGACGTCACACCATGTGATCAGGTTGCGACATGCGCAGAGAAGTTCCCGCGCTTAAGCGGCCATTTTAGACTAGGAACAAGCGTTATTCATTAGTAAAACACATAGGCAAGCATCCTTACTATTCGTGTAGTGTATGCAAGGATTAATATAGACAATACAAGTTTTAATACATTAATACTATGAGGAAGATTGAATCCAAGCAAGTTTCATTTATGAAACCTTGCTCCATCAATCCCCTCTCTGATGGCGTTTCTGAGCCATCAAAAACTACCCTCAATCAGATGCCAACTTCTAGCAAATCACTTCATTCTCATTTTCATTTTTAGCTTTTCTACTTTTACAATCTCCTTTCAGTTTTTTGTATAGTTCACTTCTCCACTCTTCGAGTTCGATTTCGTCCCTCTTTCTCTTCTTCCCTTTTTCTGTCACTTTATACGTTCCATTCTTTCTACAGCATTTGCACCAAAATACTATTGTCAGAACTATTATTGCTATCCCTGCTAAGGGAACTAGTATTTGACCTATAAGTCCTTTACCTATATTAGCAAACCAGGTTCCAATTGACGATATACTATTTGTCAATCTTTCCCATACACTATCAACTTCCAGTGGTTTAAGTTCCTTCTCAAGTTTAGTTATATTTTGAATATACGTTCCAATTTCTGCACTCTTATCAGGAATATAGGTGCAACAGTGTTTCGTCTTCAATAATTTACAGACTCCGCCCTCTTTTGCCAATAGAATGTCGAGAGCAAGTCGATTTTGCATCACCATAGATCTAATCGCAACCATTTCCGCATTAATCATTAGAAAACGTCCAGCAGTATCCGTTGATAAATGATCAACCACTGTAGACAATTTGCATATTTTCCTTGAGTTCAGAATTATTCCCACCGAAGGTATCAATGCACCAAATATATCACCTACTATTTCAGAAAAACTAGCTCTTTTACTACGTATTAATTCGCCATTGTTTTCATTGCTTCCAGTGTTTCTTTTTACGTGGTATATTTTTGGAAAAACAATTCCAAAATAACAACTTCCATACCACCGTGCAGGAAGCCTAAAGTAAGCCTTATTCCCGCAGACATAATAGATTCCAGGAAAAACTGAATCCGTTCCTCCTTTTATTCCCCAACCTCCAAGAATTAAAAAATTGTGTTCACATTCACTGGTACCGATGAAAACATTGTTATAGTCAGTCTTTAACCTATGAAGACATATTTTCCCTGTCTTTACAAAATCCAGAGCCATAGCAGCTTGAGCCTTGCCAGGTGTATAACTTCCCTCTTTCTCAGCCCAAGGTGGTAAATGAGCCTTATGCTCAGAAGCTTTCTTTTGAAAATCCTGTCTTCTATTTTCTACTAAGTTCAAAAATATTTTCTCCTCTTCTAGTAAAGAACATGTTAGATTGTGTCTACGTGCATGTGTTATGTCTATTGATTTCATTGTTAAGAAAAATTCTCCCATAAACTGTGCATCTAAAGCGCTAGACACTGGGTTCATACTCTTGCGAATCGGAACCTCAGAAAATATCACATCTATATTCGAATAGTAATACTGTAATCTACCTGTTTTGTAAAATAAACTTGTTAATACGCTACATGAAATGCCATATGTCAGTGGTAAGTGATGGTATGTTAATCCTTCTGCTACTGATTCAGGTAACTTCATACAGACATAACAATTACTAACTTCCATGGTGTCTACATACTCAAACAATAACTTTGTGAAAACATTTAAACTAGTGTCGTTATCAGCTATCTCATGATGAATTTCTGCCTCATCTTCTGCCATTAGCTCTACTCTATTGCCCTTCATGTTTGCTGTCCTCCCTATAGTTTCATTATTGTTCTTTTTATCTATTATCATCAGGTAAGGAACTGCTACAATCAGGACTAACCATACTATAAGCACCAATACTAGACTACATATGCAAATTGCACAGCATCTTCTACAACATTTTCACTTTGGTCTCCCAGTAACTCTATCATCAGGCATTTTTCGACAAGGAAGATTGCTCTTCTTATCTCTATTCCTTTTCTTCAGCGGATTCTTTTGCTTAGTCAGGGTGGTCTTGTTTCTTTTTCGTACGTTAGTTCTGCACTTGTTCCTTCACCACCACTGTCACTTGATTCTGAGTTTTCAAAGTCTTCAAGAATGATATAAGTCCAGTCCAGACCCTTAAATTTGTTATTCACGAGTCTCAATCTTTTACTTTTTCTTTTCCCGGACTTTTTCTCTTGTTCAGTTTGACTTGTTACTTCAGGTACTTGATCTGGATCTTCACTTCTGGTAGTTATGTGGTATTTCACTCTTTTGATGACACTTGGCCAACAATCTCCTTTTCTTGGCTTCTCTATTTGCACTGTTTCTTTATCTTTGTCTTCAGATATCTTTTTATTTTCACTGGTTGGTACTGTTTTGTTTTCTGTAATCTCTGACTTATTTGATTGTTCTTTTTCAGGTCTTATTGGTTTCTCTTTTGCAGCTCCACTGTGAGTTTCCAATAATTCACTTTGTTCTGTGTTTAATTCTTCATGTTCATTTTTATCAGTCTCTTTTTCTTCTGAATATTCTTCTTGACCTAACTGCTTCTGATCCGGGCTTATTGCACTGTGTACTTCTGCAGCCTGACCTGCTTCTTCTAAACCTGTCTCTCCCTGTTCAAACTCTATTAAATCTTCACTGTTTTCAGTCCAGTTTTCTTTCCCTATCTGATTTGGTTCAGGGTCGTTTACTAGCTTGTCTTCTTGATCCTGAACCCCTTCTTCTTCACCTATCTGATCTTCTTCAATTGCTCTTAATTTCTTTTGACTTCTTGTTCGGTGGAAAACCTCAGAAACTTCGACCACTGGTATCCAATCCTGACTTGTGGTCGGTTGTTCTCCGTCAGCTTCTCTCGAACCTCGAGCCTGAGATTCTTCAGCTGGGCAACCTTCAGCTTCTTCAGTGATTGGCGTTGTCTGAGGGTTCTCTTCTTCAGGGTCTGGTACTCTCTTTGTGTGGCTTACGTGAATCCAATTCGGAAATCCTGCACACTTCACTGCTGTATTGGTGGTCAATATGATTTGACAAGGTCTGCTCCACCTGGGTGATAGACACGTTTCTCTGGTGTGATTCTTCACTACCACCCAATCACCAGGATTCAGATCATGTTCTAGTTCAGGCTGCCTGGAAACTGCGTCTTCTCCAACCTGGTGAGAGACAGAACGCACTAGGTCAGCCAATCCTTTACAATAGTCCAGCACCATATCATCAGATATATTCACCAGTTTGTTTGTGGGAACATGTGTTTGTCTCATTGCTCTTCCCATCATAATCTCGTGTGGGCTCAATCCTGTCGTTCTGTCAGGTATGCTTCTGAGTCCCATCAGAACAAGTGGCAATGCATCAGGCCACTCCAATGATGTCGATGCACACATTTTTCCCAACCTCGATTTTATAGTGCCATTCAATTGTTCAACCACTCCAGAAGCCTCTGGACGATATGCACAAAGCAATTTCTGTTTAATTTGAAATGCTTCACAGATTATCAGGATCACTTCATTATTAAAGTGTTTTCCTCTATCTGATTCCAAAGATACTGGGAAACCAAACCTAGGTATGAGCTCTCTTAGTAACAGTTTTGCAACTGTAATGCTGTCATTTCTCCTAGTTGGATAAGCCTCCACCCACTTTGAAAACAGACATACTATGACTAGTACATATTTCAACCCTCTGCATGGTGGTAACTGTATGAAGTCAAACTGGAGTCTTATGAATGGACCCTCTGCTTTCCCAATCTTCCCAAACCCAATTATTGTTTTCCTGCCTGTGTTGTGCATTTGGCAAATTAGACATCTCTGGCAAAGACTCTCTGTAACAGCTCTGAATTTGGGATTGTACCAATTTTGTCTGAACAGCCTAATCATTGCATCTCGACCTATGTGTGTGTCTCCATGATACATCCTGGCCATTTGTGAGAGTAAACAATCTGGCATGACTGGTCTGCCATCTGCACTGACCCATACTTCATCCTCTCTTCTTTGAGAACAACCCACTTTGATCCACAAATTCCTTTCAACTTCAACAACCTCATCTTGCAATCTTTTCACTTCATTCCAAGTTTCAGGTGGCATAAACAGCATAAGTTGGCAGCTGATTCCCATTCTTTCCACCCTCTTATTGACTGACGTTCTGGTTTTTGCACAATATTGAGCCACCAGATCCGCATATCTGTTGCCGACTACCACCCAGTCATCTCCTGACTGATGTGCGGCACACTTCACCACAGCCAATTCTTTGGTGATTGTATTGCTTCTAGCAATTCCCTTACAAATTGTCCATTTTTAATCGGGGATCCTGAAGAAGTCATGAAATCCATCTTCATCCATAGTTGGCCAAAATCGTGCACAACCCCATAACCATATTGACTGTCAGTGAATATGGTTATTCTCTGATTCCTCCCAATTTTGCATGCTTTTATCAGTGCTATTAATTCAGCTACTTGTGCAGATTTTACTCCTGGTAAATAGGATGCTTCGACTATTCCAGTTAATTCACATACTGCATATGCTGCAGTTAGTTTACCGTCTTCATGTCTCTGACATGAACCATCAACAAATAGCTCCTTGTCTGGCTCTTTAAGAGGCTGTTCCTCTATATCGGGCGAGGTTTTGTGCATAATTCTGTAATCTGTACACAATCATGTTCATCTTCTTCGTCATCTTTATTCGTCTCATGATATGGTTCTGGTAGTAAGGTTGCTGGATTTATTATTGTACACCTTATCATTGTCACATTCTCAGCACCCATTATTATTCTCTCGTACTTAGTCAGCCGACTAGGAGTACTTGCTGCGTTCGGGTTCTTGTCAACAGAATCACAACTGCATGTGGAACATAGACTTTTACAGGATGTCCCATCACAATTGATTCACTTTGTTCAATGCTCAAACAAGTTGCTGCCACTGCTTTTAAGCATCCTGGCAATGCAGATGCTACTGGATCCAATGTAGCAGAAAAATATGCTATAGGACGTCTGTCCAGTCCGTGTCTCTGAGTTAGGACAGAAAGTGCACAATTTTCTCTCTCATGACAGAATAGTGCGAATTCTCTTTTATAATCAGGCATGCCTAAGGCAGGTGCTGAACAAAGAGCGTTTCTCAATTTTACAAAGGCTTCTACACTTTCATCTTCCCACTCAACAGGGTCCTTTGCTTTCTTTTTGGTCATGTTAATCAAAGGCTTAGCCAACATGGAAAAACTTGGTATCCATTGTCGACAATAACCTACTATTCCTAGGAACATTCTTACTTGTCTTTGTGTTACAGGCATTTGCATTCTTTTTATTAATGCTACTCTTTCAGAGGTTACTCTTCTTTTTCCCCTCTCAATTTGGTGTCCCAGGTATTTAACAGCTGTGGTACAGAACTGCAATTTCTCAGGTGAGACTTTATGCCCTTCCTCTGCCAAAAGGTTTAAGAGTGCTATGGAATCAACAACACAGTCCTCTCTGGTGTTTGACGCTACTAACAAGTCGTCAATATACTGTACTAAGACTGAGCTTCCTGGCATCACTAATTTTTCAAGGCACTTTTTCAATATCTGATTAAAAATGGAAGGACTTTCTGTGTACCCCTGAGGAACACGATTCCACACATAGACTTTGTTTTCGAATTTAAATGAAAATAAATATTGGCTGTCTGGGTGCAACGGAATTGAAAAGAACGCTTGACACAAATCAATTACTGTGAACCATCCTGCACTCCAAGGGATCTGGTACAGAATTACTGCAGGATTTGACACTATAGGACAACATGGTTCCACAATTTTGTTAATTTTCCTCAAATCCTGAACAACCCTATATTTTCCACTAGGTTTCTTCAAACCCATTATTGGTGAATTACATGGGCTACTCATCACTTCTCTCAGTATGTTTTGCTCAACCATCCGGTTGATCTCTTCAATGACACCTGCTTTAACTTCTGCACTCATTTTGTACTGTTTTGTATTTGGGAAAATCGCACTTTCCTTTACAGTGATTTTAACTGGGTCTATTTTAGCCATGCGTCCTACTTCTTTTCCTGTGAAATCCCATACTATGGGGTTTACTGTACCTTTTAATTCTTCTGGCAACTCATCCTTTGTTAGTACTGAAAACATTTCATCTACTTCTGTACCTTGTTTTGCAACCATAATTTTATATACATGATCTTCGTCTGGGGTTTGGACTGCCACACCATCCGGTGTGCAGAAAATTGTGCAATTCATCTTACACAATAAATCCCTACCTAGTAAGTTCACTGGGCTAGAATCACACACTACAAATTGATGCATTTCTCTAAAGTTTCCGATTTTAACTTCCATTGGTTCGGTAAGAGGTGTTCTAATTCTTTGGTTAGCAACACCTACCACTTGGATATCTTCACCAGAGAGAGGAAGGTTTGGGACGTCTGCTGTTCTTACAGTAGACCTGGTAGCACCAGTGTCCAAAAGAAAAGTAATATCATTACCTTTCACTTTTCCTTCAACATATGGACCTGACTGATCTACCTGCAAGGATGCGCCAAGTACGCACTCCTTCTCCCCCTCTCCTAGGCACCGTCATGCATCAAACCTGCAAAAGTCATCCTGCAAAAGAAATTGTGAGGTCATATAATCATTCTTACCACTTCCTCCTGGGTATCCGATGTCTGTACCGTGCTTTGCTCTGCTTACATTACCCTGAACAGGTGGAGATGGTAACTGACTCTGAGGATTTACCCCCTGCTGTGAGTCATTCTGCGCCTGTGAATTTAAATTTTGATTTGGGCCATTATTATTTTGAATCTTTTTACACTCGTCCTTCCAATGCCCCAATTTTCCGCATCCATGACAAGGAAATTTCTTTTTAGCCTCTTCTCTACTCATTCGTCCTTTTATTCTTCCACCATTTCCAGAATCACCATTCGTTCCAGAGTCTTTTCCTTGAGTTTCATTGGGATTGTCTAAGTTAATTCCCTGTTTCTCAGCCATTTTCACCTGTGCCCACATTACTTTTTCCGGTAATTTCTTGTGTCTGTCTTCGATATCATCCCCACAATATTTTGCATATTTCAGAATCTCATCAATGGGTTTCCCTTGCCAGCAAAGCATATGCTGCTTAATCATCTGGCAAATCTCGGGCTTCAAACCGTACACGAATCGGTATACAAACTGACTCATGTTTTTGTCTCCAATCTCCTCAAACCCACTGTACTGTTTGAACACCTGTAAGAGGCGCTCATAGTAAGAATGTACTGTTTCACTGGCTTCTTGGGTGGTTCGATCTATCTTCACCAAATCTGTTTCTTTCGGGGGTATTTTCCCTTTCAGGTAAGTTATTACCTGCTGATACTTTTTCATTACATCACTTGACGGGGCACCTGTCTTTGGATCTCTGGGATATTCATCACTTGGCCAATCGATTGTGATCTTACAATCTGTCCATAAATCTGCAGGTAGCACTATGTCAAACAGACCATCCAAATCCTTCAACAATACCTTTGATACTTTCACAAACCTCTCAACCTGCTTGTACCATTCAATTGGCTTTTCTCTCAGCTTTGGGAAATCATTCGTAAATGATAAAATATCCTGTCTGCTCCAAGGGACATGCACATAACCTCCTCCTGCAACTTCTCGCATCGGGTACATTTTGTCAGCCTTTTCTGTCTCCTTCATTACATATTCAGAAGCTGTTCGACTTGAGCGAGCTTCTTCCTTTTTCTTTGCCCACCTAGTTCTCCACTTATCTAGGTCTCCCCATTTTTGCAAAACTAACATTAATTCTCGTATTTGCAGTCTTCTTCCAGAAGCATTCATATTTTCTAAATCTTTGTCTGAAAATTCTGCTCTATAGGGCTTCTGTAGTACTTTCGATCTCCCTATTTCGATTCCCATTTGTAGGGCTAGATTGGACAATTTTTCATGAAATAACCTTACATTTCTAGTGATACTCCTGCACAGGAACAGCAATTCTTCTTCATCATAAGTGTTTAAACGTTCTACTCCTATATTTCCCGCTATCATTTCTTCTAACTCGACTTTTAATTTCTGAATGTCTAGTAATTTTGGAGGTGTGCACATTTTATCTGATCCTTGTACCCACCTTTCTAGATCTTCAGGTGTTACTATGGTGGCACTCTTTGCCCCTGATGAAGTTATTAAACTTACATCTTTTGAACACTCATGTATTTCTTTTCTTGGAGTACCTTTTACTGGACCTCTGATAGGTAAGTCCATGAGAGATATTGTGGAATCACAATCACTAAATTGATCCTCAATTATGACTGGAGCTTCAGGTTTTGAAAGATTCACAGGAGTATTCATAGGAGAAGGTACGGGTATCAGAGGAGGACAATTTCCTTGCGTACCATATAATGGCACCACTGGACCAATTGTTACAGGAATAGTTAATGAATCAGGATGTGTTTTTATCTGGGATATTTTCCGTACTAATTCTGCTCTGGTCTTTTCTAATGCTTCCTTTTCTTTGTCATGAAGTATTCTATTCGGGGTAAATTCATGCAGTACCCGAGGTACCAATGGTGTTTGTGGTGGTGCACTAGGAGGGAGTCCACTTGACCCTTCCTGATACGGTGGAGGATTTCTTAACATTTCCTCCATAAACTCATCTTCTGAATCTTCATGTCTCATTAAATGTTTGGTCTTTTCTGTACACTTGCCTCCTGATTTCTCTCCTGTGAATAATGGATATAATCCCTCAACAAGCATTGCCCTTCTCCATTGTTTCATCTGACCTTCCCTAGTCTCATGTAAATATCTGGGAAAAAATCCTGGATACCTCCCATTACTTCGAGATCGATCACGCTCAAATGCCTCAGTTTCCCACTCTTCTAAAGCTTCGTATTGAGTTAATCTGGGTCTAGGTTCTAAATCATTCATCCTTTGTCTCAAATTTTGAAGAATTCGTCCATTGAACGTGCCATTCTCAGGAAATACTAGTATCCCGTCATTTTTGGTATATTCTCTCCAATTCTCTATCCATACACAAGTATGATAACCTCTCTCCATCATCATGAATGATGCGGGCATTTTGGCTGGGGGAATAATAATTCCCTCCCTAGTCTTGATTGGTTTGTCCTTTTTGAAATAATTCTTAATCTTTTGTAAAACTGACATCTTTTTCTTTTCTCCGTACATCCTGGGCAAGTACCGATGTATAAAATTATATTCTGCAAAACCTAAATATCTCCTATCTGGACGATTTTCTATTAAAGTCGGATCACGTTTTAACATGCAATCCTTTACCCACTAAGAATTTCGCTTTTAAAATTTCAACCAATCAAATGTCTGCTAACTTTTATTTCTGAACCAATCCTTGCGCTGCTTTTTGGTGACGTTTTCCTGTCAACCCCTCCTTTACAATCTGCGCTTTTCTGTCCCTCACTGTTTCAACCAATCCCAGCGCGGCACATCTGATGTCAGCACTACTCCTGACTATCAACCCCTCCTTTACAAGGGTTTTCCCATGCCCGCGGATCCAACCAATCCCAGCGCGGCGTTTTGTGGCGTCAGCTCCCTCTCCGGCAACTGACCCTCCCTTTACAAAATTCTTACGCAAAAAACGTATTTCTTCTACAGTTCTTAATTAAAATTCAGTAACAACATAAAACATTCGCTATCGTGCCAGTTTCTCTAATTCGGAAAAGATAGTTTCTCTCACACACTTAGTAAAACCCTTCCGTTTACTAAAACGTACACTACGAGTAAAACTCTTCCGTTTACTCTTCACACAAGCTTTCGAAATACCTGTTACTTCTTCAATGTTACCCTTTCTAGGTGATATAACATCAAATTTTCACCAGCGTACTCCTTCCGCTATTCTTACACGCATAGAATCCCTAACGAGTACTGATAGCCCTGCTTAACTTTTCAGTACTATTTCTGCCTGACAGATAACCTCACTGCAGTATGGCTTCCACTTGCCACCCACTATTCTTTTTACCTACCCCGGGGTATTCTGGACAACATAAAACAATACTCAAGAATAAACGGGTATTAGTTCATAAAATACAAAGTAAATTTCTCATTACCCAATTAACTAAGAGTAACACTAACCGTCCTCTGCTCACCAGAAAACTGATCCAGCGCGATATTAGCAAACAGCATTCATACACCATATACTCACTTGGGCCCACACATTCACACTACGCTAATACTTACGCTGGGTGTCAGATATACTCTTATATCAAAATCCCTGCTACCAATTACCTTCTGATTGAAGAGTAATAACTTACCAATGGATCCCCTTGCTAATTGGGAAGTTTAAAATGAGTGACATTCACTATAATACATAATCCTGAAATAACCACAAAGTCAGGAAGTTTTAAAATGTTTATCTAATAGTTTTAGCAGAGTAAAATACAGGAAAGACACGGTATTTGATCAGAATACCCATGTGAAAGCAAAGAATAATTATTGCTAATAAATGACGGTGTTTAAGGAAAGAGAGGATAGAAACAGCAGCGCAACTAAAGGTTGCATATATTTACCTAAGTGCGAGAACCAAACCCCTTAGCCAAGGAGTTAGAAAGAATAGGACCCAGGAAGGATGAAGAGCAAAGACCTCCTTCAGGATCAGGACAGGACTGGTCACCTCTCTATAACGACGCCTGCGCCGTTCCCCTCTCTGGCACTCGATTTCTCCTCGATTCTCCCGTCTAATGGACTCCGCCGCCCCCTCTTCAGGACCTCTTCAGGACAGGGATTCGATCAGCAATCGGTCAGCATAGCAGTCCGGAACTCGTAGCTTGTGGATTCTTGCTCTGACTAATTAACTAATGCTATATTCTATTATACCCTTCTACGCCCATGTACCTCCCATTAATGTTGCTAAAATATGGGACCACTATTTCTGATTGGACAGGGACAGGGGGTGGATTCTCGCACTATGACAGATTTGGCATAAATTGTAAAGCCTATTGTTTCTGGGTTCCCACCCCTTCAAATTAATACATTCACTTTATTTCCCACCCGTCTCACAACAAAGTTTATACAATTTCTGCAGTAACTGTATCGATTGTAACATTTTAGCACATGTAGAACATCCTCTTCAGCCAATAGGTCATGGCCTTGTGAGACGTCCAAGTTGACTTCATTTTGGCAGTCATTCAGGACACATGCGCAGAACCATCTGTCTCTCGAGTTTCAAATCACCAACCCAGGCCCAAGATTACGAATTACTAAAAGTGCAAGAAGAAAATATTAAAATCACAAATAAAACGTTTCACTGTATACCCACTTTCTTTACTTCTAATCCCATTTAATTATAAATCCTATCCCGCATTAATAGCGTTAAGAAACGACAAATTAGTAATGACACGAGAGCAAGCTGAAGCATGTGAAAACATTGAGCAGCCATTTTAAGACACACTGCGCAGAAGCAGAAATTCCCACCAAGCAAAGAAAGACGTCACACCATGTGATCAGGTTGCGACATGCGCAGAGAAGTTCCCGCGCTTAAGCGGCCATTTTAGACTAGGAACAAGCATTATTCGTTAGTAAAACACATAGGCAAGCATCCTTACTATTCGTGTAGTGTATGCAAGGATTAATATAGACAATACAAGTTTTAATACATTAATACTATGAGGAAGATTGAATCCAAGCAAGTTTCATTTATGAAACCTTGCTCCATCAACCCAATTGTCTGAACAGGGTTTCGACTTATGAAAAGACACTATAGACTTAAAATCAGTCTGGAGTTCTAGAGACTGGCAAGTCCAGGGAACAGAAGCGCTATCTAGAGCATGCCTCATTCCTCAGCAGATGATATTTCTAAATGAGACTGTACAACAGACTTCCTGCCTTCAAATAGCCAAGAACAAGGATTTAAATACACCTCAAATTCCAACACCATCACAGGCCGAGGGCAATTTTACATCACTACAAGGGGCTACATTAGATGACATCTTACAATACAATAAATAAGACCCCAATTGGAAGGGATGGTTGGTTTGGCCCACAGATACTAATAGGTGTCAAGAAAGATTTAGGGGTACCACCGAAGGGTTCAGTATCCATAGGCCGGACCCACACTATGTACAAAGAGAACTTCCGGGGGTATTGACATCATATAGTGTTGGGACGTTATGCATCGATTGGCTAAAAACCTCAACACTAACACAGGTGAAACAACACTTATCCTTACTAACAGACGATGTGGACCTAAGGGATTTTTTACTGAATAGTGGCCTATTCAGGGATTTCTATAATGAAATTTGGAAAATCTCCCAACAAGAAGCAGCGGAGAGACTACGAGAAATAGATAGGCTCAATTTAGAAAAGGCGTTAGCCGTAGTTGACAATGGCATGACTACGTTGACATCCAGGATTTATTCACTGGGCAACATTGTATCTTCTGCTATTGATGTACTAGAACAAGATTTGTCCATACTACAGCACGGACAGTCACAATTACGTTATATTATGTTATTGAGCTGGACGCTGCAAACATTGCGCGCAGGTTATGTGCCTTGGCGTTTTATCAACAGTACATCACTGTTTTCCGCATACAATCTAACAGAAAAACAGATGAAAATGGCACAGCGAGGAGCGAAATATACAATGCTGCGTATTGAAAAACTGGATAGATTACCTTTTACTTTGGCAGAATCACCGTCCACAGAATGGTTGATCCATGGCCATTTAACATTACCGGTCACAACTTTCCAGTTTCAGTACTGCCTAGAACAACAACAGGTAGGCAGGTATGAAGAAATGGGTAGGGAATATATCAAGGAATCTTGGGAAGTACTGTACAAATTTCGATGCAGTAGTGGCGATCGAGAAGTGTTTCTAAGCGGTACAAACTACGAGAGCGATTTGAGTGGATCACTCATATGCCAGGATATTATGTTGCACGGGGCCTGCAATGGTTCAGTAGCAAACCTATCCTGCCACTTGAGGGGTACCCCAGCAGCTGTGCTACTTTCAAATGGGAGTTACTTGATGCTGAACGATCAAGGTTGTTGTGGCATGCTTCCGGGCGTCGCATATCTGGTAACCGTGAGCTCCAGGGTTACTTGCTGTATGCAAGTATTGTTTCCACCGACACATGCAGTCAGGAAGGCGCCGTTATGGCCTTCTCTAAATGTTTCTCTTATACGGTTTGATACTCTAAGCAGAATGAAAGCCATGCTTTTACAGAAAACCGTGCCCTTAACCTCCGCCCGGGAGACTTTTGATCTCCAGATCGCAAGGTCCTCGGCCGAGATACAGGCACCCATACGTACGAGCTGCCCCTTCCATTTTGCAGAAATGGTGAATCGTATCTTTAACATGTCTGATATGACGGGTATAGTACACTTATTTAAGACCATAGGTTCGGGACTGTTAAGCACCTTTCAGACGGTCCTCGGAGTTATACCAAACTTTATACTCTCCGTATTAGGAAGCATTTTTGGAAGACTTCCGCTGATCCTGTTTCTAATAGCAGGTATCCTGATTGTAATTTTTCTGCTACGCAATGGACGTCCCAGTCACCAAAGAGATGGAAGCAGTGCTCCTGGAGCGCAAATACCGTGATCACATAGAACAACATCTGGGCACACTTCGCCTACAAGAACTGAGTGCATCTTGGCTCCTGTCATTTAGACCAGTCTGTATGGACTGCATCTTACCTGTTCTCCGATGCCTGTTCTGTGGAGAAGAATGCGTGTTGGATCTCTGTCTGACACTTCCATCGATTACGCAACCGGATGTTGATGCACTACTGGACCCGATAACGGCCCATGTTCTGCAGTGTCCCCAGCATATTCCAATGTTGACGGCGGCATTCTTAGAGCCTCCACAGGAAGTTTCTGCTCCTGTAGGAATGGATACCGGCTCCTCCACTGACACCAAGGCCTTGGATGGAGCACAGGCTGCCCCAGCATCAGCTGCAGGCAGTACGGAAGATCATCTGTGCTCGATTGATGTACTCTGCGAGGTGTTACAGGGATCGTCGTCTGCGGTGGCAGGCAACAGCAATGTTGCATCTACCAGCCAGGACACAAACATTTGACTCATTGTGTGCTGGGGAAAAATTAGGTTTTCTCAAAACAAGAACTAAATTTGAAACTCCAAAACAAATTGACACTTTTATGCCCTGCATAGCCTTCCGATGCTTGTAGTTGTTCGAACTATATATCCGGACATATTAGAGCTATGTCTTGAGTGACAATTTTTTTGTTTAGCACATTTTTAGAGTTTTAAAAAAAAAAAAAGTTTTTTTAGCAGAACTATGGTTTTACTGAATATATTTGCGTACTAGTACCTAGATAGGTAGTACGTTAGTATTAAATTATGTCGTCCAGTTAGATGAGGAGTGGGTGTTATATTCCATATAGGTACCCAAATAAAGGCTCGGGTAACATCCCAACCTTTCACCTATATTCATCCCTACATTACATACATAACTGGCTGCTAGGACTGAACCTTTACCTAGTTACAGTACTACACACAGACCGTGGGTTTTTCCCTGAACACTAGCCTCATACATTATGCATGAGGATCCTTGAATTCTTGGAAACTCAGCAGGGCTACCATCTCCTGCATAATACCTATGTACAAGGTTCATTCCCGACGTCATCCTAAGTCTGACAACGGCATAGCAAGGTAGAACCCCTGGGGATACCTTCGGGTATATAAACATCACATCTTGCTGAGATAGGGAGAGGAGATCAGGACTTCCATTCTGACACACTGACGCGAGACGCTGAAGCCCCTGCATGCAGATACTCCAGCTCGCAGTGGTCTGACATCCCTTGCGGGGTGTCCAACCCGAAACCACGACGGGGTCCCACAGTTTCTCATTTCAGGTAATGGGGGTTGACTCTATCCTAGAGGGATTCTTGGCTTAACACCTACATACATGCTAGGTACACTTAGGTACATCTAGTTAGGGTTGCATCGTAGAAGTACGTATTTTATTATCATGTATTTTATGTACTTACCTGTATTCATGGTTATGGCAAAATGGTAGAACTCAACCATCCTTTTACTTTCCTAGTGCTTCTGATCATCTATATCTGTTACTGTCTGATTGTTTCAGCACAACTATTTTACACTAGAATAACGACTGTTCAATAAATACTTATTTAAAACGTCCCTACTGTTTATTCTGTGTATCTCTCTGAGACTAAATGAGCACGAGTGACTGAGCGAAAAATAATACACTGTTTCCACGGTCCTGAGGGATCAGGGTTGTCATGTTCGATAGTTGCCAAAAAATATTCTCTCCTTGTTAAGAGGAGTTTCTAGTGGCACTGTGAGCTAGCTGGTACACAGGCCAACATACCCGGTGGGGGTGTCTAGAATTAGTCTGACACCAATCCTGCAGTGTATGTTGTCCAAACGCGCAGATCCTGTATAGGTTTTATAGGAACTACACGACACTACATGAGCTCGAGAATGGGCCTTTTTTTAATGCGGACTGTAAAATGCAACCAAGCCAGGAGGCTGCAATTAACATCAAACTTAGTATGAAAAAAAGGCAGCAGAAATTTGCCGCCTATGGATCGAAGTCATCTTTATATAAGGCAGGAGGCAAGCTGTTCGGGCCTGTGGATAATTGGTTCTGCTTTTCTTTATAATTGCCTTTATTTGTCCCGTGGAGTACTCCGTAGGAGAAGGGGGTGGTATGGAAGCTTTAAGCAGCTCCATTGTCTAATTTCACACTTTAAGATAACTTACTTTTTTTTCCCTCTGTATTATCAAATACAAGCGATTTGAATGATTGAAGAGTGTCTGTTGCCACCTTTTGAAGTACCCATTTTCCAAGCCCTTGTTATGTCAGACTCACAGTTGCTAAGTGCAGCAGATACATTCTTCCATGTTGTATATCGACTGATGGCCTTAAAGTTCTATCTGATTCTTTTCCCGGAGTCTTGGTTATTGCAGGTGCCTGCTCCGTACTGCTTTTCCATTATCCTGTTTGAATCAGCGATGACCATTATCTGAGACACAAAACCTGGACAGGAGTCAGGTCAAGTCTTGATTTTGTAAAAGGGACTCTCACAATTGTGTGGCATTCTTATTCATCGAGTCCTTGCCCGAGTTGCTAGTCCTAGCCGGGCGGGCTCTACCCCACATTTGGATGGAGTACTCCATGGTGTCATCATGACTGACTATTTAAAGGCAAATGCTGCGCCATGAGGACTGATAGTGGCTAATGAACCAAGGATATTTCTTGAAGATTCAGTTTTCCCGAAAAGAGTGGTCATTGGTTGTGTGGCCATGTAGATGCGACTGGTTAGTCCTCATAATTAAAACAGCCAAAAGACTGCCAGGCGCCTTCATCAAAATACAGACGTTCGAGAGTAGCCTGAAGACAACTGTGCAGGTAACTCTTTACCGGAAAAGACTTGATGAAATCAATAAAGAGTTGGGTGATTTTAAAGAGTTTCCCACCCAAACTAAAATTCAAAAACTACAAAAAGACATTACAAAATGTTCACATCAAAAGGTGTGTCCATATTCTGTGGAGGACTATATCAGAACAGGATGGGACATCACCCAAAGAGAGGATTATTTGAGCTCAGAGGGATGCTCCTTAGGTTTGGAGAGGTGGAGGAGTGGGGATGAGCAAAGGAACAGGAACAAAGGGAGATATACTTGGCTTAGTGGGGATCACCAGAACCCACTGTATCTCAATGCTCTACCAAACGTCCCATCGATTTATAAGAATACACCACATCCTGTGTTCTTCTGATGGCTAAACCCAAATGCACCATACCCTAGTACGGGTTTTCAGGTACCTCAGAACAAGCTCCCTTTTTTACGCAGAGGCCGGAGAAGAGTCGGAGGAAGAAGGAAACAAGAAGCTAAAGTACAGTGAGAGGACCAGTCAATGAGGTTCAGGACCAGGAGTGTGACAAAAGAAGCAACCCCAAGCTTGAGTAGAGTGACCTAGTGGTGAACCTATCCAATGAACAACTCATTAGCTCAAAGATTAAAGTGTTCAGTAAAGGATTAGGATATGTTTCTACCCCAACAATAGACGAATTCAGGTTGTGATGTGAATTGGCTGATTTTTTGGGGGATTTCTTTTTAGGAAGATCAAACTGAGAGCATTTTTTTTTTCATAACAAAGAAAATGACGGTGAAGAGGTGGACTCTGGTTCCATTAAAAAAAATCTGCTTTTACTCCACCTATTAGTGCCGTCCCAATTGAGGTCCAAGCTTTTGAACAGGCTCATGCGAAAGAGGTGGAGGCAATCGATATTTTAAAGGTCCGTAGATTTCAGAATATGAGTAAGGAGGAAAAGACGGTCCTAAGAACCCTGAGAGAAAACAGCGGCATCATAATAAACCCAGCAGACAAGGGTGGGGCAATTGTCATTCAAAATGTTGAAGTGTACAGCAAAAAATGTCTACATCTCTTGGCGAACAGGCAGAGCTATAAGGAAGTGGAAGAAGATCCAACTGAAGAATTGAAAACAGAAATTTAGTAACCTGCTGGAGGAGGCCACAGCTAACAGATGGAAGGGAAGCTGATTTCCTTGTGGCAGATTACCCCATTACCCTGACTTTTTATACGCTGCCAAAAATACATAACAATAGGATCCCCACACCGGGAAGTCCCATTGTGTCAGGAATTACCTCTATTTTGGAACCAATGTTAAATTCATTTTCTGAGACCATTACTAGAACACATTCCCTCATACATATATGACACAAAAGACTTGTTAAGACTATTGAGAAACACCCAGTATAATCCTGAAATTAATCAGTCTTGATGTAGAGAGTCTCTGTACTAGCCTGCTGCAGGAAGAGACATTGAGGGTGATGTAAGACATTCTATACTCAGTTACCTGGATACACATTACACCAAGACATTTCATATTGGAATGCATGTGTCTGGCACTTATGGAGAATTTTTTTGAATTGGAGGGTACTGTGTACCAACAGGTACACTGTAATCCGTTGGGAGTACTTTTGTCCCCTACATTGCCTGTTTGTATGTCCACCATTTTGAAACAACTAAAGTAATGTCGGACAACAACCCATTCAGAAAGAACATTGAACTCCAGAAAAATACATCAACAACATTTTGGTCATGTGGAAGGGTGATCTTGTATTAGCTGAATCATTCATACCGTGTCTGAAAGGACAAAATGACTACCTCAAGTTTACTTCCTGCATTGATTGGGATACTACTGTTTTCTTGAATGTGAACATTTTCCTTGACAATGGTATCTTGTGTACAAACACACATTTAAAGAAGTTGGACAACAGTAGCTTTTTGTGGTTTGATAGTCACCATCCTCGACCTATGCAGTAGAACCTCCCTTACAGCCAGTTTCTGAGGCTGCACCAACATTTGACCTGACTAAAGGATTTCAACAAACAAGCATATTTTCTTAATAGAAGACTGAAACAACAGGGTTATCCAGAATCCATGATGCGAAAAAACATGGAAACGAGTCAGGGAAAATAATAAAGAGACCCTTAGTGAGCATGACAGGAAGAAAGAGAAGGATCAATAACTTGTGTGCGTGCCTACTTATTCCTGCATCTTTAATGAGGTGAAGAAGGTTGTCAACTGAAATTGGAGAACATGAAGTACTGGCAATTTGAAGTTGGAAAACCCCTTATTTGTACATAGAAGAGGCAAAAACCTAAAATATGTTTTGGGTCATTCTAGGACTCATAAGACCATTGAGAGAGGAAACCAAGCAACGCTTTGGGGTGTGCTCCAGTGACGGATCATTACCAGTGTGAAGGTTGCAGCATATGCCACCTCACAAAACCCACCAAGAAACTGGATATGTGTCTTGAGAAAGAATGTATACAGTACAAACATACTAATTGCAACCCTACAAATGTTGTTTACCTTATTACCTGTCTGTGCGAGATTAGGTACGTGGGAATGACAAGCAGGAAGGTGAAACTTCAAATTGGTGAACACCTTAGTAACCTAAGATGCAAACATGCCACTACAAAAATGGGCAATCACTATATTAATACTGGCCACTCGGAGAATGACTTCCACTGGACGGTCTTTGAACAGGCGTAACAACAGTCTCCAAGTAGAGATAAATTGAAAATCCTTCTAGTGAAACAACAAAGATTGGTGGATAAACTCAATACCAACATCACAGGATTGAATGATGATATACCTTGGTTAGGTGTCTGCTCCTGATGTGTGATATGGACCAGGTAGCCTTTAATTGGGGCAATAAATATGGGCATTTCTGATTCTCACAATAACATGACATTAGTTGGTCGCTGATCCACTTTTGTTGGGGCCCTAGTTACAACTCTTTCATGACATTTTAACATATAGAGTCATACCGCAGAAGTACACACTTATACCCAATATGCTGTTCCCCAAAAATAAGTGGGGGAGGGCTTCTACTGGCTGCTTAAATTAACAATATATGTTCATATATGACAATCAAACCTTTTTGATTAAGCTATCATGGTGGCTCTCTTTATACAGATCCGAAACAAACCATTTCACATCTCACAAGGGTGATATGGTTAAAATTACATTGAACACACTAATGCTCACGTGATCAACACCTTAAACTCAAATGCGTACGTATACAACGACGTCAGGCGCCTACATCGAGAGAGGAACACTAATAGGGGAACTGGCATCTCCATTCCCCAATATCCAGAAGTTAAAGGACCTGTTTAGGTGGACAGCCAGACAATTCCTTAGCAGTTGTGAGTACTGGGAGGACTGAATTGGGGAATTGTTAAAAATCTTTTTGTATTGTACTTTATTGTCTCCACTTACGATCCTCAATATGATAACAGTGCTCTTATGGATTTCCGCAGTGTATGACACAAGGGTCGATCCTGCCTGCAACTACCTACAGGCCAATGATAACCCTAGATACAAGTAGGTATCACATCAGAGGGCCTACAGGTCTGCCCAACTCTAAACACAAGTTGTGGGTGACCAGGGTGACACATCGTATTGGATTTGCATACAAGCACCCAGTGTGAGTGTACGGACAACTGCGTTCCAGTTTTTACGCACATCATTAATGTTACGGGTAAAAAGAGCACCAAGGTTTCTCTCCCAGCAGACATTACAATCCTCATTTCGAAAGGCTGCAGATTCCACTTTTGCACAACAATTTTTATTGAAGAGTGCAGTAAGTCACGAGCATGGCCATGTTAAAATGTTTCTAATATGAATATATGCCCTAGTTCTGGAGACAACGAGGACCTGGTAAATCACCAAGCTTTATGACCAACCACAAGGCTCAGCCGCTATATGAGCTCGCAAGTCAATGCCGTCACCGCCTCATACTTCCATACCTTGAAGATGCTAATGAAGATTTTCAAATAGCTCCCCATCAGCACTCAGAAAACCGTCACACATGACCTGGTCACAAGCAAGCTGGATTATGGTAACACCATCTATGTGGGAATAACCAAACACTCACGAGAAAGCTGTAGACCATTCAGAACTCAGCAGCCAGAGTCACCCTCAAGCTCCCACGCTGCACTCATATCACACTCACCTGAAGGACCTCTACTGGCTCTCCATTCACAAATGAGTACAATTCAAACTCCTCACACACTTTCAAGGCACTACATTACACTGGCCCAGCATACCTCAACAATCGCATTCTGCTTTCACAAACCTTCCAGACACCTCTGCTTGTTCGGACCCCTAATTGCACACATCTCACGAATACAGAAAATCAGATCTGGCTGTCAAATCTTCTCCTACATTGATCCTAAGGTGTGGAACGACCTGCCGCTACACATAAGAGCCTTCTCCTCACTTCTTGAATTCCCTAGGAAGCTGAAGATCTGGAATTTCGAATAGTTTCACTAGGCCCCGCGCGTGGCTAAATTCACACTTGCTCAGCGCCAGGGTATCCTCCCAGGTGTTAGTGTGCTCTACAAATCTGAATAACCTAACAAAAGGGCAATTTGTAAGTTAGATTTGTTTGGAAGTCTAAGGCTGCAGTGGCAGTGGCGGCTCGCATAGGGCGTGCTGCGGGGCGGTGGGGCGGGGCGAGGGTAGTAAACTCGAACATATGACGGAACGGAGGAACGTAATTATTACGTTCCTCCGTTCCGTCGTATGTCCGAGTTTACTACCCCCCCACCCTGCACCTCCCCCGCCCAACCGCCCCGCAGCACGCCCTATGTGAGCCGCCACTGTGCAGTTGTGCCTAAATAGGGGAATAAGCGTTTCCATATTTCTTGACTTGTTTTGTCAAGGGGGGCCTGAGGATTGCATATTTTAGCCAACATTCTGTTTCACTTTTGTTTCTGTCTAAACAATTGGCTTGGTTGGAGTGCGTAGGACGGAGAGCATTGAGAGTGAGATGGAAACATTAGATTGTTCATTCTTCATTGCAAATGAAGGGGAGCCTCTGGATTCAGCTTCCTCCGTGTTATGGATAGGCGGTTTAGTGTCACCCCCCACGCTGGGGAGACCAAGTCTGTCTTTCCCAATGAGGGTCTCGTCGAGAGAGAGAGATGGTTTTCGAATGTTGTAGGCAGGTCATGTGGATTGTAGTGAATGCTCGAGTCCGGCCTTAATGGTGCACATTTTACTTGAGGTTAAAGGTGTTTTCTTAAAGGAACTCCCAGGATCTTGTAGATAAAGTAAAATCCATAGCACCCATGAAGTCGTTACCTATATCTTTTCATACTCTGAATAGACTACCTCAGTGAAAGCTGACTTTGAGTGACTGAATACTTTGAAAGTTGCTAACAGCTGATACATACACTGGCTGCAAATGCAGTAGCCTGCTAAAACAATGTAATGGTTGGGCTGCTTGTTTCTGATTGAAGTAGAAAAGGCATGGTGCTCAATCCACAAGCTGCACTGGCACTACCAGGTCTCCCTTACACAACTCTAACCCCTCCCTGTGCACACCTCAGCCTAGTTCACAGTCCTCAACTCCTCCACATGCCTCCTTGGGCCGTAGAGGGGGCAGGGGGACTCAGAGCCCGGCTGGAGCATGGGGCACTGGTGGAGGGAGCAAGAACAAGAAGCTGCTTCTGTGGGGGGGGGGGCATGGCCTCACTGGTTAACCATCTTGGTGAATATCCCTCGATCTGTGCGGCATCCAAAGATCTCGAGACTCAGAGAACAACAGCTAGTGCATCCCCTTCTCAGCATGCTTCTGAGTTCCTCAGCCAAACTATAAAATCAGACCTGCCAACTCACACGGTGCCACCATGCATCACACGATTTCAGATCCCTTCACATGGTCACCTGGTGAGGAGCAAAAATCACAGGGTGGCAGCAGGAGGAGAAGGAAACTGATGAAAAATGTGTGGATTTCTAGCTCTTCTTTGGAGGTTGTGAGCAGCCGATGTCCATTCAGAGGTGTGAAAACACCCCAGGACATCCGCTGCAGCACCAGAACCTATCCGTTTTTAGGTCTTGCCTGGCGTTAGCAGCGTGCATGCGCTGCTCTCACCATGCGAGGTCCTTTTGTAATCAATACAGTTTCGGAAGGGACTTTAAGCCCCGCCCTTGTTTTCAATTGGCATGCGTCATCGTTTATGTTAAACGCTGGCGCGTGATTGAAAACTGGGCTTTTGTCCACTTTTAGGACGGCCCATCTGGACAGGCAGACGCCATCTTGGTTTGGCGTGACGTAGGAGGGTGTGCTGATAGGACCCACGACCCTTGACGCCGTTTGGTTCCGCCGCGGACAGGCTGTCTGGTGCGTTGCTTCACTTGCAGCATTCCAAGGTAAAACTGCTTGTTTTGTAATGGAAGAAATGTGGTAAACGATGAGTGGCATATCCAGCCTACCTAACGAATTCTCAAAACATTTCACAAACATGAAGGGAAAAGAACAAGATAATGTGCTGTAGTAAACTGAGCTGAGCTGGCCTGGCTTCAATGCGCCCTGAGTAGCACAGCGGTACTCAGATAGGGCACTCGCGCACAGCTGATGAACTCCACTGAAGTAATGCTTCCGGCAGGCCCTCGTCTGAGCATGGCGGCCATTTGGAGGAAGCAGCCTGGCTTCAGGCACAGTGAATGAATGATTCCCTAAGCTGTGCATCAGAGGGCAAACTATGATGAGCATTTCGTGTTGAGCAATGGGTAATTCTCAGCCACTGAACTAATGCAGCAGACAGTTGCCCAGTCTTAGCAGCAGGAATGTGTCGCGTCAGCAAATTCCCGCCACAACATTAAACACAGAGACCAAAAACATCTCTGGAATGCTTCAGGGAAAAAGAAACACATGCACACGGACACACAGCTTGTTTCGGAAGGCGGAGCTGTATTTCACGTCACAGTTACCCGGTAAAGCAGCTTCAGCGGCACGAGTGTGGAACATATGCCTATTCATATAGCATTAACTTTAAATGCCAGCTATTTATTTTGCCTGCAGTTGTGTGCTCTGCTACATGGTGATTTATTCTCCACCTCCTTTTGAAAGTTGCTGTAATAAAAGGGTATAAGTGACACTGTAACACTGCAGCTACCTGCTATTTGAGAGCTTGGTTTGGCGTGATTTATTCTGGTCTACTTGGCAAATAATAATTGCAGTGCATGGCAAAACTGAAAGGATTGTTATCTAAAAACATCACTAGTAAAGTGCCCGCCTCAGTGAATGCTTTTTTAAAAATTATTATTGCAAGCATATAGCAGCCACACTTAAGTGGCTGCATATTTTTTTCATTTTATTTTGTGATAGATGCTATAACCATTGCACCCTGGCAATGAATCGCATTTATTTTTAGGTATACGTGCAGATGTGATTAGGCATGCCGCACGGGGCAGTGGGTTTCTCAGCCAGATCTGAAAAAATGCACATTGCAAAGGTGCCAAATAGGCCCAGGGCATTTTGATAACCTGTTCTGGATTTAACATCTGGAGTTAAAGCCATTTGCTTTGCTATACAATACCATTAGCAAAGCAAATGGCTTTAACTTAATCAAAAGCGAGACCTATTGCATTTTCAATGCTTGTTGTTTTATTGGAGGGGGAGGAGGTCGATGAGGGCAGGGCCTCAAAGGTAGTTCTCAACATAAAGCTCTGCCCCTTCCAAAGCCATGTCCCCTTCTCACATGACAAATTTTATTTTCAAGTTGGCAAGTCTGCTATTTGCTTGCACTTATGCAAGACTGCTTGGTGCACTCACGCTGGCCGACTGCTAACCCCAGCAACATGTCTTGCTGCTTCCGCTTCCCAACATTACAATGTGACACTTAGATCCTATGCATCTTGTGGCAAAACGCTGGGGTCTGTTCAGTCTAGGGACTGCCTGTGGTGCGTCCTGATCTGAGAGCTGGTAATCACGAAATAATCAGGTCATGTCCTTGTAAGTCTACTCCTACTCAGTGTTACAGTCCTTGCAGAAGCCTGCGCTGATTGACTGTCGTATCGTGACAGTTTTGGAGTATGAGTGTTCTCACCCTGAGGAGTAAGCAAGTCTTCCTTTATAAGTGTAATGTTGTGTAGGCAGGTCTTGGCACCTCTGAATTCCCTGAGTCTGGTGTAGGATGTGATTGTCTCCCACGCTCTAATTTTTTTTTCTTTTTTCAATGATCATTCTTGTAACTGAAAACCTATGCATTTGGTCAGTATTTGGAAAACCCTTCGAGGTACAGTAATACTTGCCTCCTCAAGCAGATGCAGCATAAGCCAGTTTGCAGGGATATGCTCATGACGCTGGAGAGGTGTGTGCATAGGTGTGTGGATAGGTGTGTGGATAGGTGTGTGGATAGGTGTGTGGATAGGTGTGTGGATAGGTGTGTGCATAGGTGTGTGCATAGGTGTGTGGATAGGTGTGTGCATAGGTGTGTGGAGAGGTATGTACTTAGGTGTGTGCATAGGTGTGTGCATAGGTGTGTGGATAGGTATGTACATAGGTATGTACATAGGTGTGTGGATAGGTATGTACATAGGTGTGTGCATAGGTGTGTGGATAGGTGTGTGCATAGGTGTGTGGATAGGCATGTACACAGGTGTGTGCATAGGTGTGTGGATAGGTGTGTGGATAGGTGTGTGGATAGGTATGTACATAGGTGTGTGCATAGGTGTGTGGATAGGTGTGTGCATAGCTGTGTGGATAGGTGTGTGCATAGGTGTGTGGATAGGCATGTACATAGGTGTGTGCATAGGTGTGTGGATAGGTATTTACATAGGTATTTACATAGGTGTGTGCATAGGTGTGTGGCCAGGGTATGGATGAAGACTTTAACAATGGCACGTACTAGTAGTCTTGACTCGTTTGGTCTGTTTGTCCTTGCAGAAGCTTGTGCTGATTGACTGTCGTATCGTGACAGTTTTGGAGTATGAGTGTTCTCACCCTGAGGAGTAAGCAAGTCTTCCTTTATAAGTGTAATGTTGTGTAGGCAGGTCTTGGCACCTCTGAATTCCTTGAGTCTGGTGTAGGATGTGATTGTCTCCCACGCTCTAATTATTTTTTTTTTTCAATGATCATTCTTGTAACTGAAAACCTATGCATTTGGTCAGTATTTGGAAAACTCTTCGAGGTACAGTAATACTTGCCTCCTCAAGCAGATGCAGCATAAGCCAGTTTGCAGGGATATGCTCATGACGCTGGAGAGGTGTGTGCATAGGTGTGTGCATAAGTGTGTGGATAGGTGTGTGCATAGGTGTGTGGATAGGTGTGTGGATAGGTGTGTGCATAGGTGTGTGCATAGGTGTGTGGATAGGTATGTACATAGGTGTGTGGATAGGTGTGTGCATAGGTGTGTGGATAGGTATGTACATAGGTGTGTGCATAGGTATGTACATAGGTGTGTGGATAGGTATGTACATAGGTGTGTGCATAGGTGTGTGGATAGGTGTGTGCATAGGTGTGTGGATAGGCATGTACATAGGTGTGTGCATAGGTGTGTGGATAGGTATTTACATAGGTATTTACATAGGTGTGTGCATAGGTGTGTGGCCAGGGTATGGATGAAGACTTTAACAATGGCACATACTAGTAGTCTTGACTCGTTTGGTCTGTTTGTCCTTGCAGAAGCCTGTGCTGATTGACTGTCGTATCGTGACAGTTTTGGAGTATGAGTGTTCTCACCCTGAGGAGTAAGCAAGTCTTCCTTTATAAGTGTAATGTTGTGTAGGCAGGTCTTGGCACCTCTGAATTCCCTGAGTCTGGTGTAGGATGTGATTGTCTCCCACGCTCTAATTTTTTTTTTCTTTTTCCAATGATC
Source organism: Calotriton arnoldi (assembly GCA_963921515.1). NCBI lineage: Eukaryota > Metazoa > Chordata > Amphibia > Caudata > Salamandridae > Calotriton > Calotriton arnoldi. Next base: position 336,184 of record CAWUFW010012131.1, read on the forward strand.
ATTCTTGTAACTGAAAATCTATGCATTTGGTCCGTATTTGGAAAACCTTTCGAGGTATAGTAATACTTGTCTCCTCAAGCAGATGCAGCATAAGCGAGTTTGCAGGGATATGCTCATGACGCTGGAGAGGTGTGTGCATAGGTGTGTGGATAGGTGTGTGGTTAGGTGTGTGCATAAGTGTGTGGTTAGGTGTGTGCATAAGTGTGTGGATAGCTGTGTGGATAGCTGTGTGGATAGCTGTGTGGATAGGTGTGTGCATAGGTGTGTGCATAGGTGTGTGGATAGGTGTGTGCATAGGTGTGTGGATAGGTGTGTGGATAGGTGTGTGGATAGGTATGTACATAGGTGTGTGCATAGGTGTGTGGATAGGTATTTACATAGGTATTTACATAGGTGTGTGCATAGGTGTGTAGCCAGGGTATGGATGAAGACTTTAACAATGGCACGTACTAGTAGTCTTGACTCATTTGGTCTGTTTGTCCTTGCAGAAGCCTTCGCTGAGTGACTGTCGTATCGTGACAGTTTTGGAGTATGAGTGTTCTCACCCTGAGGAGTAAGCAAGTCTTCCTTTATAAGTGTAATGTTGTGTAGGCAGGTCTTGGCACCTCTGAATTCCCTGAGTCTGGTGTAGGATGTGATTGTCTCCCACGCTCTAATTTTTTTTTCTTTTTCCAATGATCATTCTTGTAACTGAAAATCTATGCATTTGGTCCGTATTTGGAAAACCTTTCGAGGTATAGTAATACTTGTCTCCTCAAGCAGATGCAGCATAAGCGAGTTTGCAGGGATATGCTCATGACGCTGGAGAGGTGTGTGCATAGGTGTGTGGATAGGTGTGTGGTTAGGTGTGTGCATAAGTGTGTGGTTAGGTGTGTGCATAAGTGTGTGGATAGGTGTGTGGATAGGTGTGTGGATAGCTGTGTGGATAGCTGTGTGGATAGCTGTGTGGATAGGTGTGTGCATAGGTGTGTGTATAGGTGTGTGATTAGGTGTGTGGATAGGTGTGTGGATAGGTGTGTGCATAGGTGTGTGGATAGGTATGTACATAGGTGTGTGCATAGGTGTGTGGATAGGTATTTACATAGGTATTTACATAGGTGTGTGCATAGGTGTGTGGCCAGGGTATGGATGAAGACTTTAACAATGGCACGTACTAGTAGTCTTGACTCGTTTGGTCTATTTGTCCTTGCAGAAGCCTTCGCTGAGTGACTGTCGTATTGTGACAGTTTTGGAGTATGAGTGTTCTCACCCTGAGGAGTAAGCAAGTCTTCCTTTATAAGTGTAATGTTGTGTAGGCAGGTCTTGGCACCTCTGAATTCCCTGAGTCTGGTGTAGGATGTGAATGTCTCCCACGCTCTAATTTTTTTTTTCTTTTTCCAATGATCATTCTTGTAACTGAAAATCTATGCATTTGGTCCGTATTTGGAAAACCTTTCGAGGTATAGTAATACTTGTCTCCTCAAGCAGATGCAGCATAAGCGAGTTTGCAGGGATATGCTCATGACGCTGGAGAGGTGTGTGCATAGGTGTGTGGATAGGTGTGTGCATAAGTGTGTGGTTAGGTGTGTGCATAAGTGTGTGGATAGCTGTGTGGATAGCTGTGTGCATAGGTGTGTGCATAGGTGTGTGCATAGGTGTGTGGATAGGTGTGTGCATAGGTGTGTGGATAGGTGTGTGCATAGGTGTGTGCATAGGTGTGTGGATAGGTATGTACATAGGTGTGTGCATAGGTGTGTGGATAGGTATTTACATAGGTATTTACATAGGTGTGTGCATAGGTGTGTGGCCAGGGTATGGATGAAGACTTTAACAATGGCACGTACTAGTAGTCTTGACTCATTTGGTCTGTTTGTCCTTGCAGAAGCCTTCGCTGAGTGACTGTCGTATTGTGACAGTTTTGGAGTATGAGTGTTCTCACCCTGAGGAGTAAGCAAGTCTTCCTTTATAAGTGTAATGTTGTGTAGGCAGGTCTTGGCACCTCTGAATTCCCTGAGTCTGGTGTAGGATGTGATTGTCTCCCACGCTCTAATTTTTTTTTTCTTTTTCCAATGATCATTCTTGTAACTGAAAATCTATGCATTTGGTCCGTATTTGGAAAACCTTTCGAGGTATAGTAATACTTGTCTCCTCAAGCAGATGCAGCATAAGCGAGTTTGCAGGGATATGCTCATGACGCTGGAGAGGTGTGTGCATAGGTGTGTGGATAGGTGTGTGGTTAGGTGTGTGCATAAGTGTGTGGTTAGGTGTGTGCATAAGTGTGTGGATAGGTGTGTGCATAGGTGTGTGCATAGGTGTGTGCATAGGTGTGTGGATAGGTGTGTGCATAGGTGTGTGGATAGGTATGTACATAGGTGTGTGCATAGGTGTGTGGATAGGTATTTACATAGGTATTTACATAGGTGTGTGCATAGGTGTGTGGCCAGGGTATGGATGAAGACTTTAACAATGGCACGTACTAGTAGTCTTGACTCGTTTGGTCTGTTTGTCCTTGCAGAAGCCTTCGCTGAGTGACTGTCGTATCGTGACAGTTTTGGAGTATGAGTGTTCTCACCCTGAGGAGTAAGCAAGTCTTCCTTTATAAGTGTAATGTTGTGTTGGCAGGTCTTGGCACCTCTGAATTCCCTGAGTCTGGTGTAGGATGTGATTGTCTCCCACGCTCTAATTTTTTTTTTCTTTTTTCAATGATCATTCTTGTAACTGAAAACCTATGCATTTGGTCCGTATTTGGAAAACTCTTCGAGGTACAGTAATACTTGCCTCCTCAAGCAGATGCAGCATAAGCCAGTTTGCAGGGATATGCTCATGACGCTGGAGAGGTGTGTGCATAGGTGTGTGCATAGGTGTGTGCATAAGTGTGTGCATAAGTGTGTGGATAGGTGTGTGCATAGGTGTGTGCATAGGTGTGTGCATAGGTGTGTGCATAGGTGTGTGCATAGGTGTGTGGATAGGTGTGTGCATAGGTGTGTGCATAGGTGTGTGGATAGGTGTGTGGATAGGTATGTACATAGGTGTGTGGATAGGTGTGTGGATAGGTGTGTGGATAGGTGTGTGGATAGGTGTGTGGATAGGTATGTACATAGGTGTGTGCATAGATGTGTGGCCAGGGTATGGATGAAGACTTTAACAATGGCACGTACTAGTAGTCTTGACTCGTTTGGTCTGTTTGTGACTTTTGGGATGCTGGCTGGAGTCGGCAGAGAAAGGAAGTCACGGAACTGTCAATAATCGGGATGGGTTAGCTCGCAGCAGGAGAGGGGTCCACGCTTTCTCTTTATCATCAATCAGCTTTTTGATGTTCTGCTTGAAGAGACACCATCGATCCTTACATTACTGGTGTGACGTGCTGAGGAAGAATTTTATAGATTTGGGATCAGCAAGGTGCCTGAAAGTTCTTTAAAACGTTCAGTCAATTGGATTGCTTTTCCTCTTATGTCCATATTAAGAAGTATGACGTCCTGCCCTCCTCACTGCTCTCTGGTGCAGGATTTAAGGGTGTTGCTGGGAGCATTATTGTCTTCCTGTTGGGATTTCCGCTGGTGCGATTAGCTGTTGGCTAGTTCAAGGTTGAATCCTGTGTTCTGGTGCACTCCTCCAGCGAGTGTGGATGATTTCGTGGGGCTGTCATTCCTAAAAGCCGAAAATAGTACCCCCGAAGTTTAGTTAATGGTATCTTGGGCAGGGCTGGACGGGGGGCCAAAAGCAGCCGTTTTAGATGTTTTAATACCAGACCCATATAGCAGACAGAGATGGGGCAACGCAATCGAGCCTGACCCTTTCCAGAGTATTTTGATGGAGGGTGCTGTAAAAGATGTTTATGGATTTAATTTTTTTATCACCATTAACAATGTGTAGTTTGCATGTACACACACAAGTTCACATATGCAGACTGATTTTATACAATTGCTTTTGAAACGAATATCCTATGATTTGTAGAGGTGTATATTCTTATGTGTTTTAGCTAGATCACATTTCTGTACAAACGCCATTTTTAACTAAGATGGAAGTCATTCCTGTCACTCATTCAGTGTTCCCCCGACCATGCACATCCTTGTCCAACAAGCACCCTCAACCTGCAATGTATGAGAGTAATTTTCAGTGTCATTGTTCTGCTCATGGTGAACTTTTCATACTGTGATGTATTTCGCAACATATTATTATGTCGTCCACTTCTGTGAAATCTTTTGGTTCACATTGTGACACTTGAAATGTAACGGGTTTGTTTGAACATCTGCGGATAGAATTAGCATAGAGGGTGCTGGTTTAGCATACACAGAGGGTTAGTGCTTAGGTATTAAGGTAATGACTTTTATTGTGTTTCTTGTGCTCTGATTTGCTGAAGAAATGATACATTTGCTCAAACCACAATGAATCTGCAGAAATGTTGATTTCTTATGCAAGAATAATGTATAATAATCTTTGATTTTGGGATGACCCAGAGCTTTCCTTAATGCTCTTGGGGATGCTGTCGGATTCCTTTCAGATTCTGCTGCCTATTGAATCTTAGAATATTTCCTAATTTTTACATGCTCTGTATAACTCTCCATTTCAAAGCCTTCATGGCATTGACTCTGTACCTCTTATTTTGAATTTTCGTAATTAAATCCTTTAATTTTCAGTGATCTAGAACTCAGTTACTGGGTGTGCCCAAATTTTTCTTAAGTTGGAATTATTTGATGAAATTGTACTTTATTTGTTCTGATGCTTTGGGCGGTGCATAAAATTGAGGTTTAGCACCGTCTCCGGTCCAGTTAATTGTGGGAGATCTGACTTGGGTAAGGTTTCAGTGCCTTGATTTTGTAGTATCCTGTTTTGCTCCCACACCCCCTACCCCAACTAGAATTTAATGGGATCAAATTATTATTTTCACAGCACAAAATATTGATTAAATATGAAATGTTTTACCACGCTATGGCCTAGCCCAGCCCACAGGTATATTTTTTGCCCACAGTAAAAAAAATAGTCTATGTGAATGTGAAAACAGTGCACCACTCCAACAGGACCGCTTTGAGGGCTGGAGCACTCCATTGACCCCACCTATCAAGGGGGTTCCTAGTGTCACCTATGTGAAGTCAGGTTGTAGTTCTCATTGAGGTGTGTGCTTGAGGGAAGTCTTCTGCTGTGTTTTCCTGCGGGCTGTCATGGTGATTTGTTGAGGGATGCATTTGCTGTGAATTTTGGGGGTGAAGGTTATTTTCGTATTAATTAGTGTAAGACGCAGAGAAGTCTGAGACGCAGGTTAAATCTGTTAGAATCCTAAAAAAAGATGGCTGTTTGACGTACATTGCCTAGAACAGAGGCAGCCTCAAAGGGGCCCTCCGATAAAAAATGTCACAATAGATCTCAAAGCCCACAGCAGATATTATCAAGCAAAGCAACATTCTTGAATGCCTGTTGTTGGTGCTTGTTAGATATGCATGGCTGGGTAAAAAGAACTGTGCTTCTTTTCCTTCACTAGATGGCCCCTTTAATGAGTGTTCCAAAGTTCTGACTGCATCTGTAAAACCTGTTTGATAAGGCTTCTATGGCCACTTATTGGGGATACAAATATTGTGATACAAAATATTATGCCAAAAAATATTGTAGACTAAAACATCTACTGTGCATACTTACAATGTAAAGTACACAAATATGGAGTACAGAATACAGTGGACAATATTGACATTACATAGGTAAGTATATATATTTAAAAATATTTAGCATTATAATACATTTTTAAAAACTGATTAACGTTTAAAATGTTCACATCAAGAAGATATACTTAATAAAATATATAAGATCAATACATAAAATAAAACAAATGTAATGATGTTAAATTACAATTAAATAATATATAATGTATAAAATAAACATATAACTAATTTAAAAAGCTAATAACTAAAAATATTTAAAAACACTATAACTATTAAACCCTGAAACATAAATGTAAAATATACATTACTACAATTGATATTACTCTTGATATTAAGCCAAAAAAGTAAACAATAAATTCAAAATATTAACTTAATATAAAAATATATTTTATAATAATAAGTCAAAACTAATATATGTAAAGAGGTGAAATAACTAGCAAAGAAAACAAACACCCTGATAGGAGGTTTTCATTATTGTTCAGTTTCTTAAACCCATTACAACAATAATAAATGCTCGATTTGATAAAATCTTTAAAATTCATCCAACAAGTTCATAAAACCATAGGATGTGTTATACCAGCTCTGTGAACGAGTTCAGTGCAATAATGTTCATATAAAGGAGCATTGGGCATAGGATGCTGGTTTCGGTTAAAACCATCACAAAGATAATAAATGCTCAAATTTAAATTAAACAAGCGTTCAAGCGTAGGATGCTAGTCTCGGGTTGGGTTCCACATTTTGGATGATCTTGATTCGTAGCCTTGGCCCTTAGTAGTTATAAGGAGTCGACGACCTTGAATACGGGGTTACATTTCAAAGAAGTTCTAATCTAGGAGGTAGCCCATCACCATCTATCACAGTTATTGTTAATTAATGAGCACATTACAGTGGTGTAGGAAGCTGGCTCTGTATATACTATACCAAAGTGAGGTATAGTGTGCACAGAGTCCAGTGGAACCCCAAAGGTAGGCAGAGGTAAAAGTAGATAGCACCTTACTCTCTATTTGTGGTAGTGTGGTCGAGCAGTAAGGCTGTATCAGAGGGTAGTGTTAAGCATTTGTTGTACACACTCAATCAGCAAATGATATCACACACTCAAAGACTGAACTTCAGACCAATTGGTTTTGTATAAAAATATTATTTTAGTTATTTTATTTTCTAGAACCAAGCAAGCCTGGCACAGGTAAGCAATAAATACTTTACAGTAGTAATGCAGTTTGTAAACTGATTGAATTGAAATGGCATATGCACTTTGATTTGATTACAGTAGAGCTACTTGTAATGCAATGCTTTTGATATACTGTACATATACTTTGTATTGGCTTTTTAGTAGAATGTCAAGTAGATTACTCTACAGATTACTTTTCTTACACAGTGCAGTATACCTGGATACTGCACTGGGACATTTCTTGTAAACAGGTAAGTAAAAGCGTTTTTGTTATTTAGTTACAGCTTTAAAGGGTTTCTTAGATTTTCCAACTCCACACTTAGAAACTTTTCACAGAAAAACAGTCAATGTTATCCTATGGAGGAAAATAAGGTTATTGGTTCAAAGGTAAGTATTCGGTTGTGGGAGTTGGTAATCTGGGGGTAGACTCAGGGGTCCCCCAGGGGCAAGGATGCACTCTGGTTACACCCTCAGCGGCACTAGGGCAGCCGGGTGCAGAGTGCTGAGGCCCAATGTTATCCAAGGGGGATAGGGGGCCTCCGGTTGGTGGCTGCTGACGAGCAGGCCACTGGGTTGTGGGAGCAAAGTTCCTGGACTTCAGCTCAGGGCAAATGGGGGTTGAAGCCAGCACAAAAGGTACACCCTCAGCGGCACTGGGGCGGCCAGGTGCAGAGTGCTGTTTTGGCGTCGGGGGCCCTGTAGCTTTCAATGGGGAGTCTCCGGTTTGCAAACACCCTGCAGGCTCAGGGACAAAGGTCTTCTGTGTGCGACCACCACTTGGAGAGGTAAGTTGGGATGGTGGGGGTTGGTTAAGCACTGTCGGTTGGGCCACCCAAGGCCGTGGGGCGTCGGGTGCAGGGGTGCCTTTCAGGGTCGGATCTTCTTACCAGCTCCTGGTCACGATTGGGGGGACCTTCCGGTTTGAGGCTGCAGGCGTCGGCTAGAGGCTTGAGGCACGTCAGGGGCCACTGGATCTCGGGTCAGGATCGCCGGGGAGACCTCCTCTTGGTGTTGGGCCACTCGAACTCGGGCCGTGGGCGTCAGGTGCAGAGTGGTGCAGATTCGCAGACTTTGCCGGACCTGGAGTCTGTTGGTGAACAAATCTGGTGTTCACGGGAGACAGAGTCTTTTCTTTTGAAGGCAGGGCAGGTCCTCGGGGTTCTTGAGGCTGCTGGCTGCAGGAAACACCAGAGTTTCACTTCTGCAGGTTCGAGGTGGGGACAGGCCGGTAGGGCTGGGGCCAAGTCAGTGGGCGTCCTCCTCTTGTTAGCTTTGGCACGGCTGTTCGGTCCTTCTTCTTCTTTTCTTCTTCTGGTTTCTTGTCTGACTGCTTGGTTCAGGGCTGTCCCCTAAATACTGTATTTAGGGGGCGTTTTAGGGGTCTCGAGGTCAGTAGCCAATGGGCTACTGACCTTAGGGTGACTCAACCCTTGGTGTGCTCACCCCACGTGGGGGAGTGAGCACAATCCCTAATCCTGATTGGGCAGTGCCTGCCATCTTCAAGATGGCGGGCACTGAAGAGTGGGCTTCACCTCGCCTCCCCCACCTGAGGGGTGGGGTTGGCAGAGGTGGGCACACCTTCTGGGCTGGCTAATTTTTCCCGCCTGTCTTCCTGCCCAAAAGGAGGGGAGATAGGAAGGGGGCCTGCTCCTGATAGCAGGAGAAGCTGGGGGTCGCATTACAAAGGCTGCAAGGCCTTTGAAGCTCCCCTGCCACAGATGGCTCTTCCTGGCCTGGGGTAGGTGTGTATAATGGCATAAGAAAAGGACCCCCTGCAACTTATATAAGTTCCTAGGGCAGGGAAAATACAATTATGAAAAATAACATCCCCAGGCAACAAGGTCAAGAAAAATGTCAAGGCCTATGACAGCATAATTATACTATAAAAGACTCAGTGTACATGAAGGACGAATAAAAAATAGATTCATTTTATTAATGTATTTTATCTCTCTGATAACTTTTCTTTAAAAACACATAGAGAACCATATATAACTGGACAGTAATAGTATTACAAACAGCTTACAATGAAACATTACACATATACATATAAAAGAAAATCACATATTGTTAGAGTGACTATAAATAAATTTATAGTCAGGCATCAGACATACATATAGAACAAATATAATACAATAAAACAAAGTAGTGGCTAATTGATAAGTTTTCTTGTATATATTTTCTATACACCTCCGCCCAGGAAAGGCTTTGTTTCTGGGCTTAGGGAGCGAAGGCTCCCACCCTAGGGGTCCAGAAACATGTCTCGTGGTGGCAGGCTGGTGTGTACCAGTCAGGGAACCCACCAGAGGCTGGTCGTTTTTCAAGGGGCATCTCTAAGATGCCCTCTGAGTGCATTTTTCATTAAATCCCACACTTGCATCAGTGTGGGTTTAATGTGTGGGGTTCGTAATGACAAACTCCCAGCACCATATACTCTTAATGGCATTACTGCACTTACAATGTCTAAGAATTGGCTTAGACACTGTAGGGTTTTAGGGCTCATGCACCTGTACCCTCACCACTGGTATAGTGCACCCAGCTAGAGGGGTGGCTGACCTATGCCAGGGCAGTTGGTTGTAGGCATGGCACACAGGGATGTGTGCCATGTCAACTCTTCACTTTGTTCTGCACCAAAACACGCAGACTGCAAAGGCAGTGGGTGTGTGTAAAGGTGCAGGACCTCTAAGGGTGGCACAATAAGTGCTGCAGTCCTTAGGGGCCTTCCCTGGCCACAGTGCCCTGGGTACCCATGGTACCTTTTACAAGGGACTGACATGTGGCCAGCGAGGTCCCAATTGGGGGTACAAGGTACAGTTTTGGGGAAAGAACACAGGCCCTGGGAACCTGATTGGCAGAGACCCAGGGCACATCAAGTCAAAGTGCATCAGTAGTCTGGCAAAAAGTGGGGGGGTTACTGCAACAGAAACCCAGCTTCCTACAAGTGGCAAATATATTCCAGTGCCCGGTTATCCTTTCCTTGTAGGGGTTCACTGGTTTTCTGGTCTTTTCTCTTTATCAGCAATGATATGATGATTTCATGGTGTGACTGTTGTTTGTCCACCGTGCTTTATACCAAATTCATGAATGTTACAAACAGCCGCGGTCAGTGCAGGTAACAGAGGTGGGGCGGTGGGGCCGGGGGGGGGGGATTTCGAGGGACAATACCGAGGGAAAATTAATTATTTATTTAATTTTCCCTCAGCATCGTCCCTCAAAATACCCCCCCCCGGCCCCACCGCTGTTACCTGCACGGACCACCGCTGTTTAACGTTGCCAATGATGTTACCATCTGTATTGTGAAAACTAGGGTAGACTGCTTTTTTGTAAGTTCGTACTCCCAGTTACCTGAAAGTTAGTAATAAGAACAATGTATGTTGTGTGGCAAATGTTGGACAACAACATATAACGTGCGATAGGCATTCTTTGTGGTAATCACAAAACCTGCAGGTTGGGCTGACTCTTTTATGTTTCGATTACTGATTTATTTCTCCAAGATCAAGAAATCCAAAACGTAATCTTAAATATCTGATTCATAGGTCCTAAGCTATCGCATCTGTGTGGTATATGTGAAATTGGGATTTTGTGAGTAGTTCTCTTTGTTTAGGCTTCAGTTGGTGCATTTAGCATATTTTTTAAAGCTGTTATCTTGAGATAGTATAAAGATATGTTTCATCAAAAGGCATTTGAAATTAGAATATGAAGGTGCTTGTTCCCACAGTTTTGATATTTTTGAATCTTTTTGAGTCTTTGGAATTGTATTATGCCAGTGTGTTGTACCTCTGGAGATCAGATTTTCAAATTCTTGACAAAGTATGCGCTTGAACGGTCTTTGGTCTGCTGTTTTCATTATAAACCAGTTCCTTGGCATTGCACAATTTGCTCTTAATTGCTGCTCAAATTCTAATGTAATTTATGATTGAATTTCTGGATGGGACAAGTTAAAAGTCATTCAGACTAATTTACTGTGTTCCAAATTTAACCATGCATTAATGTTGTCCAGAAACACTCCAGAGCTATACTTTAAAGTTGGTATACACTTGGCTTTTAAGACCTTTAGATGTGGTATTAAGGAAGGTCTATCTATGTTTTTAGACATTTCTAGTAGCATATATCTTAACATGGTTGCTTTACTTTTTGTCGCCTCTAGGTGGGCTTTGTGTACGCCTTTTTTTTTTTTTAAACAAACACAAAGATAGGTGTAGTTCTTCACAGAGTCGATCGTATTTTGTAATCTTATCCAAGTTTGACCTAGAAGAACTTTTTGGGGGGATTTATTTTATTACCTTAACTGTGGAGCTGGTATAGAGGTGAACCTTGCCAAGACAGTGGGACAGATGCCGTGTTGTAGCATCTCTTCAAGCCAATGCTCAGGTTTTTACCTGAAAATGGCAGTTCTACTTTGTCTGTATGTTTAGTCGATCTTGATAAATGTTTGCACTATACTGATAATTCTGCATTTTGATTGCCTTGCACATAAAAAGGCCGCTTGCAAACCTAAATCTTGGTAGCTGGGATACTATCACTCCTTCAAATTGTAGTTATACCTGATGTTTTATTAATATGCGTCCAAACGTCCCTAGGGTTCTTGCTTTTGCATTCCTTGAATAATTCTAGCCACTGACTGTTCTTGTATGAACACTTTGCTTCCCAAATAAGTCTCTCGTGTTATTTCATAAGTCCAGTGTAAACCATGCTTTTTGTGGTCCTTTTGGGCAGTGAACCTTGTTTTTATTTTTTTACTTTTATTTGATAGTTGTCCTATCATATGAGTTCATGGGGAACATCTTTCCTTTCCAGCACTGAAAACAGGGTGGGTGCTATAGCTGATCATTTTTCCATTTTTGTTTCTAGAGATGAGGACCATTTTATTTGTGTTAGTTTATGGGTTCCTACAATGGTTCCATAACAGGAATTATTTGATTATCAGCCAAAGTTATGGATTGGGGTAAGTGGTTGCTTTTTAGCTGGTGATGTATTTTAAAGCTAGCGAAGAACTTGACATAGTCAGTGGATGAGATGGTATAATCTAATATTGCTTTCCTTGCCTTTGTGATTGATATTGGATTATCTGCAGCTGTACACCCATTGATTACTCTGAGATTCATTTCTGACAATAAAGTAACATATTTGCCAGATGCCAGAATTGATTAATCTTGGATGTTCCTAAGTTTATTTTGTTTGTTGTAGATCCTGTTCTCTGGATCTTGAGACATTCGGTTAGAGTTTGTTAACATTATGCCAGCAGACTTAATTTTCTGTATTACTGATGTCATTTGTTGATGAAGAGAGCATTTTATGTTCCCTTTTTTCTCGTCATGGTTGTAAGTATATGTTTGCTGGTATTCTGAATGTGTGGCCGCACAGTTCTGTCCGAAATTACACTCTGATAGAAGCTAAGATAAACCTGTCTCAATTTTTTTGCATCTGAGCATGTAGTCTTGTTGCTACCAAAGTTGCCAGACCCCTTGATGGTCTTCTTTTTAATGATTTTCATATTGCTGGCTTGTCTAAAGTTTCGAAGTTTGGGAGATTTACTGTATCCATTTTCCAGGTTTCTTGGAACCTTCTTTTGTTTGGAATTTGTGTTCGTCTCAGATACATGCAATCATCACGTTTTGCTAAAACCACTTACTAGCAAGTCGTACGTAACAAACTTAACAACCTGTGTACAAGCTGTCAAAATACATTTACTCACGTGTCTTCATCAATCTGCTCCTCACCCTGATTGCCTGTCGGTTCCTGGACGAGAGAAAAAAAAGAGAAGACCTGGTTAGAAGCCCCTCTGGGGCTTCACAGCGAAGCTGTGGGACCCTTTCCGAATCTCAGATGTTCTCATTGCTGTTGTCTTCTAATTCATCGATTAAAGCATGGTCACATAGGAGGCTGTGGATCATCTTGTGGCAGACCAGAGTTGATGTCTCCTTCTTTCCTATTACCAGGCGGTTTCTGGAAAACAGAAGAACATCTTTAAAATAGCAAAGGGGCCTCCAGCAGCCCAGGAGGTCTCCAAGCGAGTTTGTCCCTTGGAACAAACCATGCATTACTGAGGCCTCAGTGATGCTCATTGTAGGTATCGGGCCCCAAGCTCTGTTCTTAGGGCTCTCAGCAGGTCCTGGGCATAGGTGCAACCCAGAAGAGATGGTGGGTTATCTTGTCTGCAGTGTACCCTCTCAGGTCTGGACCTGAAGAGGGTTGAGCCCTTCTGCGTGCATAAAGGCTCTAACTGGCAGAACTCCTGGATTTCCATCACAGCGATGTCCTTTGGCTTGTTGGTCAGGCGTATGGAGGTGACGTTCTCCCACATATTGTCCACTGTTGCAGAGGGGAAGGCACTGATCTATTGTTGGGTAATCTTCGGGGTCCACTGGGCAGGATCCTCCAGCCTGAACTCGTTCACAAACATATCCACTACTCTGTAGTACCATGGCAGTTGTAGGGGATGGCACTCACCCATTCTGCCCATCTGAGGCACCTCCACATCGGCAATAGAAAGTAGCATGCCTTCAGAAAGCTGGTGTGGCTCTCAACTTTGTTTCTCTGGTGTTCCTCACGCAGTGGCACACGAAGATCCCCCTCAGGATTTTGAAATGTTGAGTACTCCTTTGCTTCTCTTGTCATGGGTCTTGAACAGCAACATGGAGACATAATATATCAATTGATTTAATGTTATTGCATCCAACCAGCTATATTCCAGGCACATATCTTTATTTGGTTCATAATTTCATGCTCGTTGTTACATAACAAAATGTTAGGAGGTAGAAGTAAACAAAGTGATCGGTGAGATGCTTGAAATAATCTCAACCATTGGTAATTACTCGGGCCGCATCTCAGTTCATCGTTTGTTTGCTCACAATGCCACCTCAGATTAGACCCAGCTATATGCAAATCAGCTTAGGTCCTCCTGCAATAGGAGCAATCTAGCCCGAACTGCAAGCCATGTACTCTCAAACGAATCACAAGCAACCCAAGACCGTTTGTGCCCTAGTTGGGGCTATTCAGTCGTTTGCAGCTTGATTCCAGTGGCAAAGATAGCACAGGATCCATGTCTTGGCATACCCATTGTACTTAGGGAGCTGTACTGGAGTGAGCAAAAAAACGTAATGGGTGAGATACACAGATTAATCTCAGCCACCGGTAATGCACCCTGTGCTGCATCCCAGTCCATTGTTCTTTTGTCTACAATGCCACCTCAGATTCGACCCATCCATACACAAATCAGCCTTCATCCTGCTCCAACTGAAACAGCCCAGCCCGAACTTCCAAGCCAGGTTCTCTCTGACCCAGAACACAAGCAACCCAAGACCGGTTTTGTTTAGTTGGATACAGCTTGGTTTCAGTAGCAAAGTGAGTACGGGATTCTTTAATTAAGATCCGCCACTGGTAATTACTCGGGCCGCATCCTAGTCCATCATTCTTTTGCCCACAATACCAACTCAGTCTAGACCCAGCCATATGCAAATTAGCCTTGATCCTGCTCAAATAGGAATAGTCCAGCCTGAACTGCCAAGCCAGGTCCTCTCTAAACCAGAACACAAGCAAACCAAAGCTGGCTTTGCCCTAGTTGGGGCTCTTCAGTCAGCTGCAGCTTGGTTCCAGTGGCAAAATGAGCATGGGAACCAAATCTGGGCATTCCTGTTTCGCTTAGGGTGTGGCCCTGAAGTAAACAAAAAAGTGATTGTTTGGATACTTCAACTAGAATTGTCTGTGTGTCAGCGAGAATTGTCTGGGTGAATGCAGTGGCCTTCTTTCAATGGTTGCTTTTACAATCCTGTTCCTGCTGGACTAATTCTTTTAGATAGGAATGCTGGTTTCTGAGCCCATTTGAATCTATTGTGAATTCCATGTCTAAATATTTTGGTTGTTACAGGACTTTAGGTGACCCACAAATAATCGGTTTTCTTTCCTTGCTTCTCGCATGGATTATATTTGTCCCCTTTTGGTAAAACTTTATTCCATGATAGCTCCTCATGTTCAGTATAATTTTGAGCAAAATATGTTTTGATTTCATTAGTGTTTTTCTCATCGCTCTAACCTTTTTCAGGGTGGGTAAATATAAGTGGATATCTTTCTGGTTGTGGTATGGAAAATTAAATGCCCTCATTTTTAGGTCTCGCCTTGGCAGCGCATGCGCTGCATGCGCTGTCTCAGCGAGACATAAAGTAATCTGTATGTTGTGTGAAACTCCGTGTGATTTGTCATACTGCTTGCGATTCGTTTAACTGTGGCATTGCTGTTCTTATCTTGCTTTCTGTTGGCTGGTGGTCCGATACCTCACTTCCGTTTTCCTTCCGTTTAGCAGGAAGCAGCACCGACCAACTACAGTGTAGTTCCGCTGCTGGCTGTTATCTACTCTTGTAAGCACTATTTTCGCGATTGAGTTTCACCCACTTCAGGCACAACGACGTTTGTAGTCACGCTCAGTGCTTCACGTCGCGTGCTACATCACACACTATGGCAGCCACGCACCTTTAATTTTTCGGCACGGCGCTTGCAGCATCTTGCATCTATGGCATTTAAGATCCCTCCCCGCAGCCCAGGCTTTTGAATCGCCGCTGCGAAACTCCCCAGCAGGCAGGGCGCAAACAAAGCAAGTTCACCCCTCCAATGCTCACAAACTCGGCAAGGTTGCTGACTCGTGCTCATGTCCACTGGGCGTCTCGAGAGTACAAGGAAGCTCGGACCGAAGGTGCGGGGCCACCGCCTAGTTTACTTTCACAGCTGCAGTTTAGTGTTTCTTGTTTGTAACTGCCCCTTTAAGAATCCTCGTGCCTTAACGGCACGCTCCTTTAATTTCCTTTTGCCGTCAGAAATGACCATCTGTTGTACTCCGGTCGCAGCTGCTGCAACGGGGGTGCTCTGCTGCTTTTTAAGTGCAGGCGCACTCTGTAGTCAATCGCACACGCCGTCCTGGTAGGTTAATGTTCCTAAATACTATCCCTTTCATGCTTATTTGTGCCCCTTTGCTTTCCCATGCCTCCAACCTTATTAATCATTCCAATAAAAAAGGTTATTTTTTAACTGCACGAATTTTGGGCATTGTGGGCACTTAATTGTTAGATTTATGGTCAACCTCTTTTCTGGATAGAGCGACACGTACTTGCAATTACACAGGAAATATGTCAAGCTGAGTCCGTTTTCTTAAGAGTCAAGGATTTTAGTGTCCCTACGAGACTGCTCTCTCCTGGTCTGTTTTGTTTCGTCAGCTACCTGCTACACCATCGGACTTGTAGTTCTGGTGTACCTTGTGGCTGGTGTAGTTCATATCTACCAATATTAAGGTGTTGACACGGCACTTTTCCACTTTTTCCTTCGGAGATAACAAATGATACCGTGCTTAATTGCACACAAGAAAGGTCCTCAATAATTTGCTTAAAGGCAATTTTATGGTAGTGCTTTCAAGGACAGATCCAAGTACCAGTGATGTAATTTTTTTTTACGTCAACATTATATCTATCAGCCCTTAAATGATACAGTTTTGCTGAGTCTCTGTGCCTCATAATTCCAGTCTTAGTATGAAATGCTCGGTTTTCTTTCTTTATCCCCCCCTAAATATCTCAAATATAGTAAAATCTATTAACTAACTGCATTATTATAATCATAACATAGCAGTCTCAGTGAGTAATTAAAACCACGTGGCAATTTTGTTCCTTTCCTGCTGTCATTAATCAGCATTTAATAAAGTTCAGACGTGGTGTTTATTTACATTGTTAGTGACTTAAATGGCTCTGCAACATAGTTGTTTTAATACTAATGCCAACTGTTTATCAATTGTATTTTTACAACAAAAACGTTGTCATTATTTCAGCTACAGGTTTTAGGAGTTAGCCTGCAGCCTGATTTTGTGTTGTTACTTATATATTTCCTATTCTTTATACAGTCATTAAGGCAACACACAAACTTTTTTTTATTTTGCTAATGCTTTCTTTATTTTATAGATGCAGCATAAGTGTATATTTTGTATTTCCCCATAATGCACTATTTTTTTTTTTATTTGTTTATTTGTAAATTTTACAGAAAAAAGACAAAATTAACAAAAATATAAAATCAAAGCCATACACAATAAAAAGCAGGTCTCATACATGAAAACGCTTTACATCATCAGTCTGCAAGAGTAGGAGGAGGTCCAAGGGCACAGAGCGGTAGATACTACTTCAGTGCTAAAGTGACATGTGCCCTGAAAAAAGAGAACTAGTTAAGTCAGCAGCTGTGTCCCATAAACATGTAGCGTGGAATGTCTTCCATATCCCAATAGCTAAGCATCAGTCAAACATTTGAACAAGAGAACAACACAATATTATTCATTCTGTGATTCAGCCTCACTACGTATGGACTCCTGGTATTGAGCGAAGAAGCCCCAAAAACTCAAGGGGCGGGAGGTAGGGGGGAGCATTTCATTATAAACGTCCGATTGAGTATTACAATACACCATATCACTTTGCCATTCAGCCACTGTTGGTAGAGGCCCACGCATCCATCTCATAGCAAGCCTGCGCTTAGCTAATAATAAACCCATGGCTATCAATTTACGCACGTTTTTATGCAGCGGTTTCGTGTAGCCTAATAGCGCCAATAAGGGTTCAGGTATGATGGGAATACCCACTATGTCAGTCAGAACTGAGAAGACCTGGCTCCAAAAGGCAGCAACAGGAGGGCATTGCCACGCCAGGTGGAAAAAACCTGCACCCGGCATGTCGCAGCGCTCACAGCAGTCTGATTCACGCAACCCATATCTGTGTAGTCGCTCTGGTGTATAGTGAACTCTATTCAGAAATTTGAAATGCGCCAGTCTATGCCTACCGTTAAAAGAGATCTTACGAGTTACCTCGCAACAATAAAACCATATGTCATCCGGGAGTGGCTCTCCAATATCATTCTGCCATGCAAGCCGGGCCCTAGAGAGCGGGGTGATCTTGGTCTGCAAGGCCGAAGCATAGAGTTTAGAAACCAACTTAACGGGGAACGGGAGCTAAGTAGGATACTTAGTGGAGGGATTTCCATAGGCTCTGTCAGCTCGTCCCCTAACACCGCACGAAGAGCATGTTTTGTTCTGAAAAACTGAAACTGTGTCAACGCTGTGGGCTGTTCTAGATTAGCGATGACCTCATCCCAAGTAACTAGCCGGCCATTCTTAAATAGCTCCCCCATATCAGATAGACCCAGACTCTTCAGAGAACAGAGCATGCCTTTTTCTGAGCTAAAAACATACCACTGACACCATTCAATACGCATTCGCGGCGAATACAATTGAGCTCCGGCAAAAAACCCAAGGAGGACGTGCCAGGCATGTACTACAGAATTCACAGAATCCAGGACCCCATAACGCCTGACTGGAGCTTTAGATATAAGCCAAGGTAATGGCTCAGGGGCAGCAGCAACCCTTTCAATCTGGAGATGCGGGAGTGATTGGGGACCATGAACCCAGGCATGTGCGTGCGATGCCTGTGCAACGCGATAGTAAAGATCAAAATCCGGAGCACCCAAACCGCCAGCATAATAAGGCAACATGAGAGTGTCCATGGATACCCGTGGCGCCTTACCCGCCCAGGCCAACCTCGTCATCAACACTCGCAATTCCTTAAGCAGGTGACGAGGAACTACTATAGGGATGTTAACGAACAGAAAAAGAAAGCGAGGCAATACCACCATCTTCATCAGGGAAATTCTCCCAACCAGTGAGAGCGGGAGACGAATCCAACGGTCAACATCCTCAGTCAACTTGGCAATCGCTCTACCATAATTTGCACGGATCACCAGATCAGCTTCCGAATGAATTTGAATCCCCAGGTAACGGACCGGATCGGTTGTCCACTGCAAAGGGTAATCCAACTGAACGGGAGTCGTGCACGGCGTCAACGGGAAGATTAAAGACTTATCCCAGTTAATTTTCAACCCCGATAACCCCCCAAATCGCAGCACTTCACGGATAACAGGGGAGAGGTGCACTTCAGGGTTCCTAATAAACAAGAGCGTATCGTCCGCGTAGGCTGACACTACTAAATTATAGTTAGGAAAGCGGAGGCCCCTGTGACTATGGTATTCCCTCAGTGCTCTCAATAAAGGCTCGGCTGCCAGAGCATATAAGAGCGGGGAAAGGGGGCATCCCTGCCTAGTGCCCCGTGATATAAAGATGGGGTCAGACACCATATCACCAACTCAGACTCGAGCTATCGGCGAGTTGTAGAGTATCTCAACCAGCTGTAGGAACACCTCACCGACCCCCACCCGATGCAGCACAGCATAAAGGAATGGCCACTCAATGGAATAAAACGCCTTTTCGGCATCTAAGAAAACAGCCACAGCAGGGACATCTGGGCGGGTATGCTGAAGGACTCCAAACACCGTCCTGAGATTATGGGATAGAGAGCGGCCCGGAATGAATCCTGCTTGCTCAGAGCCAATTAGCTGGGGCAATAATGGGGAGAGACGGTTAGCAAGAATCTTGGCAAAAATCTTAGTGTCAACATTCAACAGGGATAGCGGACGATAGGAAGAACACCTTTGGGGGTCCTTATCCGGCTTCAATAAAGTGACAATCAAAGCTTCCCGCATGGTCTGCGGCATAATCCCATCAGCCCCAATCTCCTGGAACAATGTGGCTAAATGGGGAGTCAACAGATCACTAAAGGCCTTGTAGAATGACACCGTAAGGCCATCTTGGCCCGGAGCACTACCCTCTCGCATAGAATTCAATGCTAACCTTATCTCCTGGTGTTCAATGGGACGCATTAAAAACTCCCTATGCCAGTTTTGTAACCAAGGCAGTTCGATATATTCTAGGTATTGTGATATCTCCTCTTCACCTGGGGAGACCTTCGAGCTATATAGCTCTTGATAGTAATTCCGAAACTGATTAGTGATATCTGTCGGATCGGAAAAGGTCGAACCCCCGGCATCTGATAAAATTGGAATGCCTCTGGACTCTAATCTACACTTTGCCATAGATGCTAGAACCGAACCCGGTCGATCCGCCTCACCATATATTCTAGCTGTAGCGTACTTGCCCATGTGCTTTACCTCGCCATCCGCCTCGGCATTAAACTCGGCTAACGTGGAATTCAAGAGCTCAAGGAGGTGTGGAGAGGACTCCCGTGCCAGATCAATCTCCAAAGCGGCTATCCGGGTTTCCAAAATGGCTAGCCTATTACGAATGGAGCGGAGCACTCCAGCCTGTTTACTAATGGTTATGCCCCTAATATAGGCCTTAAATGATTCCCATACCGTCGCAAAAGAATCAACTGTACCGATGTTAATCGCAAAATACTCCGAGATAGCCCCATTCAGTTCTGCTTTAAAAACTGCGTCTAATAGCGAATAGGGAGGGAACCGCCACAAAAAGGGAAGGGGCCCACGCGGAGGGACAGATATAGTCAACAGAATAGGTGAATGGTCAGAGAACGTCCGGGCCAATACTTCACAGTCCTGAACCGCGGGTAGCAAGGCTTGCGAAATGAACCAATATTCAATGCGTGTGTGTATGTCATGAGGGGCCGAATAGTGCGTAAACCCACCTCTGGCATTAGAGCGTGCCCTCCACACATCCACCATTTGCAGTTGTACCGAGACATTAACAATCGCTCTGGCAGCAGCAGATGGAGTTCTAATAGGCCCCCGGGAGCGATCTAACGTTGGATCCAGAACACAGTTAAAGTCCCCGCCCCATAATACAGATGAAGGGGGGTGTGCCTTAATAGCCCGGAATAGGGATTGATAGAACTGGGGATCATCGTAGTTCGGGCCATAGGAGTTCACTACGAGAATATCTAAAGAGGAGTTAGAACAGCGAGTAATGACATATCTACCAGAAGGATCAGTATTACAACGGTCAATCTTGAGCTTCGAGGCGGGGTTGATCCAAGTCATAACGCCTCTACAGTGTGAGGTGAAGCAAGCAGCATGAAAGACCCCCAACAGACGGCTCCCCGTCACTAAGCTACAGCTTGGATGGAGATGAGTCTCCTGTAATAAGGCTATGTCCACCTCCTTCCTCTTCAAATAAGCCAGAATTTTGCGCACCTTTCTATGGTCATTTAGACCTCTAACATTCCATGTCAAAAGTTTCAAACGTGCCTTATGGGCCATATTGTTGTGAAGTCTGTGCAGGATAGGGACGTGTCTATATTGTACCCGCATCTACATGACCCTGCCCCTCCCCAACTGTAGAGATAAAACCAACAGCATGTGACCTGTAAAAAGAAAATATAGACACACAAAACAAATCCCGACCATACCACCCACTTCCCACGCCTTGCATACCCCAACTGTGCAGAGGCGATACGCAACCCTCCCTGTTAAAAAAACAACACCATATTCACATATAAAAAAAAGAAAACAGAACAAACAAACTCCCAGACATGTTCAACATCAGCGGGTAATGCTGTGGGGCGGATGTTACCCAGCAATCCCGAACTACATACTACTACGCCATACCACCGATAAGCATATATTAATTCTTCGCTTACAAAGGAGAAACTACTGCGGAAGACCGAGACCACCAACGTGGCGTTCCAGACCACCACTATCAGGATATTATTCAAAATAACATTACAACCTCTATCAATACACTTCTATCATCGGGAAGAAATCCCCCCCCCCCCCCCCAACGACCAGGAATGTCAAGGCAACGAAAACACATTAGAAGGCACTGCAAAATTTTAAGAGAGAAACATTATGATCCCAGTCCACCAACTCAGTCGTTATCATCAATGTTCTGTGAGGAGGCATCGCCATCAGTGTCGGTGCCCTGAACTTTCTTGCGCTTGCCAGCCACCTCCCAGGACTTCAGAGCTTTCTGCAGGGATTGCGGATCTGAGAAGATTTTAGGTTTGCCATCAAATAGAACTTTCAGCCGCGCCGGATATAGCATAGCATACTCGATGCAATGGTCTCGCAGCTTGCGCTTCAGAGGGGCAAACTGCCTCCGGGCATCCTGCACCTTCATGGTAAAATCAGGGAAGATGCAACGTGCCCAACTCTCTTGCCCTGCGTAAGGCAGCATCTCTGTCACGATAATTGAGGAGCTTGGCGATGATAGGCCGTGGTGGAGCTCCAGGCTGCGGCCGCGGACGCAGCGAACGATGCGCCCTCTCAATCACGAACATGGCAGAGAAAGTTTCAGCTCCAAGTAGTGTTTTAAGAAGTTGTTCGATAAAGAGTTCCATGGGGCCTGTGGACGTTGATTCGGGTAAGCCCGTGATGCGGAGATTGCACCGCCGCGATCTCGCTTCCAAATCTTCTGCCCTGTCCTGCAGCGCAACCAGTGCCTTCTCGACCTGTCGCTGGGTATTATTGGTATCTGTTTGGGTTTCCTCAGTTTCGGTGATACGACGCTCCACCATATCTAAGCGTTCCGCATGCTTATCGACTCATTCCGCCATTCTGTCCATCCTATAAGCCAGCGTGTCAATTTTGGCGTCTATAGCTGTCAGGCCGCGGTGCATGGATGCAATTACTTGCTTAATGTCACTCACAGGGTCATCATTAGGATTGTCCGAGTCGGCCGTCGCCACATCCGCCGCGTCTTCATGCCGCTTCGATTTGCGCTGTTCGAAAGTGAGCTTCGGCTGGGTCTTATCCGGTTTGCCCATAGCTGTAGTGGTGGTATGCACAAACCACACAATCAAAGTATGCCAAGGGACGCACAGTCACAAGCACCAGGCCTAGAACACCACGAGCCAGGAAGTCTATGGGCACTAGGGAGTGAGGCCAGAGCCGTAATCAGGGCTGTCGATCCGCAAATGCCGCCATACAGATTGTTCACTACTCGGGAATGGGACAGCAGGGTCCAATCCCACTCCCGCGGTAAGCAGGCCTCCGCCCGCCCTCTGGAGCCTAGGAAGGGATAGCTGTTGATGCGGCCCCAATGCCACCAGAATCCAGCACCGGGACCCAGCGCGGTATCAACACCCCAGGGCTTCAATATCCCCAACCTGTGTAGGTGTCTTCAGGGAACCACGTCACAGCCGCTCGGTCGGGGCGCAATGCAGGCATCGGGGGCACTGCGATCCAGCACACGATCCACTGCCCATGAGAGCGCGCAGCTCACCTCACGTGTCACGGAGCCCAGAGTCGCGTCCTCCGCTCCCCGCCAAGCCACGACACCAGCTGGCACACGCCGATGGATCTCCGCGCACCTCCGGAGGCAGGCGCGGCCAGCACCAACAGCACTCCGCTGCGCGCACGTCGGCCTCGCCGGAAGGCCGCGCGCCGATGAGAGCAGCGGCGGCTCGGATCGTCAGAGCAGAGGGCACAAGGCAGGATCGAGACACCTCCTCAGGATCAGCAGGTAGAGGGGGTCCTCTCAGCAGTCCGCGCGTGTCCCATCCAAGCTGTGGAAGGTGCAAATAATGCCGGATTATGTCGGTGGCCCATAATGCACTAATTATGACATGTTCTGCAACTAGTGGCTGTCAAGCTCGTCTTACCTTTAATAGCAAAGTGATTTGCATGTCATTCGGTCTCATAAGTGTGTCAACCTTTTGTGCGCATTATATGCAGAATCCTTATTGTGACTAACTTTAAGACAACCACTTGGATTAAGCTTGGAAGTTTTTCTTTGTGTTGGCCACGGTTAAGCTGAACTACAGCAAACCTTTGCCAAGACAAACCTCCTTCCTAAGGGTCACACAAGTCTCATGTCTATGGGTGCAGTTGCTCACATCGCTGAAAGGCCGGTTCCGCTGTGTCTCACATGGTCATGTGTTGGCCTGGTGTTTTGAGTGCAGGACCTCTCAGTTGGCTGACTATTGCATATCAAGCCTCTTTCGCAGCACCCTGTCTAGCTAGCTGCTTGTAACATAATGCTCTCAACTTTAGCGTGCATATAATATTCAGGTAGTTCACCCATATGTGCTCTTTCGATTGTGTCCTGCAGTGGTGTAATTGCATATATAAGTCAAATTATCACTAATTTAATTTTTCTCCTCTTTTGCTGCTGGCAGAAATGGCACATTTACCATGAAATCAAAAACTCCATTAGAAGAAAAATTGAAAAACACTTAAATAAATGAAAAGGTAACATTCCAACTTCAGGATGAAAAGTTTATAAAAAAGTGCTAACATTTGGAGGAATAGAATAAAATGTACTATTCTTACTCTAACCTAAGCAACAGTAAGGAAAGTGTTGGACTTTGGGGGTGTCAAATTTAATATTGCCACTCCAATCTAAGCAATACTGGAGAAATTGTTGAACCTTTGAAGGGTACAATTTACTATTCACACTCCAACCTAGCAACAGTAAGGAAAGTATTGGACTTGGAGAGGTCAGATTTACTATTCCCAATCCTAAACTTTAAATAATACAATTCAAAAAAACAAAATCTATATAAAATATGTATAAACACAAAGTACATAAAAATAGTTCCAAATAATATATAATAAAAATCTAAATGATTTTTAAAATATGCAATAATTCATATAAAGTATGTAAAAAATAGAATCACAAAATAAAAGTTATATTATAAAAATATCAATTCAAATACTTTTTATAAATATTAACATCTATCTATCTATCTATCTTTCTATCCATATATAAATATGATAGAGGCTATTTATCTGGCCACCGGCTAAATAGTAGAAATAATTTACTATTTAGCCGGCAGCCTTGAAAATAGCAGAGTAGATTTACTATTTATCCGGCCGCTGGCTAAATAGGAGAGATTCTGCACTGTTTGGCCGGCAGGCGTGTAAATAACAAGGAAACTTCACTATTTATCTGCCCACTGGCTAAATAGCAGAGATTTTGTCTTATTTGGCTAGCAGTCAAGCAAACAAAAAAACTTCACTCATTACCCAGTGGCAAAACAGCAGCCAGCAGCCATGCAAATAATTATTTACTGCTGGTTAAATAACAGAAATTTTATATTATTTGACCAGTAACCTGTCGGGAAGCAAATACATTTTAATATTTACCCGGCCGCTGGCTAAATAGCAGAAATTATATACTGTATTGCCGGTGGCCTTGCAAATAACTTGATAAGAAACTTCATTATTTATGTATTGGCTGGATAAATAGTAAGCAGTGTGCATAACTTGACCAGTAGCCATGCAAATAGCAGAGGAACATCACTATCCGCTGCCTTAAATTTTGTTTGATTATGCCTTATGCAGATTTCAACAGGTACTTACACCAGGCAGAACTGCAAACAAGGAATGAACACAATTGGCATCTAGCTCCTTATCAAAGTTAGGGTCCTGATGTATTGTTATTTCATTTACAAAAAGTGGTCACAAATTATGCACACAATATTCGCAAATTGAATAGTACTTTGCAAAACTACCATGGTAGTGTTCAGTCGGTTCACAAAATACTGAAGTGCAGGGGGTTGCAGAACGACCTGCCTAATTAATATGCATTATGCAGGTGCCAATTAGCAACCCTCTGTGATTGGCTGTAATCACAGAGATTGTGGCCTGCAAGAGAAAGCACACAATCATCTCTGACTGCAATCTAGAATGGAAAACATTTTCTTTCTAAGCAGCCCGTGTTTCTTAAAGGAACCTGGGCTCTTTTAAGTTTTCGGGTTTGGATAACTTCTGCTCCTCTGAGGATGCCAATATGATTCCCAAAGGGAAAGGGGCCTTAAGCGGACCCCTTCCCCTTTGCAAGTTGGTTACCATCCCAACTCGGGGGTCGTTAGCACGTCAATGGTTTGCGACAGCAATTGCATTTACAAACTATCAATAAATTACTTTCTGAATTAAAAAAGTAAGGGAGGAAATCCCTTTCATGAACTCTCCTATTTACAATTCAGAAATGATCGCAAAAGGTCTTTTACTAGTTGAAAGAATTTTTCAACTCATACAAAGGGTTTTGTACATAATGATAAGCACTTTTGTGATCACAAAGCCTGTGATTTTAGTGACTTGAGACCCTTAGTGCTAAAACTGGCTCAGATGCAGGCCCTAACTTATAGGTCTAAAGGTCGCTAATGTTTGAATGTTTCCAAGTTATTTTGACAGACATGGCACAGACGGCCACTCCATTGCACCGTGGGTCAAGACTTAGTGACTTGGGAAGCTCTTTATGGAGCTATCTCATGCTCCACAAATGCTCCTACTTCTTTATGTTTACCTGCAGAGGTGACTAATGAAAAAGATGATTAGAACCTTTGCAATACTATTCAAAGCTGTTTACTCTGTTAAAGCTATGTAGTCGATCTTACTCACAAAGCCATGGAAATGTACCAGGGCCACATATAGGATTACCAAAGCCTCTATATTATCAGAACACCTCTTTTTCTGCAGCAAATAATTGCATTCTGGAATTATTAATTCCAGTTGAGTGAAATTAAACAAATTCGACTAAAACACCTGAAAACAATTATTTATGAAAGCACAAACCATAACTTGAAATGTTGTTTCCCAGTGACATAGAACCATCTAATATTTAGGGTGCTTTTATCAAAATAGAAATAATTGCACAGGGCCCCTTATGAAGTGACCAACATAGAATTGAGAGGTTTCATTCCAATCTCATGACAGAAGGAAGAAGGTGGAGGACAATACCTCCACCATCCTCAGCGTCCTCTGCCCACCAAATTTAGAGTTGTCTGCTAGCCCTGTGGACAGCTCTTTATATTGACGTGAACTGCTGCCATGGCGGTTAATGTCTATGCATGAAGCATTTGAATGATAGTACTGTTAGGCATGATGGCCGGCCAGCAAACTTCAAAGATTTTTTGTTTTTTAAAAACAAACTTCTAAAGCAGGAGTTTGTTTTTGTAAAACAAAAAAGCTTCACACGATTTCTTTGGGTAGCCTCTTTTTCTCCATTCTCCCTCACTTCAGTTCCGGGTCTCCACCCTCCATCCACAGGGATACAGTCAATACACACTCACTGTGTGGGGAAGCTGTATATACCCTCCATCACATCATACATCCCACTGGTCCGTGCATTTACACTTTCATCACACAAGGAGTCTTACTACTACTATGTAATTGCAACATACCCACTGCATATACACACACAGGAAATGTCAGCACAAAGATCTGGGGTCGCACACAATCGCTCTTTGGGCCAACTGAGATGATCTATCTGGAGTCTCCATCACCACCTCTTCTGCTCATCAGAGCCTTCTTATGATCCTGAGCTCCCTTTTACCGATCGCCATAGCCCTTTGTCCTCTTTGTTAGCCATTAACCATTTTTCCTGACTTCAGCCATCTGAGTTTCTCAAACCCTTTCTTCCATCCTTCACAGATCACACTCATTTTCACCCATCCACCTTTAAAATCCTCTGCCAAGTTTCAGTCCCTATGCCCTCAGATCCACCCTCAGACTACTGTACCAGCATCAGACAGCGTCTCCTATCACTCAGAGTGTAACAGTTCTGGCTTTTTATTCACTTGACATGCTCTGATTTTTCAACAAATACTTATCAGTTCTATAGTGGGCTGAAGAGATTTCTCCTCAGAGTTGGCAGCATAAGAAGCATGGATACGAACCATTTACAAAAGGGATATCCTAATACATGTGGCATATACTCGGAAGTCTATGCCACCAGTCTTCTTCCTTCTCTTTCAGGTCCTTCTGAGGCTGTAGGCATTGGTCCTCCTCCCAGTCCTGTTCTAAGTCCTCCTTTTCTGGGCTGTTTTTGGTTCTCCTGATTTTCATCCTGGAATCTAGTTCTGGTCAACCTGGTACTGGTTTCCTGAATCTGGTGCTCCTGGTTGTAGTCCTTCCTGGTCCTGGTGTTCCTGGCCCTGCTCCTGGCTAATCCTTGTATTAGCCCTTCCTGGGACTCCTGATCCTGGTACTTCTGATCCTCACCTTGATCATGTTGGGTCTGCTGGGTCCTTATCCACCTAGGCCTGTTGTCCTGATTCAGCTAGGGCTGGCACTCCTAGTCTTCCTGGTTTGGGTCATCCTGATTCTCCTTGCTTGGGCCTTATCCTTTTGGTCCACCTGGTACTGTGTCCACTGGTCCCGGTTTTCCCTATTAGGTCCTCTTAAGCTGGGCCTGGACATTTTGGTTGTGGTCTTGTCTCATTGGTTCTCCTGGCTCTTGTAGTCCTGGTTCTTCTGATGTTCACCAGCCTGGTCTTAAAATCCTAGTTCCTATTCCTTCTGCTCCATTTGGATCTTCAGGTCCTGGTCCCCTCGGTTCTGACCTCTCTGCTTCTCCTAGACCTGTTCCAACTTATTCTGACCTTTCTAGTCCATCTAATCCTCTCCCATCTGGTCCCTGGTCTTAATGGCCCTAGTCTACCTGCTCCTGGCCTGACTAGTTCTCCGGGTCCTCCTTCAACATGTCATAATACTCTTGACCCTGGTCTTCCTTCTCGTTGTCATCCTGGACAACGTCCATTTTATTTTGATCCTCCTTGTTCAGGTCATCCTTAGCCGCCTGGCTTGGTCCCGTCATCCTGGCCTTCCTTGTCCTAGTCCTCCTTTTCCTTGTTGTCCTGGTCCTGCTTGTCCTAGTATGCCAGGTCCTGATACTCCAGAGCCTCTGTAACTTAGGCTTCCTTTTACCTTTGGTTGTGGTCCCACTGGTTCACCTTACCCTGGTCCTCTTAGCTCTTGTCCTGCTGGCTCTGTTTGCCTTGCCATCTCCTCTTGGGATCCTCTTCACCCAGTCTTCGTCTTTCTCAGTATAGTTTGCCTAGCAACAGTCTTGCTATTCCTGGTCCTCACAGTCCGTGTTCTCTTCCTGGTCTTGTGCCCACTAGACTTGATCATTTTGTTTGTGGTCCTCCTTGTTTGGGTAATTGCATGCCTAATCCTCTCGGTTCTGTTCCTTCTGGTCATCATGGTCCTTCCAGGCCCCCTTCTCCTAGCTCTTCTTTTTCTTTCCTGATCCTCTTGACCTTCATCCATTTGACCTGGTCCTTCTGATTCTTCTCACCCTGCTCATCTGATTTCTAGTACATCAGTTCCTGGTACAGCTGGTCCCTTTTTTCTATCTTTTGTGTCCTGGCCCTCTTATCCCTTGTTTTCCTATTCTGGATCATCCTTCTCCACCTAGCCCTGAGCCTTGTCCTCATGGTCCTTCTGCCACTGCATAATGGTCGGAGCCCTCTAGGTCCTGGTAGTCTTTGTTTGGACCCTTCTGAGCCTCGCCATTTTGATCCTGGATCTCCTGGACATCAAGGTCCAGTTCCCTTAGTCTTGCTCTGGCTGTCCTGGCCCTTCTGATCTTCACCATGGTCCTGCTACCTCCAGGTCCTGGTATTGTTCTCCAGTTGGTACTCTGGGCCCTGGTAATAGGACCATGGTCCCCCTGGCACACCTAGACCTGTTTCTGATCCTCTTGGTGCTGATCCTTCTAATCCTTCTTGCTTTGATCCTGGTCCTCCTGGCTTTGGTCTTCCTGGTATTCCAGGCACTGCCCCGCTCCTCCCCCTTGCTTAATTTGGCCCCATGATCCTATTGGACTGGGTCTGGACTTCCTGGAACGGGTCCTGATTATCTTGGCCCTCGTCTTCATGCTCCTTGTCCTCATGCTTCTACTCAAACTTATGATGATTATGATTATACACAATTTATATAGTGCATGGCTACCTAAGAAAGGTTTCCCAGCGCTAGGTGCATCATGATAACACGTGTCAAACCTATTTGCTATCAGACGATTTATAACAGCCAAGGTTTTTTTGCAGTTTACAGAAGACTGAGAGCAAGCGATAAGCTCTCAAATTCAGGGGCAGGGAGTTCCAGAGAGCTTAGGACCCAGATAGGAGAACGCTCGACCTCCGTGACGGGACTTCCTTACTCTGGGAATTACAGCTAACTCAAGACTGCTTGAGTTCAGAGAGCACTTGGGTGAATACAAAGACACCAGGGATCTCAAATAAATCGGCCCAGAGTTGGATAGGCATTTGTGCATGTAGCATAGAGATGTGAATTGCACATGGCGTTCAATTGGCAGCCAGTGTAGGTCATGCAGTGCGCTGGCTGTAGAAGTAAATTTAGGGGGATGAAGTAGGAGACGTGCATCAGCATTTTGCTCTATTTGGAGCAAGATTTTAAAAGTTCCTGGTCGAGGATATTACCACTGTCCAGCCTGGAAATAACCAAGGCCTGCATTACAACTCGCTGGGCTGAGATATGAAGACAAGCAAGAACTTTCCTGAGCCATTTAAAAATATCAAAGGAGGTGGCAAAAACCTTGGTGATCTGCTGGCTCATGGGATAGCCTGTTATCGAGCCAGACCTCTAAGTTCTTGACCACAAGTACTGGAGTAGGAATATTGCCCATGGTCACAGGCCATTGATGAGGTCCCCAAAGGTGGGGAAGGGTGCTCTATCTGATCCTCATTTAGCTTTAGGGAAGTAGCATTCATCCAAGATGGAACTTAAGAAAGGCAGATGTTTAAAGCTTCTGCATTTCGATTCTCCTTAGATGACAGCGATACCACGATTTGGGTATCGTCTGCGTATGAGAAAAGTCTAAGACCCCATGTTTCTACTATCTCTGCCAAAGGCCTTGCATAAAGATTGAAAGGGGGCGTACTAAGGGTGGAACCTTGAGGCACCCCAGGTGCTAGAGGGTGAGACTTCGAACGATGTTGATGCGTATGTACCTAAAAGATGCGGTCTTGCAGAAAAGATCTCAACCAAGACAAGGCTGTACCCCGCACACCCAGTTCCCTTAATCTTAGGAGAAGAGTGTTGTGGCTTACTGTAGCAACTGCGGCGCTGATGTCTAAAAGGATCAGAGCAGCAGTACCACCATTGTCTAGCTGATGCCTCAGGTATTCGATAACACCGAGAAGGGCTGATTCGGTGCTATGGCAAGTTCTAAAGACTGATTGTGAGGGGTGGAGTGAGCACTTTAGTTCAATGCATGACGTAAGCTGTTTATTCTCGTGTTTTTCTAACACTTTGGCCAAAATAGGCAAGAGAGAGATTGACCTGTAATTAGACCATAGAAATGAATCAAGATTTGGCTTTTTCAGCAGTGGCGTTACCAAAGCATGTTTCCAAGATTTAGGAGCAGTGCCCTCTGAAAGAGATGCATTCAAAAGTTGGGTGAGTTGATCCATACATTGAGGGTCAAGCTTGCCGAACACAGAAGGTGGACAGGGGTCAAGAGGAGAACCTGATTTGATGGTGGCAAGAAGCAAAGTGAAGGTTGGAAAGTCAATGGGATGAAACTTGTCCAAGGCTCAGGGCACACCAGATTGTACTAATGGGTGCTGGAGTCGGGTGTGTCGGAGAAAGAGGCCTGACTGTCCGCCACTTTTCTTAAAAAGAAACCAGCTAACTCATCACACTGAGGGTGTGAGAGGGGGGTAACTGGAGCAATGTTAGCGAGATCTGAGAGTGTTTTCTCTAACTGAAAACGAGTTTTAGGACAGTTTTGAGCAGAGATTATTTTATCGGAATAAAAAGAGGCTCTTGCAACATGACCATTTTTTTGATAGTCCTTTAAAGATTACTTATACTTCTGTTTGTCCTCTTAACTATAGGGTTTGCACCAAGCTCTTCCCAAGCGTTTACATATCTTTTTGTTTTCATGCAGCGAATAGTTATACCATGGGGCTGGAGGAAGGGTTTTATGGTGCCTCCTGCTTGTAATAGGAATTAAAAAATCTAGTGAAGACCTGAGCCAGGCTATCAAAAAGGGGGAAACAGCATTTACAACGCTGTCTCCACAACGCGGTACCATTACAACACAGTCGTTACAACGACCACGTTGTTACCACAAATACAATTACATCGCAAGTCATTAGTACGACTTGCTGTAGGGGGCGCAATGGTGTTGGATTTAGAATCCAACACCTTCCCTGCTGTTGCACAAACTGCAGTAGGAACGGTTCTGTCTGATTCAACTGGATTACTCAGTGAAGGCGGTTGGACTCTAAAATGGAATTTAGAGCAGGGACGTTGAGTTTTGCCCAGCTCCTGCCTGTGGAGACTGACTGATTCTCCCAAGTGAGGGGTCCTAAGGAGATAGCGAGGGAAAAAAGGACCGCAAAATAATCGGACCAAGATAGAGGAGTTTGCTGGTCAGCCTACAGGCTCTTCAGATTGGTAAATAGAGGATCCAGCAGATGTCTATCCTCATGGGTGAGCGCATTATTGATGAGCTGGATATAGTCCTCTATCAGAGAGGAGGCAATTCTGCAGGCTGGATTATCAAAGTGGCTATTAAAATCACCAAGAATGGTGAAGCTGGCATATTTAAGGATGGACGGGATAGGGCATCGGTAATAGAAAAGTTCCAACAACCGCAGATCCAGGGGGGCGATAAATTAGGGCTCCATTCAAAGTGAAGTTCTTAGCTAGAGACAGAGAGAAAAGTAAGGTCTCAGTCAGGGACTGTCTATTTTACAAACAAATTGTGCTTTAAAGATGATAGCAATACCACCTCCTTTCTTGTCTAGGCAATCAATTCTGTGAATGTGGTTGTCTGAGGACTGTGACAATGTCTGGCACTAAGGCCACTGAGGTCCTAGTCTGTCTGGTCGTCATTCCCATATATTTCTGCTCTAGTCCTTTAGATCCTGGGTCTCCTGTTTCACAGTCTCCCTGTCCTGGAACATTTCATCCTCCTCTCCCTAATTCTCGTCAATCAGTTCCCCTGCTCCTGCGCACCTGGTTTATCTAGTCCTCTGGTTTGCCTGTTCCTAATCCTTCTGATCCTGGTCCCCCTGGTTCATGTAGTCCTGGTCTCAGTTCTAGAACTTCTTTGTTTGGTCCTCATGTATCGGGTCTTTTGGTGCTTGTCTCAATGGCCTTAGTTTCCCTAGCCCTCCCAGTCCCCTGCTCCTCCTGCCCCATCCTACTCCTATTAGTACTTCTGGTCTCCTAGTTTGCCTGTTCTACCTTGTTCTTGCCCATCTGAGCATAGTCCCCATTATCATGGTCCTTCTAGTAATGGTCCTCCTGGGTCTGGTCTTCCTTATTCCTGTGGTACTGGTCCTTCTAGTTCCCATGTTTCTGTGTTTCCCTATTCATGCTTTCCTTGTCACCCTGGTTTAGGATCCCTGTGAGTCTGACTCATGTAGACTTCCTCATCCTAGTCCTACATGGCCTGGACTTCCTGGTCCATTATATTCATCCTGGTCATTCTTATATAGGGTGTCTTGTTTCTGCTATCCCTTGTCCTTTCCAGTTTTGGTCTTCTAGATCTTAGTCCATTCGCTTCTGAACTTTGTTCCCCCTTGATCTGATCTCTGTAGTTGTGGCCCTTCTGTGTCTGATCTTTCTATCCATTGATCTCCTGGACCTAGTCCTCTTTGGTCTGTCTACCTCGGTCTGCTACTCCTGGCTCTGTTCATCCCCATCCCTCTAGTCCTGGTCAGTACACTCAGGACCTCCTTCTATTCCTCCTACCCCTGGCCCTTCTTATCCTTCTGGCCCAGTATCCCCCAGTTCCACAACCTCCTTCTCACGCTGGTTCCTGTACCCCTAGTCCTGTTTTTTTGTTCTGGTCTTCCACATCTATTTGTTCCTGGTCCCCTCTGACATTGGTAACCCTGGTCCTCATGGTACCCTGGGCCTGCTTCTTGTCCTGGCCCTTGGGGCTCTGGTCATCCTAGCCCTTCTGGTGGTCTTCTCTGTGGCACGTATTCTCCTACTGGTCCTCATCCTACTGTTCCTATTGCTTCCTTCCACAGACCCCTCCACAATATCTTTAGTCAGGTATAGCCTCCAAGCTTGCTACTCAGATATTTTGTTTTGGCTTTAACTGAGACGGCACTGTCAAGGACAGAAAAGGGCTTAGTAAAGATAACCTTGCCTACTTAAAACACTGCTTAACATGTTAAAAATCAAAATTACTATTCCCAAGATACATTGTGCAGGTGGCAAAAGGTCACTGTGGCTGAATGGTCACTCAAGGCATGGGACCAATAAGAATCTATGCCTGAAACCCACCCTTCTGGACAAATAGTATGAAAAAAGTGTGTTTATTCAGCAGGCAGCTGAGTGAACTACCCAGATGAATTATGTACCTGTCTCATGCTTCCACTTTTCAGTTCCACAGAAGTCCCATTACTGTGTCTTACTCATTTTTTCTCCTGCAAATGTCCCAAAGCACTGTGCCCCAAAGCCCTAATTGTCTACTGTAAGTATCCCTCCCTATGCGGCTCATACAACCTATCTGTCAGCATTCCCTTATTGCTGCTGCTTGTCGTCTGCTGCTGTGTTGGCATGTTTGAAATAATAGGCAAGCACAATCTCCCTTAAAAAGAAGCCTAAAGCTAGTGTAAGACCTTCCATAAGAAGACCAAAGAGAGCCCAGCCCTCAAAAATCAACAAACATTAAAAAACAACATATTTGCATGAGTGAATAAAACAGTATGTGACATGCTTTAAAGCCATACTCATTATTCTTTGCAGAAAACCAAATTCCCCTAGACTGTAGCACAAAATATCTGTGTGCCGTATCCTTAAGTCCTAAAACACAAGTTTGATTCCTAGATTTCTTATTTGATTATTAAAATAAAATAAGTGTTTTTATTCAAAATTCATTTTTATTGCTTTTCATCTATAAACAGCTTAGCTAAATCCATGCACTTGCCTTTACCAGACTCTTTTATATCTGTATATGGAAACTCTTTCAAATGCTTCATATATGTTGCATTCCCATTACAAGATGGCCACCACCCTACCATTGCCTGGAGTCCCTTTTTTCTTCATGGCTGACTAAATAAAGACCTGCTTCACACTATTTATCTGGCTGCCAGTTAAACTGTACTTCATCTCTACTATTTAGCCTATGGCCGGCAAAACTGCAGAGATTATGTACTATTTTGCCGGCTGCTGGGTAAACAGCAGAGATTATGTACCGTTTGGCCAGCAGCCGGGTATATATATATATATATATACATATATATATATATATATATATATATATATATATATATATATACATATTCTTCATCAAATGGAAAAAATCCATATATATATATATATATACACACACGTTAAAGTAACGTTATAGTTAAGTGAAATATTCAGTAACCAAGTAACATTTTACACTCCAAAGACCACAGCAATTCACCAGTTATAGTTATCTCAAGTAACTATAACTCGTGCCCTCCTAAGGTGACTGTAACTCGCACCCTCGCCATACACAGTTTTCTCATCAATAATTTAATTGCAAATGTTACAGTGATATTATGAATGATGTCATAGAATATGTCATGAGTGATGTAATGTGTGGTAATTGGCAGTGCATTGTGAGGGCGTAAGTTGTAGTTACCTTATGGCACGACCTGCGGCCAGGCCCTGCGGCCAACCCCCCACAGGCAGCCAAATCCCCCCTCCATCCTTTACACCCAACACCCACCCTATACATATAAAGTAGATCTATCCTCTTTCTCCAAAAATTACCAATCATTTTAATCAAATATGTATTTCAACATATATTTATAGAGTTTTATTAAACTACATGTTTGTGACTTTCTTGTTACATAGTGTTTACTATTACATATGGAGGCAAAAAATATACAAATAAATAATCAGAAATGTTTTATTTTTTCTTTAAGAAAACTAAAATAAAACAAATATGTCTCTGTTCTACCTTTTAATATTTTACATCCCAAAAAACGTGTGATAAAAATAACTACATAACGGCTTTGTATTTTATGTGATACATCTTCACCGCATAAAATACAATCATACAACCAGCCCCTAAGTAGCACTGTAATTCCAGTTATAGAGCAAATGATCCAGCTTGGGAAATGCTTCTAAAAAATATGGTAAGTTCTCCTGGGGTGATGGTTTCAACGACCCAGAAGATGTACGTTTTGTTTTTACTAGTGTTGCTGGAGAACTCCCTACAGCCTCCAAGATCATTAAAAAAAATGTTTGTGATGTCCCTTCCCCTTCTAGAGACATCATCAAAAACAAAATATATGTTAATATCCCTCCCAGGACATTATGGGGTGCTCACTGAAGGAGCAGTGGATAATAAATGAGCGGCTGTCGCTGCTCATTTATTAATCGCTTTTTAAAAATATTTTTTTCTGGACATCCCGGTCCCTCCCGGGACACCACAGTTTCTTTTTTATATGAGGGGCCGTGGGGGGGAGCCACCGGCTCCCTGACAGCTGCCCCCTTTCATTGGGTTGCACAGGAGCTGCCATTTTCTTTATCTATGGAGTGCTCCTGTGCCCACCTGGGAAACCCACACCATTATAATTCTTGGGGACTGGGGAGGGAGCTTCATGGCCCCACGGCTCCCTGCTCCTGCAGGAGCCTGTATTAAGGTTTTTTTATTATGTTGGCATGGCCAGGTGCCCACTTGGGGCATGCCACAGCTTTTGCCTAATTGAGGGCTGTGGGGAGGCCCAGGGCTCCCGCAGCCCTGCTGACTCGCTGCTTCTGCAGGAGCCGGCACATTTGTTTTTTAAGTGGCATGCCACAGTGCCACCCACCTGGGGCACCCACCAGCTCCTGCATCCCCGCCGGCTCCCCTGCTTGCACCCATCCTGGGTGTAGTGGGAGCCGGGATTGATTCAACCCTGCAGGAGCAGTTTTCTTTTGCTCCTGCAGGGTGGGAGCAATTCAAAGCATTTCCCTGCCTGAGAGCTCAAGCAGGGAAATGTTTTGTTCGTGTGGTGGGAGTGTTAGTATAGAAATATTCATGTTTGCGCATTGCCCTGTGTAAGTTAGCAAGACGGGGGCCATTTTAATCACAGGCGCCATTTTAGCTGTTCGAAACTGATCTCGTTCAAATTCCTCTTAGAGATTAGTTTTCTTCTTTCCTGTTCTGTTCCAGTAATGAATACACTGTTCTTATTAGCGCATACCTTTCTCACTAGATAGAAGGCCTCTCCTACTTGTCTAGTGGCGGGCCCGAATGGAACGACCTTGGAATTGAGATACTTTGTGAAAGATAGAAGCGCTGAAATTGGTTTTTTGTATTTCACTGTTTAGCTGCACCTGCCTGGAAAATTCCACTGTGGGCGTGTTTTAGCCCAGTTACGAAATGTACATAATGTATCTTTATGCTTGTCGATTTAAGTCCTCTCTGCAGCACTCCTAGCGACTGGGCAGATCGGGCTCCGCTCTGAGTGTATATTACTAAATAGTTATTGGTTTGTATTCTCTACTGTCTGACCGACTCTTCATTTGGTAAGGAAGGCTGAGAGGTGGTCATTAGTGACCCAGTTGACCCTAATCGGGCCACTTCTTCAGTTGGCGCCCGAACTGGCACTCCTTCGGGTGATTGATCCATCCCCTTTCTGCAGATGGGGGGGGGGGGCTGAGGACATCGTCGGGTCGGACTGACGGCTCAGGGATCCCTGCACGAAGAGTTTTTATTTGCTCGCAGCTGCCCCTTCTATCCTGCCGGATGGTGCCTCGCCCAGCGGTCATCCCGACTGGAGTCCTGAACTGCGAAACCCTTGGATCTGACAGTTTGGTCTGAAGAGTCAGCAATGGAGAACTGGTTCATTTGTACTACTGATATCAGGTGAGTTTGTTTTGGTTCTTTGTGGATATGGTACCATTGTGTTTTGAGTTTGGTATGGTCTGAGGACTGTCTTGAGAAATAAGGACTTGCAACTACTTTGCCAGGTAAAAATAACGAATATGTTTTCCTTTTAAAAATGCCTGGCTTCTGCAAAGTCGTTGTTGTTCTGCAGATGCCCGATTGGAAGAAGCTCAGCTCGCGCCTCCTGAAGGCAGACCTAATTTTGATATGTATGTGAAACATGGCCTTGGCCCTATTATGTTTAGTTCATTATGGCACAAATATACGAGGGACAATGCCGAGTTGCAGTGGCCGTTGACTGGCTCTTTTGATGAACAAAAGATTGGGTTTTTACAGGAACAGTTGTTTAAGAGACGGAGTAGGCAGTTGATGTTTGATTCTCTTCGAACTTGGCAGAAGGAGGCTAGACAGAGACAGCTAAAGACGGA
This sequence comes from Calotriton arnoldi, assembly GCA_963921515.1. Classification (NCBI taxonomy): domain Eukaryota; kingdom Metazoa; phylum Chordata; class Amphibia; order Caudata; family Salamandridae; genus Calotriton; species Calotriton arnoldi. Next base: position 373,795 of record CAWUFW010012131.1, read on the forward strand.
AAGAGATGCACGGAAGGGGAAAAAGCAAACATTGACGCAGAAAGCTGTAGCATATGATAGAGAAAAACAGGAGGCAGGGGTTGAATGTGAAGATAGGAGATTTCGGCTACATATTGATAAATCTTATTTCGCCAAAGAGGAAAATGATACTTTTGTGGAGGAGCTGTTAGACACTCGACCTCTGCCTCCTTATGCCCAGCAGAGGATATATCCCACTGTTCCCTTACAGTCACAGCAGCCTGTTTCCGTATCTACGGCTGCTGTTTCAACGGCTTTGGCTACAGCACCTCCTGCTCCATCTTTGTCCTCGTCATCTCTGAAAACTGTGACCCCTAGTACATCTACTGTTTCAACTCCTATATCTTCCGTTCTTTCTCCTCCGGTGCAGCGTTAACAACGATTGTACCTGCTACCTCTGTTGCATCTCCTTCTATGATTTCTCATCCTCCGACACTTTTGACTGCTGAGACGCCAGTACGTGGGTTTGAAGCTAGAGACTGGATGAAATTCAGGGAACGAATGGGTCCGCTAGTGCGCTCTGAAGTAGGGGAAGATGAGAAGGAGGTGCTGGCCAGGCAGGCTATGAAGTGGGCTAGTAATCCGGTTTATGGCGCTGAAGACATTTGGCAGTCTGTGTGTGAGTTTGAGCCTTTTCTACAGCAGCATGTTCTCCAGCATATGTCTGCTACATTGATCAATCTCTGGCGCACACATATTAAAATTGAGGCTCCACAAGTGTTATTTGATATTAAAGATCGTGTTTATATTGCTGATTTAGCCTCAGGACAGGTGCTCGCAAATATTAATACTATAGTTTCCTATAGAGTTCGGTTGTTTGAAAAGAGTCCCACTAAAATTACTCAGTTCCCTATGCGTGAGGTTCATCCAATATATCATCCAGAAATTCCTGAGTTAACAGATCAGCTCGATAATGTTACTAGAGCAGCCATAGCTGCTCGTGTCCAGGAGCAATGGGTCTATACTCCATGGAAAAGGAGCAAGGTTTTGGCCCTTAAGGCTACCTTGACCGACCCTAGGAAAAATCCTACAGCTTATTATAAGGAATTGACAGAGGCTGCTTCTTCTACTGTAATGACTCTTGCTGACATTGAAATGTTTTTTGGTCTTCTTGTTACGGTTGATATTTGGCCACAGGTGCATACTCAAGATCATATTGCAGAATTGGGTGGAACATGGGATGTGAATAAAGGATGGAATCAGGAAAGAAAGCCAGGAAAATGTCTCGTGCAGAGATACTTGCTTTGCCTGGTCATATTATTACTTACATGCAAACTCTTATTCCCCCTGAAAAGGTAAGTTGGGATAGATTGACGGCTTGTCGACAGAAGAAGGATGAGAGTGTGTCCGATTTTTTTACTCGGTTTGAAGACACATTTTTGGATTATAGTGGGCAGGATATGTCCACTGAGGGAGGAATTTGTTTGTTTGTTGATAGGTTTGTTATTAATCTTCTTCCTGAAATAATGACTCGCCTGCTGGCGTCTGAGAGTACTTGGTCTACATCTTCCCCCTCTGTTATTTTGAATATGGCCCAATATTATGAACATCGCGATCAGGAGTAGAAAGATAAGACTGAAAAGAAACATAAAGATCTAAAGACGAAGGTGTTGTTGCAGCAAGCATTTCGGGCAATAATAGGGGACGAGGTGGTCCTTCCGGACAGCTTCCACGTACCAGCAGGCAGCCTTCAAAGACACCTTTAGGGCCGAATCAGTGTGCGTATTGTAAGGAGGAAGGTCATTGGCGTAGCCAGTGCCCGGTGCTTTTACAGAAGATAGCGACTCCTAGAGGGCGAGGTTCTGGTGGGAGAGGTCGTGGGACTGATAGAGCTCAGAATGCTGCGCTTTCACAGGGTCGCTCTGATAATAATTACTTTGATAACCCTCGTGATGGACAGTATTATCATGATGATTACGATATGGATGAAGTGACAGGTATGTCTTATAGCTAGGATAGCCAGGGACAGGGTGAGGGACCAGTTCAGATACCTGTAGATCAGCGTGGTCCTTATGTCACAGCGGCTTTGCAAGGCTCGACTAAGGAATTTTTGGTGGACACAGGTGCGACAAAGAGTTCTGTTTCTCGACATATGGTCCCCGGGGCGGCTCTGTCTGGCCACAATAATGTTTCGGTAGGTTTTTCAGGTGTACCGGTTGTAAGCCCCATTTCACGCCCCTTGCATTGACTGTTGGTCCAATCACTGTGGAATATCCGTTTTTGTTGACATCTAAATGTGGTGAAAATTTGATGGGTTTGGATTTGTTGAAGAAGTTGCATGCTACTATCTATTGCGCTCCTGCAGGTGTCTATATTACTATGGGCCCGGATGTGAGTACTAAACAGTGTTTGTCTCAGGATGCACCCCTCCCAGCTGAATTTGCTGGCGTACCACCCACTCTATGGGCCACAGGTGACAAGGATGTAGGGCTGTTGCATATACCACCAGTTTCTATACAGGTTAAGGATCATGCTATTTTGCCTCGCATTCCTCAGTATAAAATAGCTCAGGCGGGAGAACGGGCTCTTCACCAGATTATTCAGGATTTGATACAAAAGGGAGTAGTTGAAGAAACGTCTGCTAACATTTGTAATAGTCCTATTCTTCCGATTCTTAAAGGACACCTTCAGGCTCCTCTGAAGACAATGATAATGTTTACCGTTTTGTGATTGATTTGCGTGAGGTTAATAAGATAGTAGTTCCCGGTGGTTCCTGATATTGCTACGCTTTTGACGATGATTCCTTCTACTGCTCAATTCTTTTCCCATCCATCCGGACAGTAGATATTTGTTTGGGTTCATACTGGCTGGTAGAAGTTTTAGATTCTGTCGCGCTCCTCAGGGCTATACAGAGAGTCGTAGTATTTATGGTCAAGCATTAAAAGGTCAGTTGGATTCCTTATCGCTTCCCTCAGGTAATGTATTGGTGCAGTATGTTGATGATCTACTCATAGCTTCTGATACAGAACAAGGTTGCAAAGATAGTACAGTCAAATTGTTGTTGCATTTGGCCCATCATATACATAAGGTTTCTCTTTCTAAATTTAAGTATTGTCGACAGGAGGTCACCTATTTAGGTCACCTACTGTCGAAGGAGGGTAGGAGGTTTACCCCTAAGCGCATTAGTACCATTGTTAAAATGCCCATTCCACAAACTCAAAAATATGTACGCGCTTTTATAGGTATCACTTCCTACTGTCGCCAGTGGATACCTAATTATTCGCTACTAATTAAACCTTTGCTTGCATTAACAACAAAAGCAGTGCATGAGCCTTTGCCTTGGACACCTGAATGCCAGCAGTCTTTTGAGCAATTGAAAACTGCGCTTTGTTCGGCTCCAGTGCTTGGCACACCTAACTATAACAAACCGATTGTGCTCTACGTTCACGAGATGGCTGGTTGCGCGCTCTCTGTCCTAACACAAATGTTTGGTGATAAGCAGAGGCCTTGTGCTTATTTTTCTGCTGTGCTTGATCCTGTCGCAAGGGCCCTCCCGAGCTGTCTGCGAGCGGTCGAGTCTGTGGCCACTTCAATCAGACAATCGGCTGGACTCGTACTTGATACTGATCTCCCAGTTATGGTACCCCATGCTGTGGATACACTTTTGAATAAGACAAAGACACAGCACCTCACCAGTGCCCGTCTTACTGGCTATGAATTGACATTGTTTGCTAAGCATATTACGAGACCCCATCATTAGGCCTAGGGGTTCAGGGTATCCCTAACCTGCCCCCTATGTCTTTTTTTTTGCGGTTTTGTTAGTACTCGGGACAGAGTGCGAGCCCTAAGATGACTACCACCACTTCCTGGTTGAGGTGGTGGCAGCCAATCATATGTCAGGATGAGATCTGTCGGCTCCATGGATCCTCTGCAGCGTGATTTATACACATTTTTTTAACATACATTTTTCCAAAACTACGGAGCGGATTTACACCAAAACATAAAAAGCACTTTTTCTGGAGCAAGACCTAGCTTTCTGCCACTTTAGTATAAATCCGTTCAGCGATTTTGCCTGTAACTGTGTCTAAAGTTCCTATTGAAAAATGAATAGGGAAAATGCGTTTTGTCCTCCACTTGACGGATCACCCTAAAACTTTCCATGTTGAAATAATTAAAAAGTAGCTGTTTTTTGGAAGGTTTTGTGGAGGTTCGTCAAACAGCACCAAAGTTATTAGCAACACAAAAAAGGCATTCCCTGTGGAAACACGATCCTAACTATAACTAACCAGTGGCAACTGCCTCTGGGTAATAGAGATATGTATATGTATATTTATGTGTATGTATATATTTATACATATCAAAAATATATATATCATCAAAAATGTGCATTTGCTGATTGCAGACGTCTTGAGTTCTTCATATAAAAATCAAAATAAACAACATTCAAGAAAGGCACCATAACTCTTACTTGTGATTTGTAGTGCAGGACACCCTTGTGTGTCCAGGAAGAAAAGGTTAGGGGAAGCCCAGGCTTTTTGTGTCTAGATCTAGACAGAAAAAGTTCCAGAGGTCTGAACATGGAGGAAGAATTAAGGGTACATCTGGGGGAATAGTAACCTTGGCTCTTTTCTTTGGATTGTCTTGATCGCAGGAGAAGCTATAACTTTTCCTTTTTGTTGATTCTTGTTTTTAACTTGTGCATATTTCCTTTTTTGCAGGAGGAAAGGAAGGGGATTCCAACATCCTGAGGTGGATCTCTTTACAGGGATTCCCCTACCCTGGCACTTGTGTAGCTTTGAAGGATCAGGTGTTGTGGGTCGTGCATTGAACAGATGTGCGGGAGTCTTGCAGTCTGAAGCCACCATGCCAATGTGTCAATTGGGTGGGGGTGGGCTCTCATACAGTATCCTCCAGACTTCTGTATCTGCTTCTATGGACCTGTACCATGAAGTCTAATATGCCACACGCACCCCAATCTTCTGCCACCACGATGTGTGTCCCCATCCTTGATGTGTCCTCCTGTGTAATGCCCAGGAACTCACACGCTCTGTCACTGGGTCCTCGATCTAAGACCAAAGCTTTCCTTTCACCACCATCCCAAAGTACACCGTCTTCAAAATGCAGACTGACTTATCATTGGCTTTTTGAGAAGGGAACCCATTGCTCCTTATGGGTGATACACCCTTGGGAGCAGCGAGGGCAGGGGTTGCATTCAAGTAGCATGGCAATCCATTAAAAGAACATGCCACTCTCTGGCGTACCTCTGCAACCAAGAAACCCAGTGACAAAAAAATGAATCCTCTGACCAGACAATTTCCACATGCTTATATTCCCCCCACACGAGATTCGCAGGAAAAGGTGATGGATACATCTCTTCTCTGACCAGGATCATTCATTCTGGACTGAACTCTGGCCCTTCCCAGCATCACAACCCTGAACCACCCTATAGTTTTAAAGGAAAAACCTGTAATACTTCTGTTACGACTAGTCCCATCCAACGTAAACACCTCAGATAGGTCAGAATTTGTATAAATTGTGTTTAGGCTTTTCAGCTCCTAGTCAGATTGCAACTATCTGAGTTTTGCCCACGGGTATGGTTTGTGCTGCTGGTCTGTTGAAATCATAGGGAAGTTATGCTCCGTAAGAAGCCATGTCGTGCTTGGGTCTAGGAAAATGTTTGCCTCGGTTAGCTAGGTCACCTGCTGCTGTTGATCTGTCACCCCCCCAAAATGTGATCACCCTTTGTGCCTGCCTGGAGTTGCTCAGCCAGAACTTGGCCTGCACCCCTAGTTATCTTTGTGTCACCAGTGCATACTCTGTAAAATTAAGCAGCCCTCATTGTCACAGCCGGAAAATGGCTCTGAACCAGCATCATCTTTCTCGGTAGGAATTGACAAGTCAAACCGGATCAACAAACGTTTTAATAAAATATTAACCTCATATGAGGATTTCTCACTGTGATTGCTATGCTAAGACACTGTTTTTATTTATGAATTGTTGCTATCTCACTATCCCGTTTAACTCTGAGAGGAAAAAAGACCCAACGTCTAATTTCCTTGCCTCAAAAGTTCCTTTATTTTTGATTTTTTGTTTTGGTTTTGTGCCAGTTTCCTTTATTTACACCGTTTTCATCACAGGCCTCCGGTGTGCTGACTATTCGAATCACGTGTTTATAGCTTTGAAATAGCTGCAGATGTAAAATTAGATCTTATCTTTTTGACCCCTTATGTTTTCCAGCGCTGCTTCCCTTGAAATATTTAGCTCCTGAAGTGGTTGATAATCACAAGTTTGGCTTGTGCACACAACATCCGGGTTTTCCTTTCCTCAGAGGCCTAGCACCATTCCCAATCAGCTAAATGAGGGCGCAGCAAGCACAGCTACTCCTTGAAAGTCCACATCTACAGTGTCTATTGCACGGGCTGCCAGGACCCCGGCGGCAGAGAAAGGCTGCCTGCGAGCGGCGTCTTCCAGAACACCTTTTTTTCTGCCCACGGCGTCTGCCGGGACACCTTTTTTGTGGCCAAATTAGTAAATATTGCGTTCATCGCGCTCCTTAGCTGATTTTGTGATTATTTTGTGAATCGCGAATTCGCGAAATGCTGGAGAGTCTGCCAAGAGGGTTTTGTGATTGGGATAGTGTCAGGAGGGGGTCGGAGCAGGAATTTTTGTATCTCCAACGTCGAGCATAATCAACATATAACTCCCGCCATTGGCCGTATGGACCTTTGTTAGTCGACCAGGAGAATAGATAAGGAGTTCTCATTTACATTAGTTATCATAACCAGCAAAGACGAATTGGGGCTTCACAGGAAATGACAATGAGAATTGGAATGAGTTTAAAAGGGATTTATTAACAAATGAGATCAAATCAATCATTAGTTCAGTAAGTATTTAAAGTTTTAGTCACCATTATTGCAAACTCAAATAATCTAAAAGTCAATAATTCACATAAGATAAAATAGCACATTGGCAAGAATCACAAATAGAATGCAGAATATGCAGCAAGTGTGTTCCATAAAGGAAAATCCTTAATCTAAATAAAAGAAGGTTGGGTGAGAATGTCATTTTATTTTAAGCATAGTAAGGTAGGGTGTCAGCTTCAGAAACATAATTGAAGGTTTCTGATGAGAGCATAGGAATGCACAGGCATGAAGCCGAAGCACTCAGGCAGTGGAGATTAGCAAAGGCTGGAAGGGTCCTCTCAGCGTGAAGCAAACATCTCTAAGATTTGCTCTCTGAGATCTCTCATCTAGCATCTGCTCTCCAGTGTAAGGAACACGCACTATTATAATTCCATAAAACACTAGTTGTAACATTTCTCTTCGTTCTCACTCCTGCGAACCAATCAGTCTTCCCCAACCTCTGGGTGAGGGTAATCTCCCCAGTTTCACATTCTTTATAATGGCTCATACATGCCTATGTCCTTGATTTGTTAATCTGAACAGAATCTTGTTCTTTCCACGAGCCGGCCTTCCTGGAATCTTCCTCCGTTCCCGCTGTGAACCTCACTATTAGTTATCCAATACATAACAAATGTATCTATTCATCAGCCAACAGAAAGCTTCTGAAAAAATGCCGCATCTGCAGTGGGAAGAAAACATATCATGCAAAACAGCTGCTTAAATGTGTAAACATGCCTCTTAGCCTGAACCGTATAAAATCGACACTTAAAACGGCATCAGTATTTAGACTAATGGAATTATTTACAATGTATTAATTTGAATGTTTGCTTATAATGGCTTAAGTGTGATTACCTGTTACACATTTTGAGTTATGTGTGCATGTTATTTGACATTGTAATTTGCACAATACAATTAAATGCATTTAATTTGAAAAATGCAGAATTTCACTCTATGAAGGGCTTATGGGGTAATTTTATATTTAGACAACAATCAACAAACCACTCACATACTCATGAAATTAGCTTTGTTGTTCCAATAAACTGCAGTGCTGAATCTAGGGTCACTCCTCCCGCAAGAATCCGCTGCATAATAGTAGATTCTCTCCAGAGGGCGAGTCCTGATGCATCACTGGCGATCTAAGGGCTGTGAAATGTGAGCAGCCCTGCCGCTGGTGCCTGTACAGTTAGTACTCGCTTCCTAGCCGTAGCCCAAGCTTGGGAACTTGTCACAGCAGCGGCAATGGACGTCCTAGCTCGAGTCACAAAACGCACAGTGGAGCCTTATCAGTGTTACACCTTCCATGTAAGACCCTGGCCTCAAATTCATTGCAGATGTTCATTCATTGTGTTCCAGATGAGTGAGTGAAGCAGCGTGTGTTTGTTTATCAGGATCTTTACTGGACCTGCTACAGGTGCATTGATGTATCCAATGGTTACAGGAGCACAATTATCTGGATTATGTTTCACGCTTCTATCAAAAAAGAAGAAGGTTACTTGGGTGTCTGAGCACCTCGGCTTATATTATAAATTAACAATACCTAACGTTAACCTGTGTCCCAGTTAAGGCGTGGATAGAAAGCATTAGGGTTTCCTAGAATGCGAGTCACGGGTATATTTCTACTGCTTCATCTTTATTTTTGACGCTTATTATGTATTCTATTGTTTATTCACAGGAAGTCCACATTACTGAGTGAGAAGCGGCCCATTCAAACTGGTATAACTGTTAGTCGTAAAACATTTCTTTGTTGTCGTTCTGCAGATTACCACCAGAGGGAGATATTCACTTAAGAATCTCAACATCTACTCTGAAACTGATATTGCAAGGTACTGATCCATCAGTAAAACAAAGCACACAGCTCCAATGAGTTTGCCATACTCACGCGTTATTTTAAGATATGTACTCACATGATTGTGAGCCCCAGAGCTCCGTATAGAGCATGGGTACTCGCAAACATTTTCCTAGGGGCTGTTGTGTCCTGAGAGACACGTTCTAGTGTCTCGACAGGCACTGATTTTGTAGCCACTCCCCTATGGGAGTGGGCACACTTGCACCCCCACACGCATCCCTCACAGGCGTCACGGGTGACGTGAGCCTGCTAATAAAAGGGCCAGAGTGCACGTGCTCGTGGCCAGTTGAGTGACTATAGATACCGTGTCTGTGTCAGTCCTTGTATAAGCATGTGGGCCTAAGGCCCACAACATCACATTGGCGACGAACGGGTCTTGCCCACGTGTGTGCAGCCGCCCCTCTACATGTGGGTGAAGGGGGGAATGCTGCCCGAGTAGAGGGCACCCCCTGCGAGGAGGCGCCGGACCAGCCCGATAGCACGGGGGCGTGTGAAGAACCCCGGGACAGGAAGAGGTGATCGGGAGCCCACCCCGACTGCACAAGGAACTGCGTGGTGCAGATGAGTGACCACAGGCGAGTCCGAGAGCCGGTGGCATGCCCCTGCCACCGGCCTACTGAGGCCCAAGTAAGGAGCCGAGCGGAGCCCACCCGCATCGGCCGCGACGACCCGCCGGGCAGGAGGCGAGCCCGGTGAGTGATCGAGGTGCTGTGGCGCGAAGGGAAGAGTGACCCCGAACAGCCGGAGGTCCGCGGGAGCCCACCCCGCATCTGAAGCAGAAGGTGAGCCCACGGTGGAGGATGGAGTGGAGTAGCTAACCACTCTCCCGCCCCGCGAGGAAACGGAAATCGGTTTGGGATGGAGCCAGCTGTCTCCGGCGCCCGCTCCAGCCCCGCGCGCAGCGTGAGTGAAATGAGGCCTACCCCCAAAAGCCAGCAGTGAGGCGGACCCACACCCCGCACTGGCGAAGGTCTGCAAGAGTGCGGCGAGCAAGAGGCGATGCAGAGTGGTGCCGGCAAGATTAAGGCCCGGCAGCCCCTGCCGTGAGGACCAATCAGCAGGACGAGGATCCGCTGCTCGGCCGGGAGTGTCTGGTCGCGAGTGGTCGGGGTGAAGTGCCCGTGCAAAGAGTGAAGTTGGCACCTGGAGGTCAGCAAAAGTGAAGCGGACTGCCGGCGAGAGCAGGTGAGGGCGGCGGAAGCCTAAGCCGCCTTCAAGGGAGTGTTGTAGCCCCTGCGCAGCCCATGATGTGAGAGGGCCGGCTTCGAGGGGCGGAGCTCTGAAAGCGACTGAATGCGGCTGGCGTCGCCCTGAAATAAACTGCGGAGCCCCAACCACACTGAAGGTGCTAGTGGTGCGACTGCACGGCCCCAATAAAAGAAAAAAAGTGAGACTACTCACTGCGTTATGCTGAATAGCCACGGAGCCCCGAGGACAGATGGTGCAGGAAACGGAGACCCAGGACAGTCCAGGTGTGTCTGCAGCTCGGTGGGCATCGGGCTGTGACGATTAAGGCAGCGCCCTCCACGAGTTGCCTACCCTTCCTCCCTCTACTCCAACGACGCTCGCGTGCACTGGATAAAAGGTAGCACCACGGAACCGAGTGAGGTTCCAGAAGGAAGGTCTCATGGTCCGCCCTGCAGCGCCATCTAGTGGCCGATTAGCGGTACTGCTCCCGCTAAACAAAATGCCCTGCAAACACTGACTGCACCCTGTGATGTCCCCAGCAGGAAACTCTGCACCCTAACCAAGCAAAAAAAAAAAAAATAGAAAGAAAGGGGTTAGCAGTGGTAGTCAGCCACCGCTCCTATAAAGAGACAGTGCCTCAGCAAGCCTGAGTGCCGGCAGTCACCCAAGGAAAAGGACTATGCAGTGTCAAGCAGCGCCTCCAGCACTCCGCCACAGAAGCAAGTCTATGTAAAGGTCTAGCACTGCATGCATGCTGACCAGAGAAAAGAGGCCGCAGGTGGACAAGCGACATCCCTGGAAAGGAAGACAGCGCAGCACGTCCCCAATATGCAAACGCCCACCACTACCAGAGGCAAGTGAGCACGCAAGGCGCCAGCAGACACTGAATAGTAGCCCCAGCACTGCCTGACGGGGGACCAACTCAGGTCTGTCGCATTGGAGGGGTGAGACTGTTAAACCCCACAAGGAGCCTCAGGAAAGACTGATGGAGAGCGCAACCTCAGTGCCTGTCTTACACCACAGCAAGTGAGAAGGGTGCGCCACACGCCCCTGGCGGTGAAAGACCATCACTGCAAGTAGAAAGAGCAGGCACGACCGGTGCCAGAAGAGGGCGCCCTAGCAAAGAAGAGCGCGCACTCCGAGGTGCGTGCCGCATGCACCCAGAAGCGCGCCAGCACAGGTGCACGACCAGGAGGAAAAGAGACCTCTCCAAAAGAAAGAAGCGCTGCTGGAATCAGCAGGGAGATCCTACACATCTCCACAGCAGCAACGGAGCCCGGATGGGGCCAAACGCAGCACAGTGTCCTCCCTCACACTGCCGCAAGCAGGAGTCGTCAGTGATCCAAGGCTGACGAAAGGAGAGTCGTATACCACAAGTGGCCAGCCGCCACCCCTAGCTCACTGCTGCCCGTGGAAGCCATTCCCTGGAGAGGGAACACCCAGAGTAGGAGCTTCACTCCCTACTGCCTGTGGAAGCCATTCCCTGGAGAGGGAACACCCGGAGTAGGAGCGTCAAGACGCCACAGCTCACCACTGCCCGTGGAATCCATTCCCTAGAGAGGGAACACCCGGAGTAGGAGCGTCAAGACGCCACAGCTCACCACTGCCCGTGGAATCCATTCCCTAGAGAGGGAACACCCGGAGTAGGAGCGTTGAGAAGCTGCCTGTGGAAGGAGCACCCAAGATGAGTGGCTGCTCACCATGCAGCCGAGAAGAGCGACTGAAGGTTCGCCTGAGTGGTCCGGAGACCATTGAAGTTCAACGGCCCCGTTGGCCTTGTTAGAACATGGTGCATGTCATTGCACCCGAAGAAGAAGAACAGTGGAATTTGTGTCACCCAGAAGAGCTGGACAAACGCAGGTGCATCAAAGACAGCGAGAGGAGAAGCACAAGGACTCGTAGCACCACAAGCCAAGAACGCCTCCAAAGACACCAGACAGCCACCAAGGCGGACCGACGGCCCTGGCGACAGCACCAAGGGAGAACCACCCGTAAGCCGCAGAACGCGCAAACCGCGTTGCTCCCATCGCTTCACAGTGAGACCGTCCAGCCCCGAGTGTCGGCAGTCGGAGTCGAGTGGCATCCCTGCTCCTGACCGCAAATGCCAGAGGTGCAAGAGAAGATCCAGAAGAGGCAATCATGTGGCTACGACGTCCATCCAGAAACCTCCTCTCCGAGTTGACCATCGCCACCTGTCGTCTAGGCCCAATGGCAGCTACGTCATCAGTGCCATGTTCATGACACCGCACTCAGCTAGAAGTGTGGAAGTGTAACCGGAGGGTTTACACCAAGGATCGGACAACCAGCTGAGGTCAGAAGGGGAAGTCGTGAGCGTCAGGGCCGGACGATGAAGAAACCCAAGCTACAACAGGAGTGAGTCCTGACACAGCGACAGCAAAGGAAGAGGGGGATCGCCCGAGAAGGAACTGGCAACCGCACAGCGGGAGTCCGAGAGTAAGCCGCACAGCCTGCGCGAACCGAGTCTCAAGCCTTACGTTTCTCAGTGTGTTTATCTCTCCTCCGTCATCAAAGTCCCAACAGCCCAAGAAGTCCAAGTACACGAATGCAAGTGCCTCCCCAGAGAGCATGGAGGTACCTGGCCAATCCCTGCCTCAGGTGATCGACTCCAGACTAGATGCCTGCATCCATCAGGGCAAGTCGTCACCCGCCGTCGTCCGGATTCACCACACGGCTGGCGATGCTACCATGCCAGTTATCATCAAGTGCATCTACCGACACCATCTCGAAGACAAATGGATTGGAGTCCTACACTGTTGCCAAACTAGCCAACAAGAAACTCCAAGGCTACCCGCTAACCTGAACTGCGGCAGCGAGAGCATGTCCTGACCAAGACCCATACACCCTTGAGGTTTGTGCGAGAGACTGGCTATTGGCTCCTCGGTGGTTTGCAGCTGCCCCCAGCCGGCACACACGCAGCCCCATCGTAGCCTACCAGCAGTCCTGTGGCAAGCCCGAAGAAGGGCCTCCCCAGGCGGGAGAGCTGGAAGAGACATTGCCCCACCGACAGGTCACCGGACACAGCAAGACAGCCGAAGAGAGACTTAAGGCAATCCAGAAATAATCCCGTGAACTTTCACCATGGACTCCAACCATGATCTTGACGCACCCAGTTAATGAACTATTGTTACCCACCACGCACCATCATCCAGGTCAGCGGACGGAAGCTACCTGGGACTAAGAGACATGTGTCCACTGGCCTACTACCAGAGTGCAGCTGGCATCTCTAAACCGGTGTTCGTGTCCTGGGCCGCCCCGGGTTAAATTATGAGTACCCGCTGAGGTTGCCCTGCTACAGTCAGAGTCGCCAGTCCTGGTCTGCTGTCTTTCGGATGCCTGACCCGAGAAGCTGATGGACCATGTGGTGTATATTCCTTTGTTGTTTCTCCCTACAGGTTGGACTAGGGAGCCTTTGTTTTTATTAAAATTTTGGAGGAATGTTGTGTCCTGAGAGACACGTTCTAGTGTCTCGACAGGCACTGATTTTGTAGCCACTCCCCTATGGGAGTGGGCACACTTGCACCCCCACACGCATCCCTCACAGGCATCACGGGTGACGTGAGCCTGCTAATAAAAGGACCAGAGTGCACGTGCTCGTGGCCAGTTGAGTGACTATAGATACCGTGTCTGTCTCAGTCCTTGTATAAGCATGTGGTCCTAAGGCCCACAACATCACAGGGGCTGCAAAGTATGGTCTCTGGTGTGCCAGAAGGCCGAATTGATGCCAGCAGAGTGGGAGTGGGGCTCTGCAGGAGGGGGCGGGGGATAGGCGTTAGGGGGGGCGTAATGTTGGCACTGGGGAAGCGAAGCATGTACATTGTGTAGTCAGTTAGTCATGGAGCTATTTTGAGGTTTTCATTCTATACTGCCCTCTAAATTAAGCACCTGCCTCTAGAAGAGGCATTGATTTGATCATACCGTGTTATGCAGTATCTGAATCGCTGTCCCAATACCGCACCTTAGGGTAAACCTTATCTACTTGCTATCGCTATCTTGGGAGAGTCAAGTGTAAAAAGAAGTAAATTCATTTTTGATTGGAATGAAATTGTTAAGACAGCAATGAAGTAATTTTTCTGATAATAAACCATAATAGCATCACTAGTCGTTGCAAAATGTCTATTATTTGGAGCTTCTTAATTTCTTAGTCCGTTAGACTAGGACGAAGAGGACATATGTGGGGGTAATGATTTCATTACTTACTGATAAACCTCATTATCCTGATTCAGGTGCTCCTCCTCTCATTCCGGAGCTGTACCCCCCTCCTCCCGTTGTTTTGCACGTCTGAGATTATTTGTCACTTTTAGGAGGTTGGAGGGGGGAAGGAGTCTTTTTGTACTCCAGAGCACTGAAGTAAAACAAGCATTCGTAATGCATCGGTTTCGCCTATGTAATGAATAAAGAGCTGTTTTCATCAATCATCGTCCGGAAGAAGGAAAGAGCTCCTTGACAGATAACACGGGAGTGGAGAGGATGTGATACAGGGGCCAGAGCTGCTAACTCGAGAGCTGTGGATTCCGGTTCGAGTCTTGGCAACATCCTGTGATTCTATGCAAATCACTTAATCTGTCCGGGTGATAAATTATTATATAAATATGCTACAAGAGCAAAAGGCAAAACTTTATGAAAATATAGGTCCACCAAAGCGAATGTTAACAGTATTTTGGCGGCAGAAAACTGATAAGAGAAGCAGACGAGGAACAAGTATTGGTAAATGCAGGAAATATGCTACAGCCAATAAAATGGAGGAAAGGTAAGTGGAACGAATGAGAAGCCAGGAAAGAAAGTAGGCAGGAAGTTTATATTAAAAACAATATATTTCTCAAGCACAGTACAAGTGCTGTGCAAAGAGAGCAAGTGCTGTGCAGGCAAAACCTAAAAAGGACAAGTATTATATCTACCTGCCCAATGGGTGGTCCGTCTCATTCCATAAGACGGGGATGAGAAGGATCTGAATCAGCCTAATGAGGTTTATAGGCAAGTACTGATTTAATTCACTAAGGGCCTAATTTAGATCTTGGCAGACGAGTTACTCTGTTACAACGGTGACAGATATCCTGCCTGCTGAAATATAAATCCAATTGGATAAAGTGGGATTTATCTTTCAGCAGACGGGATATCCTTCACCGTTGTGATGGAGTAACCTGTCTGCCAAGATCTAAATCAGGCCTCAAGTCACTTTCCTATCCACATAACCACACAAACTCACACAAATATATAAATATACACATTCACAGAACATGTCACAGAACTGACACACCATGACATAGATGGCTCCCAAAACTTAATACAGTAGACCAGAGGTGACCCCCAGAACTGAACACTCTACAGCTGAGCTGGCTACCAGAACTGAACACCATATGAAAGATTTGGCCCCATAAATCTGGCCAAACACGCCAAAAGTGCCTTGTAGAAGTGGACATAGTACTGTAGATGTGGGGCCTAGAACTGGGCACACAACAACAGAAGCGTGCCCAGAACTGCAGACACTGTTTCATGATGCAGGGATGAAAGTGCTGCCTACTGCCATGTCAGGCACATGTGCAAGGTAGCTGTACCCAGACATTGTCTACTCTGAGGACCTTCCAGTAAAAGAAAGGCTAGTGGTCGATCAGTACAGAGTGTGAATGCTGAAGGGAGGGGTGATTATCAGGATGCTCTCTCATGCATGTCAACACTTACTTTAGGTCAGAGAGCTCTGATTTTTTTGTAACTAAAAAATGAACATGTTTTAACATTCTTGGAATATTTAAATACCTGTTCTAAACTATAAAGCACACACTTGGCATTCCTAAAGATTTTTTTGCATCCTAAGTTACTTAATTGTTTTAGGTTGAAAAGTAACTACGTTGATTCATGACCCCTGGATTCTCTCTTGGCCATAAAGCTGCCTCTACGAAGGCAGTCTGGCCAGCGAGATGTCAGAGCCTAGTGGCGTCTACAGCACACAGCAGCAAGACGGCCCAGGTGACTGAATTGGGGATGCTGGTAGGAGGGCTGGTGTGAGACCCAATAGCACCAATGGCGAATGAGTTGAGAGGTGTGCATTCTCTTTTTTTGCAAATCATTTCTGGACAGGAAGGAGGGTGGAAGGAGGGTGTTGGCCATTTTGTGTATGTATGCGCGTCTTGGTCTTGAACTGGAATAAATCGTTCCATGATATACTCCCACGGTGTCAGCGCCTGTGTTTTGTCGACATACAGGATTGGAACTATATATATATATATATATATATATATATATATATATATATATATATATATATATATATATATATATATATATATATATCCAGGTAGCTCCAACTCTTTTCCCACAGAAAACAACGGAGCACGGACCTCAGATGAAGTGCAGTTTTTTATTCAATTGAGCTCACAAACAGCACTAGCAGCATAACGCGTTTCGGCACAACAAGTGCCTTGATCACATGATGTATGATATATATATATGAAAAAAACGATCTCTTCTTCCTGAAGTAACCGGAGGGACACAGCGGGGATACCAGGAAAGTCCTTTATTAGAACAATGTCATGACGCGTTTCGGCGAGTATGCCTTTATCAAATGCCTTATATATATATATATATATATATATATATATATATATATATATATATATATATATATTATCTACTGGCGGTCGCCAGTAGATAGTTATAGTTAGGACCTATTATCCATAGGAAATCCGCGACATTCTATTTGAAATAACGTTGGCGCCGGTTGACGAATCTTCGCGAAAGTTTCCAACTTGTTGGGGCGCTCCGCTCCTACCCTGAAAGTCTCGGGTTGATTCGTCAAGCGGGGTCCGAGAAAAAAGGGGGGTCCCAAATCGCGTTTTCCCCATTCATTTTTCCATAGGAACCTTTAGTCGCAGCTACAGCCCGAACTGCTGAACGAAATTACACCAAATTTGGCAAAGAGGTAGCCCTTGGTTCAGACTGGTGCCTTTTGCTTAAATGGTGTAAATCCGTTCAGTAGTTCCTGAGAAATTCACAAGTAAAGTCACATATATATCTATGGCCGAGTAGGGTCCGCGTACCTCCCGATCACGAGCTGCATGCTAATTGGCTGTCAGCTGGCTGTCAACATTCCGATTCAGGAAGTGTTGGCAGCCATTTTGGCTCTCGGTAGAACCGAGGGACAGAAACAAGTGCGCAAAGCGCACAAAGGGGGCAGGGTAGAAACACCCTAACCCCTAGGCCTGCTCAGGGGGTCCCACAAGGACCCCCTGGGCAGAAAAAAAGCATTTTTTTAATTTATTTTTTTTTAATCGGCAGGATGCGCTCAGGGTGCGCGGATCCTGCCGGAAAAAAAAAAATCGAAGCGCGGTCTCCGCGCTTCGATGTTAATTTTCCCCGGGTGGGCCAAGTCCCGGGGGCATGGTGGGGGGTTAAATTTATGTATGGGGGCCTCTAAGGGCCCCCAAGCCCCAGGGACCGCCACCCCCGGGCTTTAACAAAAATGGTGCGGGAGGGCTCTTTGCCCTCCCGCTGCCCCGGGGACCGCCACCTCCCCGGGGCTTCTGTTTTATTTATTTTTACCTGTGTGGGGGCTCTAGCCCCCACACGCCCGGGACCGCCACCTCCCGGGGCACTAAAAATTAAAAATGGGGGTCCGTTTTGGACCCTCGAAGCCCCGGGGACCACCACCTCCCGGGGCTTTGAAAATGTGGGGAGGGGGGCCGCGCGGCCCCCTCCTGGAGCCAGTGATGGCCCTGGGGACCGCCACCCCCAGGGCCAGCTCCTGCAGTGTCCCGGGGTGCCTACCCCGGGACACTGCTGTTTGTAATGACAGGACGGGAGCCTCGCGGCTCCGTCCTGTCATTGCAAACTTGCTTTGGATATTGGAAGAGAGAGCAGGAAACCTGCTCTCGCTCCAATATCCAAAGCTGATTGCTTTTCCACATGGGGAGCAGCATGTTAGCTGCTCCCCATGTGGAAAAGCAATGCCGGCCCGCGCAGGAGGCGGGGAGCCGGCTGGGACTGTGGGGGATTGGGGACCCCCCCACAGTCCCCAACCAGAGGCCATGCCCCGGGGGATGGGGTCCCCGGGGCCAATACAGGCCCAGGGAAGGGGGGCCACGAGGCCCCCTTCCCGTTTTTTTTTTTTAATTAAAAAAAAAAAATAAATGCTCAGGCCCTGGGGGATGGGGTCCCCGGGGCCAAAGTGGAGCAGGGAAGGGGGCCACGCAGCCCCCTCCCATTAAAAAAATAGAAAAAAAAACGACCGGCATTGTGCCGGGAGCCCCGCCCCCTCCCTGCAGTACTCTGCAAACGCGCCCCTGGCGCGTTTGCAGAGGGGAACGAATTCCCCTTGAATACTGGGGGTCCCTGGGAGCCAACTAGCCCACCAGGAACCTCCAGTATGCGCCAGGGGGCTGCGTTGCAGAGACGTGTACAGAGGCCACGCCCCTTTTACACCTCTCTGCAACGCAGCTCTGTGGCGCTTTGGAGGTATATGGTGGGCTAGTTGGACTCCAGGGACCCTCAGGATTCAAGGGGACTTAATCCCCCAACTTAAAACGAGCCACGGGGCGCGTTTGCACAGTGGTGAAGGGAGGGGGCGGGGCTTCAGGTGACATGTGTGCAAACAGGCCCCGTGGCGCGTTTTAAGATGGGGAATAAATTCCTTTTCAATCCTGAGGGTCCCTAGGGGCCAACTAGCCCACCAGGTACCTCCAGTAAGCGCCACTGAGCTGCGTTGCAGAGTGTTGTAAAAAGGGGCGTGGCCTCTGAACACCTCTCTGCAACGCAGCCCCCTGGCGCATAATGGAGGTACCTGGTGGGCTAGTTGGCCCCTAGGGACCCTCGGGATTGAGGAGGAATTAATTGTCCAACTTAAAACGCGCCACAGGGCGTGTTTGCAGACATGTCACCTTAGGCCCCACCCCCTTCCTTCACCATTGTGCAAATATTTCTCTAAAATCAGCCGAACTACGAATTCCGATTTACTCACCTGTTATCAGGAGAGACCTCAGTGCTGCATCTTTCAGCCCAGTACTGATCCTGAAAAGTAATTTTAACCGTACTTACCAGTAACTTGAATTTCCTTCCATAGGATATCATTGCCTGATTTTTGCTGAAAAAGTTTCTAAGTGTCGATTTTTGAAACATACAAATATTCCTCTAAAATCAGACGAAATACGAATTCCGATTTACTCACCTGTTATCAGGAGAGAACCCAGTGCTGCATCTTTTAGCCCAGCACTGACCCTGAAAAGTAATTCTAACCGTACTTAACAGTAACTTGAATTTCCTTCCATAGGCTAACATTGACTGGTTTCACTTGGAAATTCTTCGAAGTGTGGAATTTTGGAACTTTATAATATTTCTCTAAAATCAGCTGAACTATGAATTCCGATTTACTCACCTGTTATCAGGAGAGAACCCAGTGCTGCATCTTTTAGCCCAGCACTGACCCTGAAAAGTAATTCTAACCGTACTTACCAGTAACTTGAATTTCCTTCCATAGGAATCCATTGTCTGGTTTTCAGCAGAAAAGTTTCAAAGTGTCGATTTTCACAAACTACAAATATTCCTTAAACATCGCATGTGTGACTTAAACGCATTCTTTCAACTGTTTACAGGAGATGCACCAGTGCTGGTTCCAGGATCCACCACTGAGTAAGAAAAAGTAACGATAACACTACTTACCTGCTAAGTGAATTTCCTCCCATAGGATAACATTGGTGATTCTATATGAAAAAGTTTCTGTCAACTTTTTAAAATACAATAATATTCCTTAAAAATCACTACTGTAACCAAAACGCTTTTACTCAACTGTTTACAGGAGATGTCCCAGGACTGAATCTAGGATCCAGTCCTGTGGTTAGAAAAGTAATCCATAAAGTAACTAATTGCATTTAACTAGAAATTCACATTGAGCTCAATGTTGCTTTGTTTTTGAAATTGTGTTGCCCATTGCAACAACTGTAACTACTGTACTTAAAAGTCTATTGCCTATTTGCAAAGTATTTAAACTAAAGTAATTCATTCTGAGAAAGTATATTTTGTAATGTAATGTATAATGTAATTACAATGTAATTTAAAAAATAAAATATCTAAAAATAAATAGTTTAAAAAAATGTTGTAAATCAGTATCAAAAAATAAATATAACAATTAATACATTTCAAAATTGTCATTTACAAAACCTTTGAAATTCACTGAAAAAACCATAGGTTTCAGACATGTTATAGTTAGGAATTAGCATTTAAAAACCTTTGAAATTCACTGAAAAAACCATAGGTTTCAGACACGTTATAGTTAGGAATTAGCATTTAAAAACCTTTGAAATTCACTGAAAAAACCATAGGTTTCAGGCACGTTATAGTTAGAAATTAGCATTTAAAAAACCTTAGAAATTCACTGAAAAAACCATAAGGTTTTAGGGACAGTTATAGTTAGTTGGACATTGCACTCGTACAAAACCCGTGAAATTCCCCCTTTTAGTTAGTTCAGGTAACTATAACTCGCGCCCCGCAATGCACTGCTGATGACGTCACATATTACATCACTCATGACATGGTCAGTGACATCACTGATGACATCACTGATGACATCTCAAATGACATCACTGATGACATCATCCATGTGAGAATTTAATGCACCTCCTCACACCCTAATATAACCTTTGATACACCCACTCTAAATTACAGACTGCCATTCTCAAAACCATAGACACTCCAACACCAATAACTACATACCCACTCACTGATTCTTAGGTCTACACACACACACATCCACTCACTCACCCGTACAGTCACTCATACTTATGGTCACTCAGTACAGGACTATCATATGCACTCATACTCCTATATAGACACTCAAACACCGCCACTCATCCATAGAGGTACTCACACACCTAGTCAGTCATGCAAATAATTAAACACACTGCCATTTACTCACCTATACAGTTATACACACACCAGCTCACTTACTCATACAAATACTAGCACATTCTTACGCTCTTATACAATCACTGATACAAGCACACACTCATCCATACAGTCACTCTCACAATCACACACTCTCGCTTATAGCTATTTATATACTCCAACACACATATATACTGCCTTTCACATATGTAGTTACTCACACATGTACCACTGGGACATTCATTCACTCACTAACACACTCTTACACACACTTACCCACCCATACAGTCTATCACAGATGCACTCTTGAAACCATCCACCCAGTGAATCACCCACTCACACATCTATGCACAGAGTCGCACACACCCCACCCACACAAACACTTAGGCACCCATACAGATACTCAGACAACCAATCAATAACTCATATAGACACTCATGTAGCTATTCACAAACCCATGCACCACTTACACAGCAACAGACAGACGGATACAGACATTCACCCAGTTTAGTCACTAACCCATGCATTCAGTAAGATACGTTTAATCACTCACTTATCGAGTTAGTCACGCACCTACTAAATCATCCATACAGACACTTATACACCCACTCATTCTTCAATACGCCTTTCCCTATATATATTAAAAATATTTAAACTTTACAGAAACACACAGTCACTGGATGATGTCATCAGTGATGTCATTTGAGATGTCATCAGTGATGTCATCAGTGATGTCACTGACCATGTCATGAGTGATGTAATATGTGACGTCATCAGCAGTGCATTGTGGGGCGCGAGTTATAGTTACCTGAACTAACTATAACGGGGGAATTTCACGGGTTTTGTACGAGTGCAATGTCCAACTAACTATAACTGTCCCTAAAACCTTATGGTTTTTTCAGTGAATATATATATATATATATATATATATATGTGTGTGTGTGTGTATATGTGTGTGTGTGTATATGTGTGTGTGTGTATATGTGTGTGTGTGTGTATATGTGTGTGTGTGTATGTATATATGTGTGTATATGTATATATGTGTGTATATGTATATATGTGTCTATATACATATGTAAAATAGCCATACAGTGTCAATTCATTATATCACATTATGACTAAGATAAAAGCAGACAGTGACTTGTACTTCTAAAAACCTACAGACTTCATTATTTTTGAAAATTGAAACTAGAGAAGGATTTAGGATTCTTTATTGAGCCTACATTTTTTTGAGGGCAATATTAATATTATTGCTGTATAGTCTTATCTACAAACATCCAGCGCCTGCGCCACATGGAGGACAAGAATCGCGATACAGCAAATACAATAGGTTTACAAGTGTCGTATTTTAGAACTCTAAATGCCTCAGCACAGTGTACAAACCCAAAATTCCTACACAGAGAAACAAGCCAATACTTCCTTGCTGATTTGTAGGCTGGGCAGAAAAAGATGACATGGAGCTCTGACTCTTCCTCCCATCTACAGGCTGGGCACTCCCTCCGGACCGCGCCCATCCATTTACAGGAAAAGGCGCGGAAGGGTACCCAGTCTGAACTGAACATATAATTTCCTTGCCAGGGGTGGATAAATGTCATCTAAAAAAGGCTCAAATAAATATTCCTCCTTCAGAGATAAGAATTTGGCTGGCAATTGTCCCGTGGACGGGTTCCCAAACACCTGTGCTAGCTTACTCATTCAATAGGCATTCACTAGTTCAGAACGGGAGATTGAGGGGCATGCTTCCTCTGGGTTACTCCACAGGCTTGGTTTGCCCAGCCTAATACATTCCTTTTTACATGAATAAACCAGGGAATTTTTGCCGCACCAGGGATACTCAATATCTCCTTTAGTTCCGTTCTATAGACTATCAGCTCAGGTGTCACCCATAATCTGCGCCAGAACGTGAGAGGTTTCAATCCTATCTCCTCCCCGATGGGTCTGATCCCTAGATCCAACCAAAGTGGGATGAGAGGAGTGCTGGAGGGGAGGCCCAGAATTTGCCTCATAAAGCTATTTTCTACTTTGCTCAAATCTTGGCAGCAGCAGCACCCCCACAGTTCGGCCCTGTATAATGTTGCACCTCTGGCTTGCGTCTTGTAAGTCTCTGCTACGGGGCCTACAGGTTTGGAGGAAGAATTTCTTAATAATTTAATAATTCCCCCGGATGTCTGCGCTAACTTAAGTTTGGATTTAGCAATTTGTGGGCCCCACTCCATGTTTTCAGTCAGGGTGACCCCTAAATATTCGAATACCGTCACCCTGTCCAGTCTAATGCCATCTAAATTGGGGTTGGGACGGAGTGTTTTAGGTGGGTTAAAAACCATAAACTTTGTTTTTTGGGTATTTATCTCCAGTCCCCGTTTATTACAAAAGGTGGCAAAACAATCCAAAATCCTTTGTATACCCATAGGGGTTTTCGACATTAAAAGGGTGTCGTCAGCAAACATGATTGCGGGGACCTTGTTACCTGCCAATTTGGGTGCATCGTTTTCCCTCACCTCAGTAAGTTGGACCAGTAATGCGTTAACAAAGAGGCAAAACAGGGTCGGTGCGAGCACACAGCCCTGCCTTACACCTCTGTCAACTGGAAACCGTGATGTCATTTCACCTCTTTTTCCACATCTTACCTGTGCAAAATTAGCGTTGTGTAATCTAACAAGTATGGTCAGCAAATAAGGGGGAATCCTCATTTCTATAAGTACCTCCCACAATTTTTCTCTGGGCACTAAGTCGAAGGCCGACTTTAGATCCACGAAAATTACGTAAAGGCTTCCACACTCCATTCTCACAGTTTTCCAAAGTATGAGTTGTAATCTATAAATTTGGTCAATGGTGGAAGTGTTCTTCCTAAAACCAGCCTGATACGGGCTTAGAATCGCATGGTCATCCATCCAACCTTGTAGGCGATCAAGGATTAATCTTGCGAAAAGCTTTTGTGCCACGTCAATCAGACTAATCGGTCTGTAATTGGCTGGTAGGAGAGGGGAACCTTTTTTGAAAATTGGGACTATTTCTGCCCCTGCCCAGGTTTCGGGGATTGGCATACCCTTCAAGATGGCATTGAATAATGTCTGTAAATAAGGTCCCCAAATTTTTGGCTCATGCCGGAAAAGATCTCCTGGGATCTTATCCAGTCCAGGAGCTTTGCCGGACGGGAGTTTATTTATCGCATTTACCACCTCTGTCAGAGTGAACTGTGAAGCTTCTTCGCAGCTGTCCCTGTACACAGGTAGTACTAAGGGGGAGTAGGAGCCCAAATTTTCCTTGGTGGTGTACAGAGCCTGAAAATGCGCTTCCCACACTTCTGCGGCTATATTAGGTTCTACTGCTAGTTTGCCCTCACTACTGCTCATGCTGACTATTGACCAAAACCTCTTAGAGTCTTTAGTGATTAGTGCAGTTTTTAAATCATCCCATCTATTCAGTTCCCACTCCTCTTTTGCTAGGCGTGTGGTCTCTTTATACAACCCCCTCTTTTGCCTAATCAATGATTTATTGTTGGCTTTGATAGCCGCCAATAGATCATGTTTAGCCTTGCAGCAACTATCATTAAACCAGGAGTGGATGGCTGCTTTATTCCTCTTGGTATGCATCTCTGGGTGAAACACGTCGGCTAATTTGGATGTCATCCCTGCGTGTAATGCTGCAATTTCATTAATTGAGTCAAGAGTGAGTGCCCCTTTGGCCAGTTCACTTAATTTTATTAGGTCTGGGACTACGGCTGCATATAATGCAGACAGCTTCCCTGGTGACTGGTGTATTGCCTCCCATTTTATTCTTTTCCTGTTGTTAGCCAAAGTTAACCCACTGTCTACAGTGGTGCTGGTAGTCGGAGCAATTCCCAGGTCTGGTAAATCCAGTACAAGGGATAAAGCGTTGTGATCACTGTCGTGGCGGGAAAAGGACTGCAAAGTCAACAACTCTATGCCAATGCTTTGTCTCCACTAGGATATAATCAAGAAGAGAGACTTGGCCAGTTCTATTAAAAGTAAAGTTCCCTGGTGAATCTGAGGCCGTCCGGCCATTGCATGCTCTCAGAGAATGGGTCAGCTTAAATGCATTTATCTGAATTGCCAGTGGAGACCAAGCCTTTATTGATGGAATTTGTGGTTCAGGAATAGACCAGTATGCATCCTCCTCAGTAAGAGTTGAGTCCGTTATATCAGGAAGTGGCTCAAATTGACAATTAAAATCTCCCCCCACTATTACCCAGGCATTAGGGGGGACAGTGGGGATAAAAGAAGTCAGGTGATCGAAAATTGGTGATTCCTTAGTCACACTAACCGGACGGGAGTAGACATTAATAAGAGCCAGTCCCAAATTATTTGGGAAGCTAAGCACTACACATTGGATGTTGTTGGAGAAAGAGTCCAGCTGTTTGGCTGTGCAGCCGAGGTGGGAGCCTACCCAGATACAGAGGCCCCCAGAAGGTCTACCCTTTCCTCCTGATGTGACTGGGATGTTAAATGACGCAAACCCCACCCTATGCGAGTCTTGGCGTGCCCAGGTCTCCTGAAAAAAACAAATATCAAATTGGTTCACAAATAGTCCCCAATCCGAACAAGATAGTTTGTTTTTCAGGCCAGCAACGTTCCATGATAGGACTTTTAGCTTCCCCCCTAAGTTCTGTGTGCCCTTGGCATCATCATATGCAAGACTACCTTTTGTTTGTGTACCTCCTACTGCAGCCACCGGAGCATTGCCCAAGTTCCCAGTAGGTAGTTTTGTCACCAACTCATTGCAATTTGAAAAAAAGGGCCCTGGGGAGAATGGTGGATCCGAAGACCTTTCCATTAATGTTGCATGGTCACCAAGTCCCCACTGTGTTGATATTTCCTTATCCCGCATATCTGCCCTTTCCCCAAGACTGTTATGCTTGACTTGTTGGTCTACGCTAGGCAGCTCGGCCTCACCATAATGCCCTATAGTTCTCCCTCGGAAGACTTTACCCTCCCCCTCTATTTGTCAGTCCACTTCTTCAAGGCCCTCGAATCTCTTCCATACTGGTACATTAAACAGTAAGGGTCTCGGGGGGGGGGGGCGGGAAGGGTACCTATGACCGTTGTCCTGATAATTCGATGGACATCTAACATAATCTACAGAGGTGGCATCCCTGTCTGGTTGATGAGAACGTGGGTGAAAAAATAATCTAATGATACAGGTTGTATCTCGGTACGTGACTCCTGGGGTCTATGCTCTTGTGTCAATAACCTACATACAGTCTGGGGATTTCTAAAATTTATGACTACACAGTCTCCCTGCTTCTTCTTGGGGCTGGTTCCCACCCAACACACTCTACGGACCAAAATAATCTCTCCCGCTCTATCATAAGGTAGCTGCCTGTGCCTTGCCAACCAAAACAGGCTTTTGTTCCTAAGTTCTAAGTAGGTTTCGCGCTGGCCATTTTTGAGCACCGGTACCCCCGTCAGCACGACCACATATGGGGATGCAGCTGGGGGTAGATTGATAGTTGGTTGGTTCGTCACTTCTGAGCTGCCCGCTATACTCTCTACTCCTCTGCACCATTCACTGTGCTCGCTGGACCCAGTTCGAGTGATGACATTTTTATTTCCACCCTGCAAAGTATTGGCTAGGCTGTTACACCTGGGATCGGCCTTAAAGGTCTTAGCTTAAATACAAGTAGTACGGGTTTGCATCTGCTGTTGATCTGGTCCTAATGAAGGCGACTTAGCTGATTTATCTCCCTTGCTGGCTTGGGTGTTAGATCGGCTGGCCCCGCATGAGTTAGTAGAATCCTGGCTCCTATAAATCCCTTCACTGTCCACAAGTGTCGGGCTTGTCATCGCTGCTTGGCAGCTAAAATCAATCCCTCTCCCCATGGGCTAAACAGAGTCATTACTTGTGTTTACCACCCTGGTGTTCCCCAGCGTCTCTAAATTATATAGGCGCTCAGCTAGTGGTGCAATTCCTTCTTTTATAGCAATTTTAATTTGGGCCAATAAGTCTCCGACCATGATCTGAGCCCAGGGGGGGTAAACTAGATCGGTTTGAGTGCTAGCAGTGCAGTCTCTTACTACATTGGAAATGATCGAACTGGTTGTAGACCCTCCTTTAGCTTTCTTACTCTTTGGTGCCCCCTACTTACTTGCTTGCGCTTACCAATCTTACATAAGGTGTGGTAGCACCCCCTCCCGATTTTCTATTTCAGAAACTACTTTGTTGTGGGCGAGGATGCAGTATTTCTATTTGTGTTAAAGGCGGAGTGGGGGTTTTGGATGGAGTCTGGTTTGTCATCAAGGGGCAGAGGTCAGGGGTTAAAGAAAGGCGCCTCTCGGTAATTTCAATTTCTGTCGTTATTGCCCCTATCGCCCTTTGGAGCATTCTGTCAATCGAGGTCGGCGGTAACATAGGAGAGATGATCGTTTTTTGGTGAGACTGTTTGGCAACACAGGTACGTTTCCCCAATATATAAGGAGAGGGGGACCTAAGATGTCCCACTTACAAGGCCCACCCTACTCTTAATACGGGGCAGTCACTCACAATAATATTAGAACAAACGAAATTACATTTAGCAATTAAAAGAGAGAAAATAATATAGGAAAAAATAAATGTGAACTTTAAAAATACGAAAGTCAATACAAAATTAGTCTGGTGAACAAGAACAATCAGCCCAGTCCAGTCCAGATTTATACAAAAGGTAGTATGCAAAACTCTTCCCGTATGCGCGCGTGGCAATCTTGGGGTCCTCGTTTGGTTGAGGTTGCTCTTGTTATCTTTTGGGCGATCGACAGACCACAAATGCCATACACTGCAGGCCAGGAAACACCCTATAGCCAAACAGGTCTAAGAGCCACCAATGTCTTACCCAGGATGATCCTTATCAGCAAAGCCAAGAGAGATGGCCCGGCCCTGCCTCTTCCTGGCACTGACGGGCAAGGACGGGCCTGCCCTTGGCCCGGGCATGGCCCACGCGCGTCCCGCGACGCGGTGGGAGAGGCGGTGCTATAAGCGCGATGACCACCGCCTCCCCCTCACTCGCGGCACCTGTGGCAGGAGCAGGGGATGCTGGGACTAGTAGTCCCCTGTAGGGATGATGAGCCCCTTTCCAGGACTAGCGGCGCTGGGGTGGAGGAACCCTGGGACTCCTGTCCCACCAGGGTAGAAGCAATGTCCCCAGCAGCAGAGAGGCAGTTGTGCGGCAAAAACAGTCTCCCGCGCCGCGGGGGGAGAGGCAGCGCTATAATCGCGATGACCAGCGCATCCCCCTCACTCGCGGAACCTGTGGCGGGAGCAGGGGATGCTGGGACTAGTAGTCCCCTGTAGCGATGATGAGCCCCTTTCCAGGACTAGCGGCGCTGGGGTGGAGGAACCCTGGGACTCCTGTCCCACCAGGGTAGAAGCAATGTCCCCAGCAGCAGAGAGGCAGTGGTGCGGCAAAAACAGTTCTCTTTTCTACAGGCAACCAGTGAAGATCTTTGAAACTGCTGGATACCGAACTGTGTCTGGGAATATTCAGTAGTAGCCTAGCAGCTGCATTTTGTATGAGTTACACTTTTACTCGCATTCTTTTTTGGTACCCCATAACGCATTGGAGTAATCAAATCTGGATGTAATCAGCACGTGTATTGTAGTCTTCCTAGCTGTAAATGGTGAGAAAGGAAGAAGCTTACATAACATTTTTTATAGTCCAAAGCAGGTAATTGTAGCATTTTGAATTTGTGGATTGAAAGAAGTTGAGAGTCGAACCTCGCACCTAAGTTGCATACATTCTGAACTGGAAGAGGAGAGGGGTCAAGCTCCTTTGGCCACTAGTCACTGTTTCAGGCCTCTGGATAAGGTCCCAAAATGAGTAACTTGTTTTTGTCCGAGTTGAGCTTCAAATTGTTTTGACTCATCCAAGAGGCTACGGCTATACGGCACTGTCTAAAATTAAGTCTGGTGAAACCTTCATCATCCACCAGAGAAACAATTAATTGAGTGTCGTCTGTATAGGATAATACCTCAAACCGAAAACACGGATAAGTTTGGCTAATGGGCCTATATGAATATTGAATAAAGTGTTATTTGTTAGTGTAGTGTCCTCTCCAGCCCTGGAGCATGTGAAGTAAATACAGCACACACAGAGGTCTGCAACAGACTTCTTTGTTCCTCAGCATACGATCACACATAGCACGCATTGCGTCCTAACTTTAATAACCACACCTTCACACCTCCCAGCTGCTGATGTAAATCCTGTTTAAAGTACTCCCAGAACCACAAGGGTCCTAGCGCTCATAATCTTAAAGACTCTACAGTTGGGACATGTAGGGAGGAAGCTGAACTGAACACGATCTATTCATAAGAAAGTTGACAAACCATTGTAAGGCTGGCCAATCGACAGTAATCTCCTTCAAACGATGTATCAGACTATTGTGAGAGAAGGTGTTGAATGCCACCGATAGATCCAGCTTAATAAGAGCCACAGTCTAGTGTACTTTTAAAATTTTCAGATACAGTGAGAAGAGAAGATTCCATGCTATGTGCAGCTCGGAAACCAAATTGAGAGATAGCCAGAACATTATGTTGTTCTAGAAATGTAGTTAGTAATGAGTTTAAGTGAGACTCTAACATTTTTTCCAGAGCAGGTACAAGAGAAATAGGCCTAAAATCAGCAGAGATGGAAGGATCTGCGTTGGCCTTCTTCAGGATGGATATCACAGAGGCTGACTTCTAAGAAACAGGTAGCCTAGCTGAGGCGATAGACGAGTTTAATAAAGTGGCTAGCACCGTGGCTATTGTGGGGGAACTTAATCTTAGGATTGATGAGGGGGGGCAAGGATCATTTGGCGATCCAAATGAACAGTTAATTAATAGGGGCACTATAACCAAATTCAAAATAGGAGCAAAGTATCTAAGCTTGGCACCCTCATGAGATTGAGCCAGTGGGAGGGTTGGAACCTCCAAGGTCTCTAATGGTTAAATCTATAATATTTTAAAATAGCGTGTCAGTGCATCACAACTAGATTGAGAAGAATTAGCTGATTGAGTATCCACTTCAGGAGAAGTAATAGATTTAACTCTTTTGAACATGGCCTTCGATTAATGTTCTGCCTTCTCTATTTTATTGGTGTAGAAAGAGGTTTTGGCTTGTCTGATTTCTTTATGATAGATTTGTAAACTCTCTGAGTATTCCAATTTATCAGATGTAATTTAGGATAAGCACCACTTTCTTTCTACATGTTGGTATCATCTTTTCAAGGTTAAGAGATTTGAAGAGAACCATTTATAGGGAGCCAAGATGTCAAGAATAGAAAAAATCCACGCTTGAAACCTGGTCCAATCTTCTGCAAGATCCCTTGAAGAATCTGGCTGAGCTTGTGTCAAGAGGGCAATCAAATCCTGTTCTTTGATTTGGTACCATGGGCATTTCACAGATGATGCAGGCATCCTCTGTCCCTAGTGGTAAATTCCCTGGAGAAAGGGTCCACCATGTGGTCTGACCAAACTACCAGTATCAGAGTATCACAATAGAGCTTATCCAAATGGAGAATATTAAATCCAGGTGGTTGCCAGCTTCATGAGTAGCACTAGAAACTAGGGGCCTCATTTATGAGGCACCTTGCGCTGCTGGAACGTCACTTTTTGTGACATTCCAAGGTGCAGGAGCCTGCTCCATATTTACGAGGCAGCACTAAGCCACTTTTTTTTGGCTTAATTCTGCCTTGTAAATATTGTTCCCTTTACAGCAATTTTCTGCATTAAAGGGGTGTTCAATGGGTGTTGCTTGGGGCTTTCCCAGCAATATCCATGGCTTTTTCACCCTGCCCCAGATTTACTAGGAATCGTAACTCAGAGGCAGTGGCGAAAACTTACGCCACCTGAGGGGAGACGTAAGGGAGGCACAACCAGGAGAAATATCTTTATTTCCCCTCATTTTCCCCTTTTTTCTTATTGTTCTGCATTCTGCAGCACACATAGAAAGAGGAAAGTTTTCCTTCCTGCACAAACATAATCATCCCTGCAACGCAGGCACCCTTGCACCATGGGGCAAAGGTGCCTGCGTTGGCGCACGGCAGCCCATTGTGCGCCGGCGCATGCGAAAATGACAGGAATGCGCCGTATCTGATAGATACGGTGCATTCCTGCCCCTTTCTTTTGCCGTACGACGGTGCAGCAGGAAGGCCTGCGGCGCTGCCCTATGGCAAAAACTCATAAATGAGGCCCTAGTTGTGTGAGTTGGAAAGAAGTCAGTTCTTCTAACTTTCACGCTGAAATGAAAAAGTTCTTTGATAAGCACATTTACCCGAATTGTAGACACAGAATTATTACCTCAAACAAGGTAATTTGGAACTTCTTTCTTATTTGACTACTTTTCATTGATTGGTTGCTGAACCTGGGTGGCCTTAAGAAAAAAGAGCTTTGCTCTTTTATAGAGGGTTAAAAGATGACCTCCAAAATTTACTAGCCTAGGTTATTAATCCTCCAGAGGATTGCAATGAACTTATCGATTTAGTGGTTAAATTAGATCATCTACGGACAGAACGAAAGAGTGATCGGAATAAATTAGATCAGAAAGTAGTGATAATTCTGAGAAGAAATCTAAATCTAAGTCTGCGGATGAAAGTAAGCCAATGCAAATTGAAGGGATCAGTGGTCTGCCTTTTAAAAGAAGAGAGACAGAGACCAGAAACGTTGTCTCTATTGTGGAAAGGTGGGGTCATTTCCTTAGACTGTATACTAGTAAACCTTAAGGTAAGCCTAGTGCAGTTCTGGCTGTGCTTCGGAGCCCAGGAGTTATTGAGAACCAATTTTTGGGTGAGCAGGGTTTAAAGTTCTTTAAAGAATTGGGAAATTCCTCTATGGGAAATTCAAAACAACATTTTCATTTGCCTGCACAGTTGAAATGGATGCCTAATAACAAAGTCTCTCTTGACAAACTGATTAACTCAGGGCCAACAGAGAACATGATGAATGTATATTTTGTTTAAAGACTTGGGTATTCCCATTATAGAGAGGGACAAGGTAAAAAAACTTCGAACTGTAGATGGTACGGAGATTTTGTCAGAAACAGTTAATACCTAGCAATTCAGTTAACCACGAAGATTCATATTGAACATAAAGAACAGGTCCAGTTTGATTTAATTTCTGCACATCAGTTTAGAGCAATTCATAGCTGTACCAACATAATCCAAGCATTTTCTGGGCAGCAAGAAGTTTAGATTTTAGGCCTTATTGTCTGTAGAAAACTGAATTAAATTAAGGTAGTTGTCAGTGTACTATGGGAGATGAGGAATCAATGATCCCTGAAGTCTATAGGGAATTTAAAGACGTATTTGACAAAAAAAGGCTAGTGTATTACCCCTTCACAGACCTTATGATTGTCATAAAGATCTCCAACTTGGGGCCCAACTTTCTTGTAGCAGAATTTATGCCCTAATTAAGCGTGAGATTCTTCATCTTAGATAAAATCTGGATGAACTTTTGGACATTTGATTCATTTGTCCTTCGTGGGGTCCAGTCTCCCCTCCTTTTTTTCTGAGTCCTAAAAAAGGGGGCAGAGCTCAGAACGTGCATAGATTATGGAGCCTTAAATCAGGTTAATATAAAGAACAGGTTTCACATACCATTGATTACATCTTTATTAGACCAAGTAAGGAAAGCAACAATCTACAGTAAATTAGGGCGGGGGAGCATATCATCCTACAAGCGTCTGTGAGGGTGATGAGTGACAAAACGCATTTCAAACTAAATTTGGTCTCTATGATTATCTCATTTTGCCCTTTGGATTGTGCAATGCTATGGCTGCCTCCTAATACTTCATATATGAGGTATTACATGGAATTCATAGATATTTGTACTGTGGTCTATAGTTACAACATCATAATCTACTTAAATTCCTTATCTGAACTATAGGCCATGAAAGATTCTTTTTTACAAAAGCTGTGTGACAACCATCTTTTTGCCAAACCAGAGAAATGTAGATTTCATGTTACTGAGGTTCAATTCCTGGGATTTTTAATTTTCCCTACTAGCATTCATATGTCAGAAAGAAAGTTGAGGCCATAGAGAAGTGGACATCCCCTCAATTAGTTAAGGAGGAGCAAAGGTATTTAAGAATTTACCATAATCTCCTGGTGTTATGGATCAGCTCTCAGCCACAATTTCACCCATAACCTGTTTGTTGTGAAAAGGAATAACATCCCAATGGTATTCAGAAGCCAAGAAAGCTTTTCAGATTGTGAAGAAACAATTTGTCACTGCCTCTGTTCTTAGTCATCCAGACTTATCATGTCTGTTTGTTGTGAGGCAGAGTCTTCACAAAGCTCCATTGGGGGAATATTGTCACAACGCGACCCACTTAATGGGCAATTACACCCAGTTGTATACTTCCTAGTAAATTGAGCCCATGAGAGCCGAATTGCACTGTAGCTGATAGGGAATATTTAGCTATAAAGGTAGCATTTCAAGAGCGTAGCCACTATTTGTTAGAAACACAACACACCACCACAATTCTGATAGATCATCACAAATAACAGTTTTTTTAAGTCAGCCTGAGCTCTGTCTCCTATGCAGTTACATTGGACACAATTTTTTAATTATTATGAATTCATTATCACTTTTCTTCCAGGCGGGTTCCAGGTCATGTTATGGGTACCCTCTTAAGAATACATGATTGACCCTCCTTTCATATTTCCCACCAAACATTACTTCGAATTATGACAGCTGATGAATTCTTTAAAAAGGTACAACAGAAAGCAGTGACTGAAGAAGATAAAGATGTACTAACACAACATTCTGGTGTCCAAAAAATGATTTGTACTATATAAACTAAACCCTATTCCTTCCCACTAAGGTTTTACAGGAACAAGCATAACAGTAGAATCACTCTAGTCATCTAGTGGGGCATCCAGGGGAGAAAAAGATGCTAGATTTGGTGAGAAGACATTTTTGGTGGCCTACAATAGTTAAGGATACAAAGAGATTTGTTGAGAATTGTACAATATGTGCTCAGAGTAAGGTTTCTCATGCAGACTCCACTGTTCTACCACAACCTATTTCATTCCGACCACATCAGTGGCATACAATCTCTCTTGATTTCATTTTAGAATTGCTCTGTGCACCTGAGGGATTCAACACAA
Organism: Calotriton arnoldi; assembly: GCA_963921515.1. Taxonomy (NCBI): domain Eukaryota; kingdom Metazoa; phylum Chordata; class Amphibia; order Caudata; family Salamandridae; genus Calotriton; species Calotriton arnoldi. Next base: position 407,655 of record CAWUFW010012131.1, read on the forward strand.
TGTTAGTAATTGTGTTGGCAACCATTTAACTAAAATGACACATTTTACTCCCCTTAATGGATTGCCGTCTGCAAAAAGATTAGCTGAGGTCTTTATGCAATCTATAGTCTGGTTACATGGGATTCCCTTCAGTGCTTATTTCACACTTCTGGAGATCATTCTGTGAACTCATGATATTGAGGCCAGATTATCCTCCAGTCACCATCCACAAACCGATGGTCAAACTGAGAGAATAAATCAATGTCTAGAACAGCATTTACCGTGTCCGACTTTGCAGGATAGTTCTGATTGGGAAGTCTTAGTTATGGAATGCAGAATTCACATACAATAATTCTACTAGCGAATCTTCAAGTTCCTCACCTTTTTTCTATACTTATGGTTTTAACCCAAAAATGATTACTGCAGACATTGACACCCAACCTAGTACCTGCAGCCCATGAGATCCATGAACACCTCACTGACATTCACATCATTGATAAAAAGAATTTAGGATATGCCAAAAAAAGTATAAGGAGTTTGCTGACAAGCATAGGAAAGCTGAACAGTCATACAATATTGGAGCTCAAGAGTGGCTATCTACCAAATATTTATGCTTTAAAGGTCAAAATAAATTTCAGCCTAAGTTCATGGGGTCTTTTAAGATCCTAAAAGGGGGTCATGCAGAATATGAGGGAAATGCTATATTACATTTAGAGGTTGTCTATTCTATCTTGTTGATTGGAAGGGTTATGGTCCTGAGAGTAGGTCTTGGGGACCTGTGGATCACATATACAGACTCCCCACGTGGTAAGAAGGTTTCATTTACAACATCCCACCAAGCCCAAACCCATGGGGAGGACATTGGGACCTTGGAGGGGTGTACTGTCATGGCTGCCGCAAACGCACTTACACATCCATGACCCAGAATGGGATTCTTGTGCAGTCTAGTATATTTTGACTGTGTAATGTGCGTCAGGTGGCCATGCCCACCCTGGAAGACCGTGGACCTCGCGATTTTGTTTTTTGTGCACGGCTGAGATAAAAACTGCACCCAAATGCAACTTGCATGTTATTCGTGTTACTTACTTGCGTTACTTACCATTTTTAAGGCTTCCTGCATGAAATCTGCATCTTTTGGGCTCTTCCTTTTACTGTCACACCATCCTGCAAGTTGGCTATTTGTTTGGAGTCCTTATCATTCGTTTCTCCTGCTTTTCAGGGAGCACAGGAGTTTACTGAGATCTTCCAGCTGCTTTACTGCTCCGTAGGTGGAACTTGGGGATGTGTAAAAGAAAAGGAAAATACACTTTACCAATAGAGGAACTGTTGCTACAATTTGGTAAGGTGCATGCATAACTTTGATGTGGAAAAGTACTTACTATAATATTTGTGCTTGAGCAACATCTCTTACAGAATTTCTGAAGTTCCAGAAAAAAGGAACACGACTGTATGTGAGCAATATTCAAAAGCGCTTTTTTTTTTGTTCTTCTTTGCCAACACTGTGTTCCTAAAGTCTTGTGTGGAAAATATTGGATTTCTAATATGATCACTGACCATGTCATGAGTAATGTAATATGTTATGTCATAAGCAGTGCATTGCGGAGGAGCGAGTTATAGTTGGCTCAGCTAACTATTACTGCTGAATTTCTCTGGTTTTGAATGAGTGAAATGTCAGCCTAACTATAATTTCCCTGCAACCTCTGGGTTTTTCAGTGAATTTCTAAGATTATTTTTAATTATATTTCCTAACTATAATGTCCCTGTAACCTTTGTTGTTTTCAGTGAATTTCTTAGGTTTTTAAAATGCTAATTCCTATCTATAATGTCCCTGTAACCTTTGGTTTTTTTCAGTGAATTTCTATGGTTTTTAAAGTAGTAGTCACGTTTGTAGAGTGATGGAGAAAGCGGGAGGGGCATCCGACCAGCTCTCAGGAATTCTGCTGTGTAGGATTTACAGGAGATCCCAGGAGGGCGTCTTGGCCCCCAAGGTCACTCAGGAGTAAAGTGTACTTCATCCCCCAACCAGTAGTGCACCAGGAGCCGCGTTTGCAGAGTGGTGGAGAAAGGGCGCGTGCCCTCCGAACACCTCTTAGCAATCCCGCTGTGTGGGTCTTACTCGAGGTAACAGGAGGGGTAGTTGGGCACCAAGGATGTCCTTGGGGGCCAACTACTCCTCCTGTTCCCTCCAGTAAGTCCCACACAGCAGGATTGCTGAGAAGATGTCAGAGGCCACGCCCCCTTTCTCCACCACTCTGCAGACGCACCTCCTGGCACACTACTAGTTGGGGTATGAAGTCCCCTTGGCTCTAGAGGGTCCTTGTGGGCCAACAAGTCCTCCATTACCTCCAGTAAGTCCCACACAGTGGGTCTGCTAAGAGGTTTTCGGTGGCCACACCCCCTTTCTCCACCACTCTGCAAATACACCTCCAGGCGCATTACTAGTTGGGGGATGATGAAGTCCCCTTGGCTCTTCAGGGTCCTTGGGGGCCAACTAGCCCTCCTGTTACCTCCAATAAGACCCACACAGCTGCTTTGCGGAGAGGTCATCAGAGGCTACGCCCTCTTTCTCCACCACTCTGCAAACGCAGCTCCTGGTGCACTACTGCTTCGGGGATGAAGTCCATTTTAGTCCTGAGGCCCTCAGCAGGCAAGAGGACCTCATCCCCCCACCAGCAGTGTGCCGAGAGGTGTGTTTGCGGAGTGGTGGAGAAAGGGGGTGTGGCCTCCGACCGCCTCTCAGCAATCCCACTGTGTGGGGAATACTGGAGGTAACAGAAGGTCTTGTAGGCCCCTAAGGACCCTCAGTAGCCAAGGGGACTTCATCCCCCAACCAGGAACGCGCCAGGAGGTGCATTTGCAGAGTAGTGGAGAAAGGGGGTGGGGCCTCCTGCGAGTTGCCCGCTTTTTTTTTTTTCATTTTTAGGAAGGGGGACCATGTGACCCCCCTTCCCTGGACCATTTTGCGCCCGGGGACCCATTGCCCTGGGGCCTTATCCTTTTTCTATCAAAAAATGGGGGGGCTGCGAGGCCCCCCTCCCAGCGCATTTCGGTTCCTGGGACCCCATCGCAAGGGCCCTGGGCTTTATTTATTTTTTTAATACTGCAAAAAGAGGGGGCATGCCCATTTTTTTTTTTAAAAAGGGAGGAGGGCCGATTCCAGCCCCTATGTATATATATATATATATATATATATCTGGATTTCTCTCACCCTTGGTTCCGCGGTGAAGGATTACGAGCCACGCCGGTAGCAGTTTTTCAATTCCGTTTATTTAGTGGGCACAAAAACGACGCGTTTCGACTCCAGCCGGAGTCTTGGTCACATGACCTGGCCTGAGTTCTCGCTTTTTTTTATATACAAGTTTACGTCCAACATGACGTTTCAGTGAAATGCATGGAATATATATATTTTAAAGGGGAGGGGGGCCGTGTGGGGCCCCCTTCCCCATGCCGATTTCAGCCCCGGGGACCCCATTCCCCGAGGACAGGCCTCATATTTACATTTTTTATAAATGGGGAGGGGGCCCCCTCCCTGGGCCAGCTTCAGCCCCAGGGACCCCATCCCCCAGGGCCTGGCCTCTCTGCTAGGGACCACCAGAGAGCCTCAAGTCCCTCATGGTCCCTGCTGGCTCCCCGTCCGGCATTGCTTTTGGACAGAGGGAGCTGCTAACTCTTCTAATTCTGCTCTGCTTCGTGGAAGCAAGAGCATTTTTAATGCTCTTGCTTCCACAAAGCGGAGCAGTGTTTGCTATGGCACTGCTCCTGCCAAGCCATAGCAAACTGTAATGTCCCGGGGGTGGGCACCCCGGGACATTGCTGGAGACAGCCCTGGGGGGGTGGTGGTCCCCAGGGCCATGTAGGGATCCTAGATAGGCCGCACAGCCCCACTCCTTTATTCAAATTAGCCCTGGGGAGGGGGTGGTCCCCAGGGTGCCCACCCTGGGACATTGCTGTTTGCTATGACAGGGCTGGGCTGTGTCATAGCAAACTCTGCTTTGCTTCACTGAAGCAAGAGCAGGGAAACCTGCACTCGCTTCAACGAAGCAAAGCAGAATTGCTTTTGAGCAAGGGGAGCTGCATGTCAGCAGCTCCTTGCTCAAAAGCAATGCCGGCTCCCACAGGAGGCGGGGAGCGGCGGGACCGTGGGGGCATTGTGGCTCCCCCACGGTCCCCAAAGCAGAGGGCCGGCCCCAGGGGATGGGGTCCCCAGGGCCAGAAGTGGCCCAGGAGGGGGGCCACGCGGCGGGGGGCTGGTGGGGCGATGAGGTCCTCTTGTGTCCTGAGGACCTCAGGACACAAGTGGAGTTCATCCTCTGAGCAGCAGTGCTCCAGAAGCCGTGTTTGCAGCGTGGTGTAAAAAGGGACGTGGCCTCGGAACACCTCTCTGCAACACAGCTCTGTGGCGCTTACTGGAAGTACCTGGTGGGCTACTTGACCCCCAGGGACCCTCAAGATTCAAGGGGACTTAATCCCCCAACTTACAACGTGCCAGGGGGCGCCTTTGCACAGTGGTGCAGGGAGGGGGCGGGGCCTGATATAACAAGTTAGCAATCCTGCTGTGTGGGACTTACTGGAGGTTAAAAGGGGTAGTTGGCCCCCAAGGTTGACGTTGGGGGCTAACTATCCCTCCTGGTACCTTCGCTAAATCCCACACAGTGGGATTGCTAAAAAGTGTTTGGAGGCCACGCTCACCTTTCTCCACCACCCTGCAAACGCGACTGCTATGTTATAGTTAGAAATTAGCATTAAAAAAACCTTTGAAATTCACTGAAAAAATCATAGGTTTCAGGGACGTTATAGTTAGAAATTAGCATTTAAAAAACCTTAGAAATTCACTGAAAAAACCATAGGTTTCAGGGACGTTAGAGTTTGTTGGACATTTCACTCGTACAAAACCAGTGAAATTCCGCCGTTATAGTTAGTTGAGCTAACTATAACTCGCGCCCCCGCAATGCACTGCTGATGACGTCACATATTACATCATTCATGACATGGTCAGTGACATCACTGATGACATCACTGATGACATCTCAAATGACATCACTGATGACATCACTGATGACTTCATCCACATGAAAATCTGATGCACCTCCTCACACCCTAATATAACCTTTGATACACCCACTCTAAAATACAGACTACCATTTTCGAAACCATAGACACACCAATACCAGTTACTACATACGCACTCACTGATTCCTAGGTCTACACACACATCCACTCATTCACCCATACAGTCACTCATACATACAGTCACTCATCAATACAACACTATCATATGCACTCATACACCTATACAGACACTGACACACCACCACTCATCCAGAGTTACTCACACACCTAGTCAGTCATGCAAAGAATCAATCACACTTCCATTTACTCACCTATACAGTTATACACACACCACCTCACTTATTCATACAGATACTAACGCATACTTACTCTCTTATACAATCACTGATACAAGTACACACTCATCCATACAGCCACTCTCACAATCACTGACTCTCACGTATACTCATTTATATACTCCAACTCTCACATACACTGCCTTTTTGATATGTAGTTACTTGGACATGTACCACTGAGACATCCATTCACTCACCAACACACCCATACACACACTCACCCACCCATACAGCTGTTTCCACATGCACTCTTGAACCCATACACCCAGTGAATCAACCACTCACACATCTATGCACAGAGTCATACACCTCCTACCCACGCACACATACACTCAGGCACCCATACAAATACTCAGGCAACCAATCAATAACCCATATAGACACTCATGTAGCTACTCACCAACCCATGCAGCAGCTTACACAACAACAGACGGACTAATACAGGCATTCACACAGTTTAGTCACTAACCCATGCATTCAGTAAGACACATTTAATCACTCACTTATACAGTCAGTCACGCACCTACTAAATCTTCCATCCAGACACTTATACACCCACTCATTCTTCAATACACCTTGGCATATATAAAAAACATTTAATCTTTATAGAAACACACAGTCACTGGATGATGTCATCAGTGATGTCATTTGAGATGTCATCAGTGATGTCATCAGTGATGTCATTTGAGATGTCATCAGTGATGTCACTGACCATGTCATGAATGATGTAATATGTGACGTCATCAGCAGTGCATTGCGGGGGCGCAAGTTATAGTTAGCTGAACTAACTATAACGGCGGAATTTCACTGTTTTTGTACGAGTGAAATGTCCAACTAACTATAACGTCCCTGAAACCTATGGTTTTTTCTATATATATATATATATATATCTATATCTAGAGGTCGGAGAGCACCAATAAACTGTTCTGCACCAATTTGTGGTCCGTGCTCCGTTTGTGGTGAGGATTCCCAGGTGGTTGACGGAGTTGTTGTGGATATCTATATATATATATATATATATATATATATATATATATATATATATATTCACTGAAAAAACCATAGGTTTTAGGGACAGTTATAGTTAGTTGGACATTTCACTCGTACAAAACCCGTGAAATTCCCCCGTTATAGTTAGTTCAGCTAACTATAACTCGTGCGCCCGCAATGCACTGCTGATGACGTCACATATTACATCACTCATGACATGGTCAGTGACATCACTCATGACATCACTGATGACATCTCAAATGACATCACTGATGACATCACTGATGACATCATCCTTGTGATAGAGTGGCAGACCTCCTCTCACCCTAATATAACCTTTGATACACACACTCAAAAATACAAACTAACATTTTCAAAACAATGGAAATACCAATACCAGTTACAACACACCTATTCAGTAATTCCAAGATCTACACACACATCCACTCATTCACCAACAGTCCCTATACAGTCACTCATACATGTACTCACTCATCATATGTACTCATACACCTATACATCTTGTTACACACCGCCCGTCATCCATAGAGTTACTCACACACATAGTCACACATGCAAACAAAGTATCAAACATCCATTTACTTGCATATACAGTTATACACACACTACCACACTTACTTCTACAAAAACTTACACATACTTACTCTCTTAAACAATCACTTATAGAAACACCTACTTATTTGTACAGGAACTCTTCCAATCTCTCACTCTCACATATACTCACTTATATACACCAATACTCACATATACTAGTTTAAAACATATGTAGTTACTCATAAAGACACTATTGAGACAGTCATTCACTCACTAACACACCCATACACATACTCATCCACCTATACAGTCCTGCACACATGCTGTCTTCAACACATGCAAACAGTGAGTCACTCATTCATGCATCTATGACGGGGGAATTTCTATGGTTTTGTACGAGTGAAATGTCCAACTAACTAGAACGCCCCTGAAACCTATGGTTTTTTCAGTGAATTTCTAAGGTTTTTTAAATGCTAATCTCTAACTATAACGTGCCTGAAACCTATGGGTTTTTCAGTGAATTTCTAAGGTTTTTTAAATGCTAATTTCTAACTATAACGTGCCTGAAACCTATGGTTTTTTCAGTGAATATATATATATATTTATTATACTATGTATACATGTGAAAATGTCTCGGTCCCCTGTTTACCTCGGTGGCACGGAAAAAATGGGTGGAACTGACGTCAGCACGCCGACGAGGTCCTCTTATGGCTCCGATGACGTCATACAGTGTCGCGAGCGGAGCCGAGCTCGTTGACGTGGGAGAGCTAGGAAAGAATTTCCGTGGAATGCTGGTGCAGGGGATATTCACCTAAGTGTTCAGGCTAGTCCTTTGGGAGCAACTGTTTATGTTGCCACTCCAGAAACCGAAACCAGTGATCCGAGGGCAGAGGCCCTGCAGATGGCACACGAGGTGGGGTGCCCAGTCGTGTGCACCGGCGGGGCAGCGAAGTGACAAGCACCACAACCCACAAAAAAGGTAACGAGGGCACTGAATAACACAGGATCTTCTCTTTGTATCTGGCAGGAACAACGAAGTTAAAATGCCCTAGTACCAAAATGTAGAATTAGTGCTACAACGGTCTTCAAGAGGACCTGCGATGCCGCTTCTGCCTCCCGTACCCTGGAGGCGGCACATGGGTCACGCGGTACGGTCATACTGCGGTGGGACGCACACTCTTTGACCTCTCATGGCACTGCTCCACACTTCAGGGAGGACGCTTTCCATTAGCTATGTTTTCTGATGACATGTCGCGCCGGCCCCGTCCAACATCAGAACTCCTTTAGATCCAAACAGACTCTTCCACTCTCTCACCGGAAGTGAAACCAGGCCACGCGGACACTTTCACAATACAACAGCCGGGAATGCACTTTTGGTAAAAAACACATTCCTTCCTCCTAATTAATCAAATAAATGTCTCACTGAAGAACAGGGGCCAGCTTCGATCAGTAAACAGCCGTTACAACGACTTTTTTACTTTGCGATACCATTACAACGCATGCATTACAACGCATGCGTTGTACATCACGAAGTCATTACTACGCATTTTTTTAGAACGCAGGGTCATTTACCACGCATGCCTTTACAACTAATTTTGTTGTAAAGGTATGTATGGTAAATGACCATGCGTTCTAAAAAACATGTAGACGATCCCTGTCGTTGTAAGGAAACAGAGGCTGTTCCGTTTCCTCACAATGACGTGCACCGCCCCTCAGAGATGACGTGAAGCAGGAACCACGAGGAGAGAGGAACCATGAGGAGTGAGAGGTAAGGGGGATTGGGCATGGGGTTGGGGTTTCTTTTCTAGGGTTTAGGGTAGTGCAGTGGTGTTTGGGTGGTGTAGGGGGTCGTGCTGGGGGTAGTGTTTTAGGGTTTAGGATAGTGCAGTGGTGTTTGGGTAGTGTAGGGGGTCGTTCTGGGGGTAGTGTTTTAGGGTTTAGGGTAGTGCAGTAGTGTAGGGGGTCGTGCTGGGGTAGTGTTTTAGGGTTTAGGGTAGTGCAGTGGTGTATGGGTAGTGTAGGGGGTCGTGCTGGGGTAGTGTTTTAGGGTTTAGGTAGTGCAGTGGTGTTTGTGTAGTGTAGGGGGTCATGCTGGGGGTAGTGTTTTATGGTTTAGGGTAGTGCAGTGGTGTTTGGGTAGTGTAGGGGTCGTGCTGGGGTAGATTTAGGGTAGTGCAGTGGTGTTTGGGTAGTGTAGGGAGTCATGCTGGGGTAGTGTTTTAGGGTTTAGGGTAGTGCAGTGGTGTTTGTGTAGTATAGGGGGTTGTGCTGGGGGTAGTGTTTTAGGTTTATGTTAGTGCAGTGGTGTTTGGGTAGTGTAGGGGGTAGTGCTGGGGTAGTGTTTGAGGGTTTAGGGCAGTGCAGTGGTGTTTGTGTAGTGAAGGGGGTCATGCTGTGGGTAGTGTTTTAGGGTTTAGGGTAGTGCAGTCGTGTTTGTGTAGTGTAGGGGGTCGTGTTTTAGGGTATAGGGTAGTGCAGTGGTGTTTGGGTAGTGTAGGGGTCATGCTGGGGTTAGTGTTTTAGGGTTTAGGGTAGTGCAGTGGTGTTTGGGTAGTGTAGGGGGTCGTGCTGGGGGTAGTGTTTTAGGGTTTAGGGTAGTGCAGTGGTGTTTGTGTAGTGTGGGAGGTCATGCTGGGGGTATATTTAGGGTTTAGTGTAGTGCAGTGGTGTTTGGGTAGTGTAGGGAGTCGTGCTGTGGGTAGTGTTTTAGGGTAGTGCAGTGGTGATTGGGTAGTGTAGGGAGTCGTGCTGTGGGTAGTGTTTTAGGGTAGTGCAGTGGTGATTGGGTAGTGTAGGGAGTCGTGCTGGTGGTAGTGTTTTAGGGTTTAGGGTAGTGCAGTTATGTTTGGGTAGTGTAGGGTGTCGTGCTGGGGGTAGTGTTTTAGGGTTTAGGGTAGTGCAGTGGTGTTTGGGTAGTGGAGGGGGTAGTGTTTTAGGGTTTAGGGTAGTGCGCCCAACCAGCCACAATATCCGTGGACAAAGGGGATCCTGACTCTTTGGAACGCTCCGTCAATTGAATAATTTGGGTCAAGGGCCCTACCACGTCCAAGACCTATCAATTCCTTTCTTGGGATCCCTCATATACTTGGAGAAAAAGGTACATAGTTTCTCATCAATTTCAGGCGTGTGTGCCACCTCAGTGAGGGCCTGGGGCATTCTCCCCTCATCCTATTCTTGACCTCCCTTTCAAGGGGTTGATGGATTTTCCCCACCACATACTCTGCCACTTTGGCGTCAGGTGTCCACTCTGCCGACCTAGGATGGTAAATTTGGGTAGGCTCGAACATGTCCGAGTGGACCCCGTCCCCAACCGGGGACTGAGAGGAGTGGGACTCTGGATGCCAGGGACGCCCCGAGTCCTTATCCTCATCAGAGGAGAAATCGTCCTCCGATACACCCTCTCCCTCTAAGGGAAACCCGCCATCGGGGTCTACAATATTGGTGACAGTGTCGCAATTTTCTCCGGGCCCCTCCTCCTCCCGGCAGGGTGCATGTTTTAGCGTTCGCGCACTCTTGAGGAAGGTCTCCGTAAGTTTATCAAATCCTTCCAAGTGCCCTGCGTTATGCTTAACGGCCCTTTTATTCCCCATCTGGGAGCTACTTGGACCCGCCACCACCAGATCTGGGTCACTGAACACCCCAGGGATGCTTTTCGCCAGCTTATCAACCTGATCCCTAAGAGGAGCCAGCGCCCTAGAAATAGCCAGAGAGAGGGCTTGGTCCACTGCTGGAGGGAGAAGTTGGGGGCCATTCCACCTCCACTTCCTGGTAGGAGGAGTAAAAATGGTCTTCTGGAGAAGACATGATAGCAGAGGGTGTGAGCACAGAACAAATGCCCTTAAAATCCTTAAGACAGCCCCCTCGCCGGTGCTCCAACAGCTGGGCTTTCCCCGAAGCTGTTATAAGAATAGACTGAGGCGCAATACCAATTACCACCACCAGGTGGCGCTGGTCACTAATGTGGCCGTGTGGGGAAATCACTGCGTAGCGGTGTCAAAATTAGGCGAGGGTTGGTCGGGAATCAAGCGGACACTAAAGGAGTGACCGGATTCCCAAACGCGCGTAAAGACCAGCGGGAGCGCTCGACGGAGCTGCCTCGCTCGGACCAGACGCGCCTGACAGGATCTCACCGCGCTCAGAGCACACAGCGGGAGAAACTGCGAGGGGGAGAACGCGCTCGGGCAAGAGCCTGCTGCGCAGGGAATATGAAACAATACCAAGGCAATAATGCTAATAACGTGCACAAGAAACCGCTATGCAAACAGCAACAACGTCAGATTAAGCCAAGAATGTAAGGAATGCACTTAACTGATGAGCAGTGAAGAAAGAGGAAGCGGAAGGGACGTCACGATATTATATACGATGGACTGTGATATGATTGGACTATAGTTGCCTTGGAGACTACCTCCCTAATGGTTCATGAGTTGTGTAGTCTTTTGTTTAATGATTGTTGTGTTACGTTTTCTTTGAACTGCTATGCAAATAAAGTGAGGAAAGATATGCATAATCCTCGCCTCTGTCCTGCCATAGAGTTCATTAAACTTTATTTGATCTGATTTAGAAACATAGATCATAAAAGTGTACATAAAAACAGTAAATCCTCTTTCCTAATACAATACAGTGAGAATTAATTAAAACCAGTAGGTAAAAACGGGTGTTACAAAGCCCGGTTCAGAGCAACCTCAGGTTAACAGAATCGTAAAGTTCAATGTTTCGCAAGATCAATCTCATGTACTTCATGCAAAATACGCAATAAGGGGTCCAAGTAAGATGTAACGCTCCAATACCTGACCAGTTTGCACTTTATAAAACTGCAGAAAAACTAAAAATAAAAAGTGTTTTGCACACTTCTGTCATTGGGCTATATGTGGGCTACATCTGGGTGATATGTGGGCTACATTTGGGCTCTTTTTTCTCTGGTGGCCATCTTGGGAGACTTATTTGTTATGAAGTTTCCTAATTTCGTCATTTACTGCAGTCTCCTCAGTAGGAAATACTTTCAGTTTTTTACTTTGATTCCATCAAGAAGGCATTCAGATGTGTCACACATTTGCCATAAATTCAGAATGTTAGCACTCTAGTTGTTCATTAGATCACTGTAGTAAAGCTACTGCTCACCAGGGAGTTAACTGGAAGTCTACTGCTGGTATTGAAAGTGATTGTTTCAGTCTGCATGTCAGAATTTTCTAATGAAATAGAAGAGGATTTGAGATCTCACTTAAAACATGCCCTAAATTTTCTTTCTGCAGCACTAACCATCGTTTCTATGGCAAAATGAACCCCCTAATTTTGTTCCTTTTTAAATTAAATGTTTTAAGTGTTACCAGTTTATTCCTATCAAGATGGCTTCGGGTGTGCCATACTTTTGTCATAAGTAAGACTGTTAGTGCTCTAGTTGTTCTTTAGAACACTCTGGGAAGCTGCAGTAGAACACAAAGGCATCAACTGACAGACTGCTCCTGTTGAAATATAACAGGAAAATATTTGAGATCTCACTTAAAACATGTACTAATTTTTCTTTCTACAGCACTAACCATAATTTCTATGACAAAATGAACCCCCTCATTTTGTTCCTTTTTAAATTAAATGTTTTAAGAGTTACCAGTTTATTCCAATCAAGATGGCTTCAGGTGTGCCATAATTTTGTCATAAGTAAGACTGTCAGCGCTCTAGTTGTTCTTTAAAACACTCTGGGAAGCTGCAGTAGAACACAAAGGCATCAACTGACAGGCTGCTCCTGTTGAAATATAACAGTCTCTGCCCTTGTTGGATGTACATGTTTTACTGAGAATGTCAGACTTCATTCTCACATGACTGAGAAAGATAATGTGAATTTACAGACAATATGCTCTCATTTTAGCTTCTGGAGCACCTTCCAAAACTCTATGGGACAAGCATGTGAAAATAGTTTTCTCTCAAACATGATTCATGATATCCCAGCAGAAGGTATTTCACAGGGTAAAATCACCTTAGAACACACCACAATTCCTGAAATTAGTATGGTACCATCAACAAATGAATTCTAATGTAACTAAGGTCTGTTATCACCCTTTATAGTTCTCCTTTTGGTAACCCTCAAAATCTTCGATTCACTACAATGCATTTCAATGGGGTACTATCATTTATATTGGTCCCAAGATGGCTGCCAGCAATTCCAGGATGAAGTGCTGACAGCCAATCAGATCTCACGATGACATGTGTGGTTAGGCTCCGCCCAGATATATATGTGTTTTCTTTTTCAAATTTCTCAGGAACTACTGAACGGATTTACACCATTGAACCAAAAGGCACGACTCTGAACCAAGGGCTACCTTTTTGCCAAATTTGGTGTAATTCCGTTCAGCAGTTCGGGCTGTAGCTGCGATGTAAGGTTCCTATGGAAAATTGCATGGGGAAAACACGTTTTGGGACCCCCCTTTTTTCTCGGCCCCCGCTTGCCGAATCACCCCGAAACTTTCAGGATAGGAGCGGACCGGAGCGGGCCATAAGTTTTGAAAATTTCGCTAAGATTCGTCAACCGGCGCCAAAGTTATTTCAAATAGAATGTTGTGGATTTCCTATGGAAAATAGGTCCTAACTATAACTATCTACTGGCGACCGCCAGTAGATAATATATCTATATCTATCTCCCCACCCCCGGGACATTGCCGTTTGCTATGGCAGGGCGGGAGCACGGCTTCCGCCCTGCCATAGAAAACACTGCTCTTGCTTCAACGAAGCAAAGCAGAATTGCTTTTGGGCAAGGGGAGCTGCATGTTAGCAGCTCCCCTTGCCCAAAAGCAATGCCGGCTCCCGCAGGAGGTGGAGAGCCGGCAGGGACTGTGGGGGCTTTGGGGCTCCCCCCACGGTCCCCAACTTGAGGGCCGGCCCCGGGGCCAGAAGTGGTCCGGGAGGGGGCCACTCGGCCCCCCTACCCTTTAATTTTGTTATTTTTTTTTTTTTTTTTAAACGGAAGGCTGGCCCCGGGGGATGGAGTCCCCGGGGCCATTATTGGCCTTAGGGGGGGGGCCTGGTGGCCCCCCTCCACAAAAAATTCCAGGCTGGCCAGGCCCCAGGGGATGGGGAGGGGGGCCACGCAGCCCCCCTCCCGGCAAAAATTAAACAAAAACGAGGCTGGACCCCAGGGGATGGGGTCCCCGAAGCCAGAAGTGGCCATGGGGAGGGGGTCTACACAGCCCCCCTACCGGCAAAAATAAAATTTAAAAACGAGGCCAGGCCCCGGGGATGGGGTCCCCAGAGCCAATAGTGGCCCAGGGAAGGAGGGCCACGCGGCCCCCTTCCCTGTTTTTTTTTATAACTAAAAAAATGCTCAGGCCCTTGGGGATGGGGTCCCCAGGGCCCAAAAAATGTTAAGAGAAGGGGGGCCACACAGCCCCCTTCTAACAAAAGAAAAAGAAAACAGAAGCCCGCATCTTGCTGGAGGCCCCGCCCCCTCCCTGCACCACTCTGCAAACGCGCCTCCTGGAGCGTTTTGGGTTGGGGGATGAAGTCCCCTAGCATCTTATGGGTCCTTAGGAGCCAACTAGCCCACCAGGTGCCTCCAGTAAGCCCTACCCAGTGGGATTGCTGAGAGGTGGTCAAAGGCCATGCCCCTTTTTACACCACTCTGCCTCTTGGCGCATTGCTGGTGGGTCGATGAGGTGCTCTTGTGTCCTGAGGACCTCAGGACACAAGTAGACTTCATCCCCCAAGCAGCAGTGCACCAGGAGGTGCGTTCGCAGAGTGGTGTAAAAAGGGGGCGTGGCCTCAGACCACTCTCAGCAATCCAGCTGCGTGGGGCTTACTGGAGGTACCTGGTGTGCTAGTTGGCCCCCAGGGACCCTCAGGAGGCAAGGGGACTTCATCCCCCAACCAAGAGCGCGCCAGAAGGTGCGTTTGCAGAGTGGTGGACAAAGGGGGCGTGGCCTGTGTCCACCTATCAGCAATGCCACTATCTGGGGCATACTGGAGGTATCAGGTAGGCTAGTTGGCCCCTAAGGACACCCAGCAGTGAAGTGGACTTTAATCCCCATGCAAGAGCACGTCAGGAAGCGCGTTTGCAGAGTGTGGGGAAAGGAGGCGAGGCCTGCTATGAGAACTTAGCAATGCTGCTGTGTGGGACTTACTGGAGGTGATAGGAGGGGTAGTTGGCCCCCAAGGTTGTCCTTGGGTGCCAATTACCCCTCCTGTTATCTCCACTAAGTCCCACACAGTGGGATTGCTAAGAGGTCTTTGGAGGCCATGCCCCCCTTTCTCGACCACTATGCAAACGCGCCTGCTGGCACAGTACTGGTTGGGGGATTAAGTCCACTTTACTCCTGAGGGACTTTGGGGGCCAAGAAGCCCTCCTGGTACATCCTGTAAGTCCTACGCAGTGGAATTCCTGAGCGCTGGTTGGAGGCCCAGCCTTCTTTCTCCAGCACTCTGCAAACATGACTACCAGTTAAAGAAGCATTTGTAATGTAATAGGTCTCGCATTTGCAAGAGTTAGAGCTATTGGCGTTGTAAATCTAAAAGTTTTTTACTAATATTTTTTGGAGTGGAGTGGATGTACTTTGTGTGTAGTGGAATTATGTGGTATGTTGTGCAGTGAAGTTATGTGGATAGAAATTATGTGGTATTTAGTGTATAGGAATTATGTAGAGTGGGATTATGTGTTATGTGAGAGTAATTATGTGGTATGGTAGTCTGTGTTATGGAGTGCTAACCTCAGGTTTAGGATTCCTCGTTTCCATAGAAGCTAAATTATGAACTCAATGAGACAAAAAAAAGAAGGAATCACTGAGGAGCACTTCTGGACCTAGTCAGAGGTATGAGCAGGGCCACTGGAATTATGCAACTGTTTGGCTGCCCTGCCTTTCGCACAATTATTCATTTTCCGCATTGGCCACATAATCAATCATCTGCTGCCTAATCTGCAGATTTGAACAAAAAAAGCCTTTTTTCTAGCTCAAACGGCTCAAACGTTACCAAAAATGCAGCGACAAGTGTTACAGCGTGGTGGAAGGTCCTTTGCAAACCTAGAATGGTCACCTGTTACTTATTGCTAAATGTGCGTGTTAAATTGGTACTAATGGTGTGCAAGCCACTCTTGCTTCTTTCTGCGCCTCTCTTGCCTTATCCTGCATTTCTGTTGCTTCTTTCTGCACCTTTCTTTCTTTTTCTGCACTTCTCTTGCCTCTTTCTGCAGATCATATCTACTTTCTGCACCTCTTTTGCCTCTTACTGCACCTCTGTTGCCTCATTCTGCACCTCATTTGCTTCTTTGTGCACCCCTCTTGCCTCTTTCTGCATCTCTGTTGCCTCTTTCTGCACCCCTCTTCCCTCTTTCTGCTCCCCTGTTCCTTCTTTCTGCACTACTCTTGCTTCTTTCTGCACCCCTCTTCCCTCTTTTTGCACCCCTCTTGCCTCTTTCTGCACCTCTCTTGCTTCTTTCTGCACCTCTCTTGCTTCTTTCTGCACCACTCGTGCTTCTTTCTGCACCCCTGTTGCCTCTTTCTGCACCTCTGTTGCTTCTTTCTGCACTACTCTTGCTTCTTTCTGTGCCTCTCTTGCCTCTTTCTGCATTTCTGTTGCTTCTTTCTGCACCTTTCTTTCTTTTTCTGCATTTCTCTTGCCTATTTCTGCAAATCATATCTACTTTCTGCACCTCTTTTGCCTCTTTCTGCACCTCACTTGCTTCTTTGTGCACCCCTCTTGCCTCTTTCTGCATCTCTGTTGCCTCTTTCTGCACCCCTCTTCCTGCTCCTCTGCTCCTTCTTTCTGCACTTCTTTTGTTTCTTTCTGCACCCCTCTTCCCTCTTTTTGCACCCCTCTTGCCTCTTTCTGCACCTCTGTTGCTTCTTTCTGCACTACTCTTGCTTCTTTATGCACCTCTCTTGCTTCTTTCTGCACCACTCATGCTTCTTTCTGCACCCCTGTTCCTTCTTTCTGCACTTCTTTTGTTTCTTTCTGCACCTCTTGCTTCTTTCTGCATCCCTTTTGCCTCTTTCTGCACCCCTCTTGCCTCTTTCTGCACCTCTGTTCCTTCTTTCTGCACCTCTCTTGCTTCTTTATGCACCCTTCTTTCCTCTTTCTTCACCCCTGTTGCCTCTTTCTGCTCCTCTTTTGCCTCTTTCTGCACACACAGGGCTACTTTTAAACTGACCTCAGGTTCAAAAGGGCACACATGCAAGTGCAGAAAAGGGCTGCTGGCCTCTAAACTGCCATGCCCTATTATATGCTAGGGACTTACAGGTAGTTTCAATCCCCCTGCCCTATTATGTACTAGGGCCTTACAGGGGAGGTCATGCCAATCACAGGGATACCCCAACCCATAGTATACCCTAGTGTATGTAGGTGTTTTCACTGTATTCTAAGTGTCTTTCAGCACAGCACTGGCTCTGGGCCGGGTTAGGCAGAGCCCAGGGTTAGTCAGAGTCAGTTACCACCAGTACCAGTCAGCAAAAAGTTGGGGGGTGCCCAGGGCACAGCATGACTTTGCAACAAGGCCTCTTTCTGCACCTCTGTTGGTTCTTTCTGCATATCTCTTGCTTCTTTCTGCACCTTTCTTCCTCTTTCTGGACTTCTGTTGCCTCTTTCTGCATTTCTCTTGCTTCTTTCTGCACCTTTCTTCCTCTTTCTGCACATGTCCTACCTCTGTAGGCATAGTTAGAAATTTTCATTTAAAACGTTATAGTTAGAATTTAGCATTTAAAAAACCTTTGAAATTCACTGAATAAACCATAGGTTTCAGGGATGTTATAGTTAGAATTTAGCATTTAAAAAACCTTTGAAATTCACTGAAAAAACCATAGGTTTCAGGGACGTTATAGTTAGAAATTAGCATTTAAAAAAACCTTAGAAATTCACTGAAAAAACCATAGGTTTCAGACACGTTATAGTTAGAAATTAGCATTTAAAAAACCTTTGAAATTCACTGAAAAAACCATAGGTTTTAGGGACAGTTATGTTTAATTGGACTTTTCACTCGTACAAAACCCGTGAAATTCCCCCGTTATAGTTAGTTCAGCTAACTATAACTCGCGCCCCCGCAATGCACTGCTGATGACGTCACATATTACATCACTCATGACATGGTCAGTGACATCACTGATGACATCACTGATGACATCTCAAATGACATCACTGATTACATCATCCATGTGATAATTTGATGCATCTTCTCACACTCTAATATAACTTTTGATACACCCACTGTAAATTGCAGACTGCCATTGTCAAAACCATAGACACTCCAACACCAATAACTACATACCCACTCACTGATTCTTAGGTCTATACACACATCCACTCACTCACCCGTACAGTCACTCATACTTATGGTCACTCAGTACGGGACTATCATATGCACTCATACACCTATATAGACACTCACACACCGCCACTCATCCATAGAGGTACTCACACACCTAGTCAGTCATGGAAATAATTAATCACACTGCCATTTAGTCACCTATATAGTTATACACACACCAGCTCACTTACTCATACAAATACTAGGACATTCTTACGCTCTTATACAATCACTGCTACAAGTACACACTCATCCATACAGCCACTCTCACAATCACACCCCCTCACTTATACCCATTTATATACTCCAACACACATATATACTGCCTTTCACATATGTAATTACTCACACATGTACCACTGAGGTATACATTCACTCACTAACACACCCATACAGATACTCACCCACCCATACAGTCCATCACAGATGCACTCTTGAAACCATGCACCCAGTGAATCACCCACTCACACATCTATGCGCAGTCACACACACCCCACCCACACAAACACTCAGGCACCCATACAGATACTCAGACAACCAATCAATAACTCATATAGACACTCATGTAGCTATTTACAAACCCATGCAGCCACTTACACAGCAACAGACAGACGGATAAAGACATTCACACAGTTTAGTCACTAACCCATGCATTTAGTAAGATACGTTTAATCACTCACTTATAGAGTCAGTCACGCACCTACTAAATCATCCATCCAGACACTTATACACCGACTCATTCTTCAATACACCTTGGCATATATATTAAACATATTTAAACTTTATAGAAACACACAGTCACTGCATGATGTCATCAGTGATGTCATTTGAGATGTCATCAGTGATGTCATCAGTGATGTCACTGACCATGTCATGAGTGATGTAATATGTGACGTCATCAGCAGTGCATTGTAGGGGCGCGAGTTATAGTTAGCTGAACTAACTATAACGGGGAATTTCACGGGTTTTGTACGAGTGAAATGTCCAACTAACTATAACTGTCCCTAAAACCTATGGTTTTTTCAGTGAATATATATATATATATATAAAACATATTTAAACTTTACAGAAACACACAGTCACTGGATGATGTCATCAGTGATGTCATCAGTGATGTCATTTGAGATGTCATCAGTGATGTCACTGACCATGTCATGAATGATGTAATATGTGACGTTAACAGCAGTGCATTTCGGGGGCGCGAGTTATAGTTAGCTCAAGTAACTATAGCGGCCAAATTTCTCTGGTTTTGTACGAGTGAAATGTCCAACTAACTATAACGTCCCTGAAACCTGTGGTTTTTTCAGTGAATTTCTAAGGTTTTTTAAATGCTAATTTCTAACTATAACGTCCCTGAAACCTATGGTTTTTTCAGTGAATATATATATATATATATATATATATATATATATATATATATATATATATATATATATATATATATATTTAGATAGATATAGCTATCCTGGTGAGGGGGTAGCATTCCACCACTATTGTATTGTAATTGCATTTATATAGCGCTTACTACCCCATACGAGGCGACAAAGCGCTTTTTCGGCGAGTAGCACGCTATTTCGGAACCCATAAAGGGTTAGTGGTGAATTAGTATAGTGAAAATATGAAAGTAATTTGAGTGGTGGATATGTTAGTCAGTTATTTGGATTGAGAAGGATAGTGGAGGGATATAGAAGGGAAAAAGGTTTGCATTTATATAGCGCTTGCTACCCCTGATGGGGTGTTGAAGTGTTTTTTCGGGGAGTAGCACGCTACTCTGGAACCCATACAGTGTTAGTGGTGAATTAGTATAGTGAAATAAGAAAGTCATTTATTTGAGTGGTGGATATGTTAGTCAGTTATTTGGATTGAGAAGGATAGTGGAGGGATGGAGAAGGGAAAAAGGTTTGCATTTATATAGCGCTTGCTACCCCTGATGGGGTGTTGAAGTGCTTTTTCGGCGAGTAGCATGCAACTCTGGAACCCATACAGTGTTAGTGGTGAATTAGTATAGTGAAATATGAAATTAATTTGTGTGGTGGACATGTTAGTCTGTTATTTGGATTGAGAAGGATAGTGGAGGGATAGAAGGGAAGTATTTAGAATGTTTTTGTTTGTTTTGAAGCTCATGGCAGTAGGAGGAGGCTTGGGATGAGTAAAAGGTAGGTGGAGGGGGATGAGTAAAAGGGAGGTGGAGGGGGAAGAGTCAGAGGGAGGGCTTAGAAAGGCTTGTTTTGGGGGATCGGAATAGTAAAATGAGGTATGAGATGATGCAAGTAGGGAAGAGTCTCGAAAGGGTTATTTTGGGGGTCATAGTAGTGGTAAGGGGTTTGGGATGATTGAGAGAGTGGAGGTAGTAGATATATTGATAGAGGTATAGGGTGAGAAATAGGGTAGTACATTGGAAAGAGTAGTAGAAAGAGGTTTGAGATGAGTCAGAGAGTTGAGGTAGAGGATATATTAAGAGCGGTATAGGGTGAAAAATAGGGTAGTGCATTGGATATGCTGAATTAGAAGAAAAGCAATAAATATATAGATCCATAAACATATGAAAGGTATATAGATGCAACAAGGAAGGTTGTATAAGTAGATTAAAGATTAATTAAATAAACTCTGGCTTTCAAGTGTTATTGTACTTTAAATTAATTTTATTTGTATATATATATATATATATATATATATATATATGTTGTAGATCAATAGTGAAGCAGTTGTAGATAAATAGTTATGATAAAAAGAATTACTTATTTATGCAGTCACTTATATACATGTTAAAAACTTAGAATAATGTAACTATCAGTAATATGTACATTTGTTAAGCAAAACTAATGAATATCTATCTATATATATATTTTTTTTAACATAATTATTCTACACATTTATACAAAGCAATACACATATATATGTACATATCTATAGTACAAATAAATGCTTATACACGGAGAGATATGCTATATATTTCTATCTGTTTGCATATGGTGGTTATGTGGGGAAGAGCCAATTCTTGAGTAGTTTTCTGAAGATAAGGTGGTTATCCGTGGATCTTATGTTAGGGCAGCGCTTGCCTATGAGGGTAAAGAGTTCCATAGTTTGGTTGCTTGAACAGAGAATGATGTGCCACCCATTGGTTTTTTCTTGTATCTTGGGATTTTGAGGCGAGGTGCCACTCTATAGCGGAGGTTCCTTTGTTGAATGTGTTTGGTGATTTTATTCCTGATGAAGGGCAGTCTCGTATCACGTATCGCTTTGTGGGTGATTCAAAACAACTGAGCGTGGATCTTCTGGCAACCGGTAACCAATGCAGGGCTTTCAAGGCAGGGGAGATGTGGTCTTGCGGTTTTATATATAAGAGTTTTCTGGCAGCTGAATTCTGAATCCATTATAGTCTTTTCATGGTTGTTTAACCCCTTTCAGGTGCATGACGAGCTGGACTCGTCATGGCACACAGTGCTCGTGGTGCTCATGACGAGTCCAGCTCGTCATAAGACCACCCACGGGGAAGCGCTGGCGCTCCCCCCGTGGGAATCCGATCATCGGGTTTTTTGAGGGAAGGCAGGGGAAGGACTTCCTGCCTCCCCCGCCCCCCGCTCCCATCAATGACGTTAGCGCGCGAGGCGCGCTGGACATCATTGAGGGTTTCTTTCTCCGACGCGCTGGAAGCCATTTGCTTCCAGCGCGTCGGGGAAATAAGGTGAGTTTTGGCTCGGGGAGGGGGGGTTTGATTCTAAAAGAGACATCGAGGGAAAGGAAAGGGTTTTCCTTTCCCCCGATGCCTCTTTGTGATTCCTGCTGCACGATCATGTGATCGTGCAGCAGGAATGCCCACGAGGGCGCAATTCGTGGAGCGTGGAGATGTGCCTTCTCTCCATTTACACCCTGAAAAGTTAGCTGTAATCCTTGATGGAGGTCTTTGCATCCTTGAATTTCTCGAGCGCAATGCTCGTGTAGTTCCTGTGACCAGGAGGTTCCTTCTCCTCGTCTGCCGCTGCGATCCTGCTCTGACCCTTTATAAACAAGAGGCATGTGAACGGGCCTAGAAGCCCCGCTCGTTTGGCCCCGCCACACATACACTAGCGGTATGCAACGTATGCCCGCCCTTTCCCCACTATGATGGACAGCTTACTCAAAGGATCCCGGTGCTTTCGGCGCGGTGGCAAAGTTACAGACACACAGGTCACTGGAGACAATTGTTCTGGTCCTTTACGCAGCTGTAGTGTAGGAAAGGCACTATACATTTACCCAACGAGGTAGCACTTACTGATTAGCCAGTAGAAAGTACTCCAGTTGAGTAGAGGTATTGCACAAAACGGTGGCATCTTCGTGGATAAATATGCAGGGCAGATGTGCCTTCTCTCCATTTCCAACGTGAAAAGTTAGCTGTAATCCTTGATGGAGGTCTTTGCATCCTTCATTTTCTCGAGCGCAATTCTCGTGTAGAATTCGTGAGCGTGGAGATGTGCATTCTCTCCATTTACACCCTGAAAAGTTAGCTGTAATCCTTGATGGAGGTCTTTGCATCCTTGAATTTCTCGAGCGCAATGCTCGTGTAGTTCCTGTGACCATGAGGTTCCTTCTCCTCGTCTGCCGCTGAGATCCTGCTCTGACCCTTTATAAACAAGAGGCATGTGAACGGGCCTAGAAGCCCCGCTCGTTTGGCCCCGCCACACATACACTAGCGGTATGCAACGTATGCCCGCCCTTTCCCCACTATGATGGATAGCTTACTCAAAGGACCCCGGCGCTTTCGGCGCGGTGGCAAAGTTACAGACACACAGGTCACTGGAGACAATTCTTCTGGTCCTTTACGCAGCTGTAGTGTAGGAAAGGCACTATACATTTACCCAACGAGCTAGCACTTACTGATTAGCCAGTAGAAAGTACTCCAGTTGAGTAGAGGTATTGCACAAAACGGTGGCATCTTCGTGGATAAATATGCAGGGCAGATGTGCCTTCTCTCCATTTACACCCTGAAAAGTTAGCTGTAATCCTTGATGGAGGTCTTTGCATCCTTGAATTTCTCGAGCGCAATGCTCGTGTAGTTCCTGTGACCAGGAGGTTCCTTCTCCTCGTCTGCCGCTGAGATCCTGCTCTGACCCTTTATCCCTTCGGTGCTTATGACGAGCTGGACTCGTCATGGCACACAGTGCTCATGACGAGTACAGCTCGTCATAAGACCACCCACGGGGGAAGCGCTGGCGCTCCCCCCGTGGGAATCTGATCGTTAGGTTTTTTTTTTGGGGAGGCAGGGGAAGGGCTTCCCTCGCCCCCATCAATGACGTCAGCGCGCGAGGTGCGCTGACATCATTGAGGGTTTCTTTTTCGCCGACGCGCTGAAAGCCATTTGCTTCCAGCGCGTCGGGGAAATCAGGTGAGGTTTGGCTCGGGAGGGGGGGTTTGTAGTCAAAAGAGGCATCGAGGGAAAGGAAAGGGTTTTCCTTTCCCCCGATGCTCTTTGTGCATTCCTGCTGCACGATCATGTGATCGTGCAGCAGGAATGCCCACTAGGCACCAGGGTTTTTTTTAATTTTTGTGTTGGGGAGTGGCCAAAAGGGCAAGGGTTGCTCCCCTTTTACGGGTGTGAATATTTTATTTATACTGTTAGGCCCACCTACCCCTTAGCTTGGCTGGTGGATTGTGTGTGGACTGGTGCATTATTTGCATATGTGATTGTAATGTTTTTTTTCCTCCTTTTTATTCTAGTGTAAAGCTTTTGATTCCTGTTTGCGGTTTCGGCAGTTGTGGTTCTGCAGTTTTGCGTAATTGCATTTATTTGGTAAGAAAAATATTTTTGTTGTGTGTACTCCAAATGAGTATTATTGTCATGCATGAATGAATTTTTTTGTAAGTGGTGCCATAATGGCAGCATATTTGTTAGTGTTCAGAGCATGAAATTCTTTGCGATGTTTTGCATTGTCTTATGTGTAATTTTTTTTCTTCTTCTTTTTTAGTGGGATATTGTTGATCCTTACTGTGTCTGTGCAGAGTAGGTGGTGGTGAGTCTAGCTGCTTCTGTCACGTGAGTGGTATAGTGTTGGAGTATATAGGTCTTTGTGATAAAGCTACATTTTGTTTATTTCTTTTTTTTTACAAAGGGTTTGTTGTTGTTGACTTGTTTGACAAGTAACCTTTATTAGTAAGCATTATGGCTAGCCGTAGAATTACTACTCAGCAGGTGGTTGGTTTGCTTCTGAATCTTCCTCTGAGCAGGATTATGAGACTGACAGTGCGTCTGAGGGAGAGGAGGGAGGGGAAGATTCAGGCAGTGAGTTTTCTCCACATGGAATCATCGGATGATGAAGGTACTCTCAGTGCAGATGAAGTGCCTGATTTAGAGGAGGATACTACTGTGCCGATGGTGCAAGAGGCATCTGGATTGCAGCCTGGGGCTGCTAGGCTTCCTACTGGAAGTGCTGGACTCTGGGTTGATCCAAACATGGTGCAGCCGGTGTTGCCTGCCTTTAGTGGTTATGCAGGGTGTAGAGTGGATTGTGAACATTATTTGCCTATACAGTATTTTCAGTTGTTTATGGATGATGTATTTTTGGGTGAGATTGTTGAGCAGACTAATTTGTATGCTGAACAGTTTTTGAGGGACAACAGTGCCAGACTTAGGCCCCATTCTAGAGCTACCCGGTGGAGTCCCACAAATCTGGAAGAGATGAAGAAGTTTTTGGGTTTGACTTTTTTGATGGGTTTGATAAGGAAGCCGTCCATGGGTTCATATTGGTCTACCAGTCCTTTGATGGCAACGGCCATATTTCCTGCAGTTATGACTCGTGATCGGTATTTACTTTTGCTTCGGATGCTGCATTTTGTTGATAATGGTTTGGCGTTGCCACGAGATCACCCTGAATGTGACCGTCTTTTAAGATTCGGCCTGTTCTTGATCACTTTGTAGATCGATTTTCAGAGATCTATACTCCAGGGAAAGAAATATCTATTGATGAGTCTTTGGTGCTGTTCAAGGGCCGTTTGGTTTTTAGGCAGTACATTCCTAGCAAGAGGGCACGCTATGGAATTAAGCTGTATATGTTGTCTGAGAGTAGGACAGGATATGTTTTTAATTTGCGTATGTACACTGGTAGGGATTCCACTATTGACCCCCCTGGTTGTCCGTCCACTTTAGTAGGAGTTTCAGAGAAAATTGTGTGGGAACTTGCTAGAGGACTGTTTAACAGAGGCCACCATTTGTACCTTGATAACTTCTACACTGCTGTGCAATTGTTTAAGGAATTGTTCAAAGTGGACACTTTTGCTTGTGGCACAATCCGCTCTAACCGTAAAGGTTATCCAAAAGAGCTTGTTTGCAAAAACTTCAGAGGGGACAGTGCAGTGCCTTGCGTAGTGAGGAACTGCTAGCTGTGAAATTTGTGGACAGGAGGGATGTGTACATGCTGACTACCATCCATGATGAGAGTACTTCACCTGTGGCTGTTTGGGGTCAGATTGCTGAAGTGCGCAAACCTGTGTGCATTTTAGACTACAATAAGCACATGGGTAGTGTTGATAGAGTAGATCAGAGGTTGGAACCTTACACTGCTATTCGTAAGTCTTACATTTGGTATAAGAAGTTGGCCATCCATCTCTTCAATTTAGCAACTTTCAATGCTTTTGTTGTGTTCAAGGAGTGTTCTCCTGCGTCAAAGTTGACTTTTGTTCAGTTTCAGGAGTCTGTCATAGGCAGCCTTGTTGTTGTGGAACAGGCAAGTGTTCCTAGAGTTGGAGTGGTGGAGGATGTGGCTCGATTGAAAGATCGCCACTTTCCTGATCACATTCCTCCTACACTCTCAAAAGACTTTCCCACTAGGAGATGTAGAGTCTGTTGGCGAAGAGGTACGCGGAAGGAGACTCGTATGTACTGCCCTGAGTGTCCTTCTAACCCTGGGCTGTGTGTGCCTGCTTGTTATAGAGCGTACCACAAGCAAAAGAATTATTGGGAGCAACCATGAGTGGTAAAGTGAACTGCCTGGTCTGTAATGTTTAAGAATTGTTGTTCTGTTTCAAGGTTGGCATTAGTGCAATGTTTCTGATTTTGTGTTAGTAGATTTGTATCTATTTGCAATTTGTTTGTGTTTTCTTTTTTGTATAAAAAAATCCTAAATGTGATGGTGGTGTGTGTAGGTTGGTGCTTGGTTGGTGGTGTGCGTGGAGTGGCGCTCGGCTGGCAGTGTGTGAGTAGTGACTTGCTGCTGGTCACTACACACACTGCTAGCCGAGCGACACTCCACGCAATCCATCAGCTTGTGTGGTTGCTGTGTTAGGAATGTGGGCGTGTGAAAGTGATGGGCCCTTGAATGGCGCTGTCTGCTGGTGTGAGTGTTGTAATGTGATGGGCCCGCGGCTGGTGGTGTGAATGGTTTTGTATTTGTCACACGTATGAAAGGTGTATGAATGGCCTGTAAAGAGGTTGGTGCCTTGTCGTGGCTTTACAGCTCACGAGCTGTGAGTCAATGGTTCAGTTTCTCGTCCTTTCAATTATTAACAGTGCATTTCATTTTTGTGAAATCACTTGTTAATACAATTGTATATACTGAACCATCACTCACCCTCGTGCCAAATCCAACCAGTATGTGTGTGTGTGCTTGAGGATTAGATGGCTGTGCAGTAATATTTTTTTTTTGTCTTTCTCAAGCAGGGTGTACCTTGTCCCTTTTTGTGAATGTTGTAATGTGTTTGTTTCGTGCCTGGGGGTGTGAATGGTCTTGTGTGTATCACGTATGAAAGGTGTGTGAATGGCCTGTAAAGCGGTTGGGGCCTTGACGTGGCTTTACAGCTCACGAGCTGCGAGTCACTGGTTCCGTTTTTTGTCCTTTCAATTATTGACAGTGCATTTCATTTTTGTGAAATCTCTTAATAAAATTGTATATACTGAACCATCACTTGCCCTCGTGCCAAATCCAACCAGTATGTGTGTGTGCTTGAGGAATAGATGGCTGTGCAGTAATCTTTGTCTTTTTAGTCTGTCTGCCAAGGTGTACATTCCGTCTAAGAATAACCTACCAACTGTAGATATTGTCGTAAACGAAACACCCATGGGAGTACATGGTGATATCTCTCTTGTGGATCCCAACAAGTTATGGTACCCACAATGTCCTGCAAACCTCAAAATGTCTGTCACATTTTCCTTGCAATATTGTGCCAAAATTTTCACGCTGCAGAAATAAACAACACATTATCTCATTATGACCTGGTTTTGCAAGGGGGTCACCTGGGTTTTGGCCCGGGCTCGGCGGCCACATAGGAAACATACCAAACCCACACATTTCTGAAAAGTAGACACCCGGGCTTCCAGGGAGGTATGGCTTGCGTGGATCCTCAACGTTTCTTACCCAGAATCTCTGCAAACCTCACTTTTAGCTGAAAAATCACTTTTTCACACATTTTGTGTGGGAAGTGTGGCATCACTGGCCTCACACAAATTTCTACCATCCATGCTCCCCAGGTCTCCCGACAAAATGGTGCTCACTGTGTGGGAGGCCCAAGTACCGCGGACAGGCAAGGGCTCACAACGTAGTGAGGCTTACTCAAATGGCTCACAAAACCACCTGGTTTTGCAGGGGGTCACCTGGTTTTGCCTGTAGCTGGCGGTCATCTAGGGAAACCTACCAAACCCACACATTTCTGAAAGTAGACACCCGGGGCTTCCAGGGAGGTATGGCTTGCGTGGATCCCCAACGCTTCCATCCAGAATCCCTGCAAACCTCAATTTTAGCTGAAAAATCACTTTTTTCACGCATTTGTGTGTGGGAAAGTGTGGCATCACTGGCCTCACACAAATTTCCTACCACCCAGCGTTCCCCCAGGTCTCCCGATAAAAATGGTGCCTCACTTGTGTGGGAGGCCCAAGTACCCGCGACAGGCAAGGGCCCTTTTGGCAAGGCCATTTTGAGGTTGCCTCACTACGTTGTGGGCCCTTGCCTGTCGCGGGTACTTGGGCCTCCCACACAAGTGAGGCACCATTTTTATCGGGAGACCTGGGGAACGCTGGGTGGGTAGGAAATTTGTGTGAGTCCACGTAGATGCCAGCACTTTCCACACACAGAAATGTGTGGAAAATGTGATTGTTTCAGACTAAAATTTGAGGTTTGCAAGGGATTCTGGGTAACGGAAACGTTGGTGGGATCCACGTCAAGTCATACCATCCCTGTAAGCCCCTGGGTGTCTACTTTTCAGAAATGTGTGGGTTTGGTAGGTTTCCCTAGATGGCCGCCAGAGCGTAGGGTCCAAAAACCCAGGTAGACTCTCTTGCAAAACCAGGGTGGTTTTGTGACAGGCCAATTTGAGGTGCGACCGCACTACGTTGTGGGCCGTTTGCCTGTCGCAGGTACTTGGGCCTACCCACACAAGTGAGGCACCATTTTTATCGGGAGACCTTGGGGAACGCTGGGTAGGTAGGAAATTTGTGTGAGGCCACGTAGATGCCAGCACTTTCCACACACAGAAATGTGTGAAAAATGTGATTTTTTCAGACTAAAATTGAGGTTTGCAAGGGATTCTGGGTAACGGAAACGCTGGTGGGATGCACGTCAAGTCATCCCATCCTGGATGCCCCTGGGTGTCTACTTTTCAGAAATGTATGGGTTTGCTAGGTTTCCCTAGATGGCCGCCAGAGCATAGGGCCAAAAACCCAGGTGAGGCACTTTGCCAAAACCAGGGTGGTTTTGTGACAGGCCATTTTGAGGTGCGACTGCACTACGTTGTGGGCCCTTGCCTGTCGCAGGCACTTGGGCCTACCCACACAAGTGAGGCACCATTTTTATCGGAAGACCTTGGGGAACGCTGGGTGGGTAGGAAATTTGTGTGAGGCCACGTAGATGCCAGCACTTTCCCACCACACAAATGTGTGGAAAAAGTGATTTTTTTCAGCTAAAATTGAGGTTTGCAAGGGATTCTGGGTAACGGAACGCTGGTGGGATCCACGTCAAGCCACACCATCCTGGAAGCCCCTGGGTGTCTACTTTTCAGAAATATGTGGGTTTGCTAGGTTTCCTAGATGGCCGCCAGAGCATAGGGCCAAAAACCCAGGTAGACACTCTTGCCAAAACCAGGTGGTTTTGTGCACGGCCATTTTGAGGTGCGCCTCACTACGTTGTGGGCCGCTTGCCTGTCGCAGGTACTTGGGCCTACCCACACAAGTGAGGCACCATTTTTATTGGGAGACCTTGGGGAACGCTGGGTGGTAGGAAATTTGTGTGAGGCCACGTAGATGCCACAACTTTCCACACACAGAAATGTGGGAAAAATGTGATTTTTTCAGACTAATAATTGAGGTTTGCAAGGGATTCTGGGTAAGAGAACACTGGTGGGATCCACGTCAAGCCATACCTCCCTGGAAGCCCCCGGGTGTCTAGCTTTCAAAAATGTATAGGTTTGCTAAGTTTCCCTAGGTGCCGGCAGAGCTAGGGTTCAAAAACTACAGCTAGGCACTTTGCCAAAAAAGGGTCATTTTTCACTGCGAAATTGAGGTGTGACCGCGTTGCGTTTTGCGCCGTTTCCTGTCGCAGGCACTAGGCCGACCCACACAAGTGAGGTACCATTTTTCTCGTAAGACTTTGGGGAACGCGGGGTGGGTGGAGATTTGTGGATCCACGCAGATTCCAGAACTTTCCACCACAGAAATGTGTGGAAAATGTGTTTTTTTGGACAGTTTTTTATGTTTGCAAGGGATTCTGGGTAACAGAACCTGGTGGGAGGCAGTCAAGTCACCCCATCCTGGATTCCCCTGGGTGTCTAGCTTTCAAAAATGTATAGGTTTGCTAGGTTTCCTAGGTGCCGGCAGAGGTAGGGTTCAAAAACTACAGCAAGGCACTTTGCCAAAAAAGGGTCATTTTTCACTGCGAAATTGAGGTGTGACCACGTTGCGTTTTGCGCCGTTTCCTGTCGCAGGCACTAGGCCGACCCACACAAGTGAGGTACCATTTTTCTCGTAAGACTTTGGGGAACGCGGGGTGGGTGGAAATTTGTGGATCCACGCAGATTCCAGAACTTTCCACCACAGAAATGTGGGGAAAATGTGTTTTTTTTGACAATTTTTTATGTTTGCAAGGGATTCTGGGTAACAGAACCTGGTGGGAGGCAGTCAAGTCACCCCATCCTGGATTCCCCTGGGTGTCTAGTTTTCAAAAATGTATAGGTTTGCTAAATTTCCCTAGGTGCCGGCAGAGCTAGGGTTCAAAAACTACAGCTAGGCACTTTGCCAAAAAAGGTTCATTTTTCACTGCGAGATTGAGGTGTGACCGCGTTGCGTTTTGCGCCGTTTCCTGTCGCAGGCACTAGGCCGACCCACACAAGTGAGGTACCATTTTTCTCGTAAGACTTTGGGGAACGCGGGGTGGGTGGAAATTTGTGGATCCACGCAGATTCCAGAACTTTCCACCACAGAAATGTGTGGAAAATGTGTTTTTTTGGACAATTTTTTATGTTTGCAAGGGATTCTGGGTAACAGAACCTGGTGGGAGGCAGTCAAGTCACCCCATCCTGGATTCCCCTGGGTGTCTTGCTTTAAAAAATGTATAGGTTTGCTAGGTTTCCCTAGGTGCCGGCAGAGGTAGGGTTCAAAAACTACAGCAAGGCACTTTGCCAAAAAAGGGTCATTTTTCACTGCGAAATTGAGGTGTGACCACGTTGCGTTTTGCGCCGTTTCCTGTTGCAGGCACTAGGCCGACCCACACAAGTGAGGTACCATTTTTCTCGTAAGACTTTGGGGAACGTGGGGTGGGTGGAAATTTGTGGATCCACGCAGATTCCAGAACTTTCCACCACAGAAATGTGGGGAAAATGTGGTTTTTTTGACAATTTTTTATGTTTGCAAGGGATTCTGGGTAACAGAACCTGGTGGGAGGCAGTCAAGTCACCCCATCCTGGATTCCCCTGGGTGTCTAGTTTTCAAAAATGTATAGGTTTGCTAGGTTTCCCTAGGTGCCGGCAGAGGTAGGGTTCAAAAACTACAGCTAGGCACTTTGCCAAAAAAGGGTCATTTTTCACTGCGAAATTGAGGTGTGACCGCGTTGCGTTTTGCGCCATTTCCTGTCGCAGGCACTAGGCCGACCCACACAAGTGAGGTACCATTTTTCTCGTAAGACTTTGGGGAACGCGGGGTGGGTGGAAATTTGTGGATCCACGCAGATTCCAGAACTTTCCACCACAGAAATGTGTGGAAAATGTGTTTTTTGGGACAATTTTTTATGTTTGCAAGGGATTCTGGGTAACAGAACCTGGTGGGAGGCAGTCAAGTCACCCCATACTGGATTCCCCTGGGTGTCTAGTTTTCAAAAATGTATAGGCTTGCTAGGTTTCCCTAGGTGCCGGCAGAGGTAGGGTTAAAAAACTACAGCAAGGCACTTTGCCAAAAAAGGGTCATTTTTCACTGCGAAATTGAGGTGTGGCCACGTTGCGTTTTGCGCCGTTTCCTGTCGCAGGCACTAGGCCGACACACACAAGTGAGGTACCATTTTTCTCGTAAGACTTTGGGGAACGCGGGGTGGGTGGAAATTTGTGGATCCACGCAGATTCCAGAACTTTCCACCACAGAAATGTGGGGAAAATGTGTTTTTTTGGACAATTCTTTATGTTTGCAAGGGATTCTGGGTAACAGAACCTGGTGGGAGGCAGTCAAGTCACCCCATCCTGGATTCCCCTGGGTGTCTAGTTTTCAAAAATGTATAGGTTTGCTAGGTTTCCCTAGGTGCCGGCAGAGCTAGGGTTAAAAACTACAGCTAGGCACTTTGCCAAAAAGGGTCATTTTTCACTGCGAAATTGAGGTGTGACCACGTTGCGTTTTGCGCCGTTTCCTGTCGCAGGCACTAGGCCGACCCACACAAGTGAGGTACCATTTTTCTCGTAAGACTTTGGGGAACGCGGGGTGGGTGGAAATGTGTGGATCCATGCAGATTCCAGAACTTTCCACCACAGAAATGTGGGGAAAATGTGGTTTTTTGGACAATTGTTTATGTTTGTAAGGGATTCTGGGTAACAGAACCTGGAGGGAGGCAGTCAAGTCACCCCATCCTGGATTCCCCTGGGTGTCTAGTTTTCAAAAATGTATAGGTTTGCTAGGTTTCCCTAGGTGCCGGCAGAGCTAGGGTTCAAAAACTACAGCTAGGCACTTTGCCAAAAAAGGGTCATTTTTCACTGCGAAATTGAGGTGTGACCACGTTGCGTTTTGCGCCGTTTCCTGTCGCAGGCACTAGGCCGACCCACACAAGTGAGGTACCATTTTTCTCGTAAGACTTTGGGGGACGCGGGGTGGGTGGAAATTTGTGGATCCACGCAGATTCCAGAACTTTCCACCACAGAAATGTGGGGAAAATGTGTTTTTTTTGACAATTTTTTATGTTTGCAAGGGATTCTGGGTAACAGAACCTGGTGGGAGGCAGTCAAGTCACCCCATACTGGATTCCCCTGGGTGTCTAGTTTTCAAAAATGTATAGGCTTGCTAGGTTTCCCTAGGTGCCGGCAGAGGTAGGGTTCAAAAACTACAGCAAGGCACTTTGCCAAAAAAGGGTCATTTTTCACTGCGAAATTGAGGTGTGGCCACGTTGCGTTTTGCGCCGTTTCCTGTCGCAGGCACTAGGCCGACACACACAAGTGAGGTACCATTTTTCTCGTAAGACTTTGGGGAACGCGGGGTGGGTGGAAATTTGTGGATCCACGCAGATTCCAGAACTTTCCACCACAGAAATGTGGGGGAAATGTGTTTTTTTGGACAATTCTTTATGTTTGCAAGGGATTCTGGGTAACAGAACCTGGTGGGAGGCAGTCAAGTCACCCCATCCTGGATTCCCCTGGGTGTCTAGTTTTCAAAAATGTATAGGTTTGCTAGGTTTCCCTAGGTGCCGGCAGAGCTAGGGTTAAAAAACTACAGCTAGGCACTTTGCCAAAAAAGGGTCATTTTTCACTGCGAAATTGAGGTGTGACCACGTTGCGTTTTGCGCCGTTTCCTGTCGCAGGCACTAGGCCGACCCACACAAGTGAGGTACCATTTTTCTCGTAAGACTTTGGGGAACGCGGGGTGGGTGGAAATGTGTGGATCCATGCAGATTCCAGAACTTTCCACCACAGAAATGTGGGGAAAATGTGGTTTTTTGGACAATTTTTTATGTTTGTAAGGGATTCTGGGTAACAGAACCTGGAGGGAGGCAGTCAAGTCACCCCATCCTGGATTCCCCTGGGTGTCTAGTTTTCAAAAATGTATAGGTTTGCTAGGTTTCCCTAGGTGCCGGCAGAGCTAGGGTTCAAAAACTACAGCTAGGCACTTTGCCAAAAAAGGGTCATTTTTCACTGCGAAATTGAGGTGTGACCACGTTGCGTTTTGCGCCGTTTCCTGTCGCAGGCACTAGGCCGACCCACACAAGTGAGGTACCATTTTTCTCGTAAGACTTTGGGGGACGCGGGGTGGGTGGAAATTTGTGGATCCACGCAGATTCCAGAACTTTCCACCACAGAAATGTGGGGAAAATGTGTTTTTTTTGACAATTTTTTATGTTTGCAAGGGATTCTGGGTAACAGAACCTGGTGGGAGGCAGTCAAGTCACCCCATCCTGGATTCCCCTGGGTGTCTAGTTTTCAAAAATGTATAGGTTTGCTAGGTTTCCCTAGGTGCCGGCAGAGGTAGGGTTCAAAAACTACAGCTAGGCACTTTGCCAAAAAAGGGTCATTTTTCACTGCGAAATTGAGGTGTGACCGCGTTGCGTTTTGCGCCGTTTCATGTCGCAGGCACTAGGCCGACCCACACAAGTGAGGTACCATTTTTCTCGTAAGACTTTGGGGAACGCGGGGTGGGTGGAAATTTGTGGATCCACGCAGATTCCAGAACTTTCCACCACAGAAATGTGGGGAAAATGTGTTTTTTTTGACAATTTTTTATGTTTGCAAGGGATTCTGGGTAACAGAACCTGGTGGGATGCAGTCAAGTCACCCCATCCTGGATTCCCTGGGTGTCTAGTTTTCAAAAATGTATAGGTTTGCTAAGTTTCCCTAGGTGCCGGCAGAGCTAGGGTTCAAAAACTACAGCTAGGCACTTTGCCAAAAAAGGGTCATTTTTCACTGCGAAATTGAGGTGTGACCACGTTGCGTTTTGCGCCGTTTCCTGTCGCAGGCACTAGGCCGACCCACACAAGTGAGGTACCATTTTTCTCGTAAGACTTTGGGGAACGCGGGGTGGGTGGAAATTTGTGGATCCACGCAGATTCCAGAACTTTCCACCACAGAAATGTGGGGAAAATGTGTTTTTTTGGACAATTTTTTATGTTTGCAAGGGATTCTGGGTAACAGAAACTGGTGGGAGGCAGTCAAGTCACCCCATCCTGTATTCCCCTGGGTGTCTAGTTTTCAAAAATGTATAGGTTTGCTAGGTTTCCCTAGGTGCCGGCAGAGGTAGGGTTCAAAAACTACAGCTAGGCACTTTGCCAAAAAAGGGTCATTTTTCACTGCGAAATTGAGGTGTGACCGCGTTGCGTTTTGCGCCGTTTCCTGTCGCAGGCACTAGGCCGACCCACACAAGTGAGGTACCATTTTTCTCGTAAGACTTTGGGGAACGCGGGGTAGGTGGAAATTTGTGGATCCACGCAGATTCCAGAACTTTCCACCACAGAAATG
This sequence comes from Calotriton arnoldi, assembly GCA_963921515.1. Lineage (NCBI taxonomy): Eukaryota > Metazoa > Chordata > Amphibia > Caudata > Salamandridae > Calotriton > Calotriton arnoldi. The sequence continues at coordinate 442,449 of CAWUFW010012131.1, forward strand.
TGGGAAAAATGTGTTTTTTTTGACAATTTTTTATGTTTGCAAGGGATTCTGGGTAACAGAACCTGGTGGGAGGCAGTCAAGTCACCCCATCCTGGATTCCCTGGGTGTCTAGTTTTCAAAAATATATAGGTTTGCTAGGTTTCCTAGGTGCCGGCAGAGCTAGGGTTAAAAACTACAGCTAGGCACTTTGCCAAAAAAGGGTCATTTTTCACTGCGAAATTGAGGTGTGACCGCGTTGCGTTTTGCGCCGTTTCCTGTCACAGGCACTAGGCCGACCCACACAAGTGAGGTACCATTTTTCTCGTAAGACTTTGGGGAACGCGGGGTGGGTGGAAATTTGTGGATCCACGCAGATTCCAGAACTTTCCACCACAGAAATGTGGGGAAAATGTGTTTTTTTTGACAATTTTTTATGTTTGCAAGGGATTCTGGGTAACAGAACCTGGTGGGAGGCAGTCAAGTCACCCCATCCTGGATTCCCCTGGGTGTCTAGTTTTCAAAAATGTATAGGTTTTCTAGGTTTCCCTAGGTGCCGGCAGAGCTAGGGTTCAAAAACTACAGCTAGGCACTTTGCCAAAAAAGGGTCATTTTTCACTGCGAAATTGAGGTGTGACCACGTTGCGTTTTGCGCCGTTTCCTGTCGCAGGCACTAGGCCGACCCACACAAGTGAGGTACCATTTTTCTCGTAAGACTTTGGGGAACGCGGGGTGGGTGGAAATTTGTGGATCCACGCAGATTCCAGAACTTTCCACCACAGAAATGTGGGGAAAATGTGTTTTTTTGGACAATTTTTTATGTTTGCAAGGGATTCTGGGTAACAGAAACTGGTGGGAGGCAGTCAAGTCACCCCATCCTGTATTCCCCTGGGTGTCTAGTTTTCAAAAATGTATAGGTTTGCTAGGTTTCCCTAGGTGCCGGCAGAGGTAGGGTTCAAAAACTACAGCTAGGCACTTTGCCAAAAAAGGGTCATTTTTCACTGCGAAATTGAGGTGTGACCGCGTTGCGTTTTGCGCCGTTTCCTGTCGCAGGCACTAGGCCGACCCACACAAGTGAGGTACCATTTTTCTCGTAAGACTTTGGGGAACGCGGGGTAGGTGGAAATTTGTGGATCCACGCAGATTCCAGAACTTTCCACCACAGAAATGTGGGAAAAATGTGTTTTTTTTGACAATTTTTTATGTTTGCAAGGGATTCTGGGTAACAGAACCTGGTGGGAGGCAGTCAAGTCACCCCATCCTGGATTCCCCTGGGTGTCTAGTTTTAAAAAATATATAGGTTTGCTAGGTTTCCCTAGGTGCCGGCAGAGCTAGGGTTAAAAAACTACAGCTAGGCACTTTGCCAAAAAAGGGTCATTTTTCACTGCGAAATTGAGGTGTGACCGCGCTTGCGTTTGCGCCGTTTCCTGTCACAGGCACTAGGCCGACCCACACAAGTGAGGTACCATTTTTCTCGTAAGACTTTGGGGAACGCGGGTGGGTGGAAATTTGTGGATCCACGCAGATTCCAGAACTTTCCACCACAGAAATGTGGGGAAAATGTGTTTTTTTTGACAATTTTTTATGTTTGCAAGGGATTCTGGGTAACAGAACCTGGTGGGAGGCAGTCAAGTCACCCCATCCTGGATTCCCCTGGGTGTCTAGTTTTCAAAAATATATAGGTTTGCTAGGTTTCCTAGGTGCCGGCAGAGCTAGGGTTCAAAAACTACAGCTAGGCACTTTGCCAAAAAAGGGTCATTTTTCACTGCGAAATTGAGGTGTGACCGCGTTGCGTTTTGCGCCGTTTCCTGTCACAGGCACTAGGCCGACCCACACAAGTGAGGTACCATTTTTCTCGTAAGACTTTGGGGAACGCGGGGTGGGTGGAAATTTGTGGATCCACGCAGATTCCAGAACTTTCCACCACAGAAATGTGGGGAAAATGTGTTTTTTTGGACAACTTTTTATGTTTGCAAGGGATTCTGGGTAACAGAACCTGGTGGGAGGCAGTCAAGTCACCCCATCCTGGATTCCCCTGGGTGTCTAGTTTTCAAAAATGTATAGGTTTGCTAGATTTCCCTAGGTGCCGGCAGAGGTAGGGTTCAAAAACTACAGCTAGGCACTTTGCCAAAAAAGGTTCATTTTTCACTGCGAGATTGAGGTGTGACCGCGTTGCGTTTTGCGCCGTTTCCTGTCGCAGGCACTAGGCCGACCCACACAAGTGAGGTACCATTTTTCTCGTAAGACTTTGGGGAACGCGGGGTGGGTGGAGATTTGTGGATCCACGCAGATTCCAGAACTTTCCACCACAGAAATGTGTGGAAAATGTGGTTTTTTGGACAGTTTGTTATGTTTGCAAGGGATTCTGGGTAACAGAACCTGGTGGGAGGCAGTCAAGTCACCCCATCCTGGATTCCCCTGGGTGTCTAGCTTTCAAAAATGTATAGGTTTGCTAGGTTTCCCTAGGTGCCGGCAGAGGTAGGGTTCAAAAACTACAGCAAGGCACTTTGCCAAAAAAGGGTCATTTTTCACTGCGAAATTGAGGTGTGACCACGTTGCGTTTTGCGCCGTTTCCTGTCGCAGGCACTAGGCCGACCCACACAAGTGAGGTACCATTGTTCTCGTAAGACTTTGGGGAACGCGGGGTGAGTTGAAATTTGTGGATCCACGCAGATTCCAGAACTTTCCACCACAGAAATGTGGGGAAAATGTGTTTTTTTTGACAATTTTTTATGTTTGCAAGGGATTCTGGGTAACAGAACCTGGTGGGAGGCAATCAAGTCACCCCATCCTGGATTCCCCTGGGTGTCTAGTTTTCAAAAATGTATAGGTTTGCTAGGTTTCCCTAGGTGCCGGCAGAGCTAGGGTTCAAAAACTACAGCTAGGCACTTTGCCAAAAAAGGGTCATTTTTCACTGCAAAATTGAGGTGTGACCACGTTGCGTTTTGCGCCGTTTCCTGTCGCAGGCACTAGGCCGACCCACACAAGTGAGGTACCATTTTTCTCGTAAGACTTTGGGGAACGCGGGGTGGGTGGAAATTTGTGGATCCACGCAGATTCCATAACTTTCCACCACAGAAATGTGGGGAAAATGTGGTTTTTTGGACAATTTTTTATGTTTGCAAGGGATTCTGGGTAACAGAACCTGGTGGGAGGCAGTCAAGTCACCCCATCCTGGATTCCCCTGGGTGTCTAGCTTGTCAAAAATGTATAGGTTTGCTAGGTTTCCCTAGGTGCCGGCAGAGCTAGGGTTCAAAAACTACACCTAGGCACTTTGCCAAAAAAGGGTCATTTTTCATTGCGAAAATGAGGTGCGTCCACGTTGCATTTTGAGCCATTTCCTGTTGTGGGCACTAGGGCCGACCCACACAAGTGAGGTACCATTTTTATTGGGAGACTTAGGGTAACACAGAATTGTAGAGCAACTGTTATTACCTATTGACTTTCGATGCATTTCTGCCTTCCAAATGAAAGACAATGTGTAAAAAATAAGTCATTTTGAAAAATGACCTATAATTCTCATGCTAGTATGGGTACTCCCAATTTCGGAAATGTGCAAATATCTACTGTTTCTAAAATCTACATTTTGTTCCCATTTCAGAAATACATAGGTGTCTTTCATAACAATTTTTCCATGTATACATTTTCCCAAAATAATTGCTATATACCCGGTACTTATAAAAAATCATTGCAAGATGTTGCTCAATTATTGGCTCTGGGTTCGCCGGGTTCTTGGTGAACCTACAAGTCCTATATATCCCCACAACCAGAAAGGTCCAGCGGATATAACGGTATATTGCCTTCAAATAGCTGTCATAATTAGAAGAAGTTACAGGTGAAAACGTTGACACAAATGGCTGTTTTTTTCAACTAATTTTCAATTTTTCCTTTATTTAACTGTTAGTTTCTATAAGGAAAACTTTAAGGATCTACACAAATGACCCCTTTCTGAATTCAGAATTTTGTCTACGTTTCATAAATGTATGGCTTTCCAGGATCCATTATTGGTTTCATACCCATTTCTACCATTAACTGGAAGGAGGTTGAAAGCACAAAAAATAGCAAAAATAGGCTATGTCCCAGAAAAATGCCAAAACTGTGTAAAAAAGTTGGTTTTCTGACAAAAGTCTGCTTGTCCCTGAAAGCTGGGAAGATGGTGATTTCATCCCCACAACCCCTTTTTTGATGCCATTTGCAGGGAAAAATCAAGACGCTTTCATCTGTAGCCCTTTTTTTGCCTTTTTCCAAAAAAAAACAACATTTAGCTATATTTTGACTAATTTCTGGGTCCCCTCCAGGGGAATCCACAAACCCTGGGTACCTTTACAATCCCCATGATGTTAGAAAAAAAGGACGCAAATTTGGCATGGATACCTTATGTGGTCAAAAAGTTACAGGGGCCTAAGCGCGCACTACCCCAAATAGCCAAAAAAAGGCTTAGCACAGGAGGGGAAAAGGCCTAGCAGCGAAGGGGTTAAGGTGATCCGTGGTAGAGGCTATTGGCGTAATCAAGTTTGGACGAAACAAGGGAGATGGTAGCCTGGACCTTGTGTGGAAATCCCAAATGGGGGAAGATTTATTGCAGAGTTTTTATAGTAACAAAGCATGATCTTGCTAGTTTGTCCACTTGGGCATTCATCAATAGCTTGGAGTCCATGGTCATTCTGAGGTTTCTTACTTCCTTTGATATTTTAAGCGGTGTGACCAGATCATCAGGCCATGTGGCGAGCGGGTCATAGTGTTTCCAATCACCACACGTGAGTATTTCCGTTTTTGAAGCATTCATTTGAGATGGCTCCACGTCATCCATTGATCCACGGCTCTGAGACAACTGAAAATTGGCAAGTTTCCAATGCCTTTGGGGCATTGCAGTTGAAGGAGTATATGCATGTCATCTGCATAGTTATAGCACGTGAGGTGAAATTGATTGATCAGTGCCGGTAATGACTTTATGTAGATATTGAAAAGCATGGGCCAGATAATAAAGCCTTGTGGGGCCCCTGCTTTTTTAAAGTACGGTTTGGACGAAAAAGGTGGGGTATGGATGACATTAGTTCGGTTTCGAAGGTAGGACGCGATCCAGTCTAGAGCAGTCCCCTCTATGCTGGCTTCGTAGAGTCTTTGTATCAGAGTGTCATGGTCAACCGTGCCAAAGGCAGCAGAGAGGTCCAAGAGAAGTAGTGCAGCAACCCCGTTGCAGTCAACTGTGTTCTTCAGGTCATCCCAGATGGCAAGGAGGGCAGATTCTGTGCCTCTTCCTGAATGGAATCCCGTTTGGAAGTCTGAAAGTTTGGCATTCTCTTCAATGAATTGTGACATCTGGGCGAAAGCTGCTCTTTCTATCAGTTGGCCCAGGAAAGGTCCATTTTAAATCATTCTGTAGTTGTCAGGGCTCAGCGGGTCCAAGTTTGTTTTCTTCAGTAATGGGCGTATGTATGACTTTTTGAGTTCTTCTGTAAATATTCAGGTAGTTAAGGAGTTGTTGATGATTCTCCTTACTGTATTGGCAGCAGAGGTTGTTAGAAGAATTGTCTTGAAGGTTTGCGGTGGACATGGGTCAGAAGGGCTGCCGGCAGGCCTGCTTGCTTTGACCAGGTCCATAAATTCATTGTGTGAAATGTGTTGGAAGAAATGGAGAGGCTGGGTTAGAGTATTCTTGGATAGTAACTTTGTAAAAGGGTTAGTGCTGATGCTTTGTCTCTGTTTTAAGTATGAGTCCAACGTGTCTGCTTTGTCTGTGTAATGATTTGCCAGTTTGTCTGTGAACTCTTGAGTAATGGGATGAGCTGCGTCTAGGCAATTTGGTTCACAAAATTTTTTGAGAATTCTTTATTTGCACATTTAGCATTTTGAATTCTGTCTGAATAGTATTTTCTCTTCGCATTTTTGATAGCTGACTTGTATAATCTGTTAATTTTCTGTAGGCGAAGTTTGTCTTGGTTGGCGTTTGTTTTGAGCCAGGCGCGTTGCAGCTTTCTAATTTGTTTTATCTCTGTATTTCTCAAAGGTGCTTGTTTAATTTTGTTCTGTTGTGTGGTTTTTAGGGATATCAGGATATCAAAAGCTTCCTGTAGCCTCTCATATCGTTTTTGAACAGAATGCATTGTTTCTAGATCTCTACTGGATGTTAGTTGTGCTTCTAAGTGCTCCAAATTGAGTTTGTTCAATGGCCGATAGGTGGATGCATGTAAGGTGCTTTTAGGTGCGTCGCTTAGTGTTGTTTTATGTTGGAAGGCAAGCAAATGGTGATCTGACCATGTGACCGGATTCATCGTTTGAAAGGTAACTAGTTCTGTATTAGCAAAAATGACATCTAGGATGTGTCCAGTGATGAGTGTGGGTTCGTGGACAATCTGATGCAGGTTCAGTGCTTCTAGGCCAGCGATGATTGTTTTTGGATGGGGCATATTTGGTTTGTCAAACCAAATGTTGAGGTCACCCAGAACGCGTAGGTTGGAGTGTAGTGTTATCAGGTTTGAAACCGTGTCTAGAAGTGCGTCTGGGAATGTTGACTTGCTAGGTGAAGGTCTATCAGGAGCAGGAAGTTACAGGAGGAAGACGGTGTAAGATTGCATCTGGTGAAAGGAGTCTCAATATTTTTTATGGAGACGTCATCAACTTTAGTGATATGTGATGTTTGTTTAGCACAACAGCTTGGCCACCTCCTTTTTTGCCTCTACGATTTTGGGATGGCTTCATGCAGGACTGGAGCCATATCATCTCCCAACCATGATTCAGTTATGAATAGTATGTCTGGTTTTGCGTCAGTGAGAAGGTCATGGATGTGATGTTTGTTCTTAGAGAGCTAAGCTATGAGGGTAGCGCTTGCCTATGACAATAAAAATCAGCATTATGGATTCAGACAACTGTACCAACATTGCCAAGGATTAGGGCTGCCGCCCACAGAAAAGACTGTGGCTATGATTCACGGGTTGGACTCACACTACGAGGGAACTGCCACCCGACTCACCGCGGAGGACTGCCGGAGATGCCATGGATGACGTCACATCCTTGCTGGCTCCAGTCAGGAACTGAAGAAAGGATTCACCAACAGCCGCCCCATGCCACCCCATGCCACCCCAACCCTCTCTTTCCCTATTGAGCAAAGTCAACTTACTGTGTCTACATGAGCAGGAAACTGCTCTGACATCTGAGAGACCTCCTGCAGCGCCACTCAGGAGAGAGAAGCTGTGCTGCTGGGTGCTGCTGCGCGGGATGTGAGCAGCCCATTCTCAGAACTGAGCAGGGCACACAGGTGTGCATTGAAGGCGCTCGTTGCATCGTAGAACTCTTCCATGCTGTGGGAGCGGGTAAGACATGAACTGGGCCAGTTGGGCCCTGGGGGACTCGCTGCTAATGGTGCTTCGGAACCACAGACACTTTTGACTAAATTCCTAAAGAGTTACACAAAAATCGAGTATATCGAAGAAAACCTGCCCTTAGGGAATTAGATAGGATACAGCAAGAATTCATTGTAATCCCTTGTCTAGAAAAAATACTTTTTCTCTAGAGACCCCTCACCCACCACGGTTGCCCCTAGGTGGCATGCTTCATCATCGGGGTTCCTCTCAATCCTCTACGGATTGAGGCGTGCTGCGACTTGCGAATTACGTAGGAGCACTTTTTATTGTAGACTATGTGTAGTGCAGTGATGTGGAGTGGAAAGGGAAAGAAAATTTTAAAATACCTAACTAGTTGGCCACTCTTTTATTCCCGCCCAAAGTTGGTATGGTTAACAATCAGGGGTCGTTTACTACGAAGAAACCTGACCTTAATGAGTCTGGTTGTCTCAGTAATGTGTTTTTGTCAACATGTTCGAGCTGTTCCCCTAATAGCTCTTCATCAGGACTCCACGGGATCCAGCCCCGTGTGTACCACTCCTAGTGAATCCTGTAATAAGGACACAAACCATGCACACCTAATGCGCACTGTATACATATGGTTCTAGTGATAACTAAATTCCTAAAGAGTCAAAGGGAGAACTCTTGAGTACGGCCTAATAGTTCGCATTCCCTGATGCTGCCACTGATAAAAGGGGAATAACCCTGAACAAGTTACACAATGGAGGGTGGGACAGGGATTCACCTGGCAACTACTAGAGCCCCGACCTGAAGGGAGATCTTGTTGTTGCTTTCTGAATGTCATACTTCATTGCATGTGTAGTGTTAGAAATGAAATAGGACTTTTCTTATAAAAGCAATTATTTGGCTGGGCATTAATTTATTGTTTGTACTATTTGCACTTTGAGTTATGAGTTGTGTTTACTGACCTGTACCTACATCCCCCCAGGAAGCCTTGACTGCTCGACCACAGCTACCACTAAGAGTCAAGTGCAGAAGGAGAACTTGGCCCAGTCGCGCAAGTTCCATAGTAGGTCGGGCCCCAGGACATGAGGAGTAAAAGGCCTTAACAGTCATGGTTATGCCCAGTAACCCCTTTGTGCTCGTGGCCCTCTGAAACGGGTTCTGACTATATATAAGTATAAAAAGAAAGGTTAAAGTGATGTCATAGTTAGGTGAAGATGTCAGTTAAAACATGCCGCTTTAAACGTACAAAACCACAGAAAGTCACCAGTTATAGTTATCTCAAGTAACTATAACTCATACCCTAAGGTAACTAGAACTTACACCCCTGCCATGCACAGTTTTCTCCTCAATAAATTCATTGCAAATGTTGCAGTGATATTATCAATGATGTCATAGAAGATGTCATGAGTGATGTAATATATGGGGTAGTTAGTAGTGCATGACAAGTCCAGATCAGACCCCAGAAAAGGACACAATATACCATTACTGATTGTGCGAACTGGACACAACACTTCAGATGTTGAACTTCACAATTGAATACAGCACTCAAGACTCGAAATCTAATAGTAGTAGCAATGCTGCAGGTGATGCATTGAGAACTGGAGACAATATGTATGATTAGGTTTCAGAAACTTGACCCGGCACACCAGAGGAGCCCTCTTCATCAGCATGCAGTAATCCACTTGAGGCCTACAAATCTGGAGGTAATACTTCAAATGAGACATCCAGTAGTAGACACTCCTGTGTAGGGTTCATGAAATGGACATAATATTCCACAAGAGGCCTTATGAGCGGGATACATCACACAAGACATGGCTTCCATACCCGAACACCACACCTCAGATGGATATTCCACAACTAGATGCAATACACCATAAATTGCCTTGAGGACTGCGTGCAAAGCCTTAGACGTGGTCTTCAGAACAGGACACCACATTTCAGATGAGGCCTCCAGAACAAGATGCAAAATCCCATAGAAGGCCTCTACAAATGGACAAAACCCACATTCCAGATGTGGCCGCTGTAGTCTTTAGAAGTGTGCACAACTGTCCAAAAAAAATACAAACTATTAAGAACTGAACACAATACATCATAGGTGGCTTCCAAAACTAGGAACAACACTCCATACACCTTCTTTGCCCCACAGAAGAGGCCACAGTACAGTAGATGTGGGCTCTTAAGCTAGTAGCATACTTCCAAGTGAGCCATTAGGCAGTACTCTAGATCATGGAGCTTCAGACACTTGATACACTACTCCAGGTGATTCCTCCAATACTTGACACATTACTATAGATATTGCCTCCAGAATCTGACACAATGTAACAGATGTGGCCTCTAAAGGATTTAACAATACTCCAGTTGAGAAACTGAGAACTGGACAAATTACCCCAGATGTTGCTTTAGGCACTAGACACAATACTCCATGAAGTCTTCTGAACTGGTCATATTATGAAAGATGTAGTCTTCAGAGCTGATCACAACATGAAAGATGAGATGAGATATCATATGAAAGATGAGAAAAATGAGATGTCCAGACCTGGACACACTACTCCTGATGAAGCCTCCAAATGGACGCACGCGCCACTTGAGACCTCTATCATAGAACACAGTATTCTAAATGAGGCCCCAAAACCTTGACACAACACTCCAGATGTGGCTTCTAGAGTAGAATACTCCATATATGGCCTCTAGAACTGGACACAACAAACCATATGTGACCGCCAAAATGACAGAGCACTCCAGATGCAGCTCTCAGAAGGAACTGAAGAAAAGACTCCAGATGAGGTCTCCAAAACTGAACAACACTGTTTGTGGCCTTCAGAACTGGCCACAAAACTTTACATGGGGCTTCAAAACTAGTGGCAATAAGTCATATGTGGCAAAAAGTACTGGACAGACTTCTTCAGACAGGGTTTAAAGAACTTGCCACAAAAAACAGATGAGGCCACTAGTACTGGACTCAATACTCTGACGGGTGCATTCACAGCTAGACAAAATACGCTATAGAAGACATTAAGAGCTAGAAAAAGGGGTGCAGATGTGGACTCAAGAACTGAGCACAACTCTCCAGATGAATGTTCCAGAACTGCACACGATACTTTAGATGAGGACTCCATCATTCCAGATTAAAACTCCAGAATTAACCACAACACCCCAGACAAAGCCTCTAATATGTCAAACATTATTTCAAATAAGGGATAAAACATTAAACAAAGTACATCAAATGTGAACGACACAGCACTACAGATGTAGACCAGTGCTTAATTTGAGCCGGGGCTTTCCGGTGCTAAGCACCGGCACTTAATTGCTTTCCGGTGCTCAGCACCGGCACCTAATTGTCAACACCATACCTAGAACAGTCTACCACATGGTGGCGCTGCTCATCTAATTTAGAGATGAGCAGAACCACGGTTGTTTAGAAATCCAAAATACATAAAAATTGCTAATACCTGCCTCCCCAGCCATTCCTTTAGGTTTGGGGACCTGTAATAATCTGAACTGTCGCTTTTACATGCGAGAGAGATGGTTAGTAGTTGTTCTGGCAGAGATGACAAGGGCGATGGGTGGTGCAAGCTGCAGTGGCCTCCCGGTCAGAGCCCTGGCACTTAATATTTTACAAATTAAGCACTGATGTAGACACAGCTGGGCAGAGTACTCCAGATGAATCTTCTAGAACTACACACAATACTTCAGATAAAGTCTCCAGAACTGGACCCATCATTCCACATGAGGAATCCAGAATTGGACACAAAACCCCAGTTGAAACATTCCAGATAAGGCCTCAAGAACTGGACAAAGTACATTAAATGTGGCTAGCACACAACTCCATATGTGGCCTCCAGACCTTCACTAAATATACCAGATGTGGCCTCCAAAATCGAGAGCACTTTTCTAGGTGGCAAAAGAAAGCTGGACACAATACTCCTCATGTGGCTTCAGGCATTTAATACCTCATTCCACCTAAGGTAGAGAGAACTCTGCACTACATTCCAGATAAGACCTCTAAAACTGTACACAGTCCTCCATTTGATTTATTGTGTGTGTGAGGGAAGCTTTCACTGCTGCTTCGAGTGCTGTGCTTAGTTCTATGATCCATATTTGTGCTGTGTATTATAGTGACACACCAAGGTATGCAAATCGTGATGGATGGAATGCTTGAATTAACCTCAGCTACTGGTAATTACTTGGGGCTGCATCACAATCCATTGTTATTTTGCTCACCGTGCCACCTCAGTTTGAAGCCCAGCTCTATGCAAATCAGTCTTGACCCTGCTCCAATTGGAACAGTCCAGTCCGAATTGCTAAGCCGGGTCCTCCCTGAACTGGAATACAAGCAATCTAAGACCGGTTTTGCCCTTACTGAGGTGGCATGGTGTGCAAAATAACAATGAATTGGGGCAAGGTGGTGGTCGAAAACCCATGGATTGGGATGCGGACCGAACAATTGCCAGTGGCAGAGATTAATTCAAGCATTCCATCCATCATCTTGTTGTAGTTGTATGTATTATAGTGAAGCTTGCACTGCTGCTGGCAATGTGGTACTAATTAGGTATGTTAAGGAAACATGCACTTTGAAGCATAGAATGCACTTGTAGTGTGTGTTTATGGGAGGAAATCTTACCCTACTGCTGCTTGTGCTTAAAATGTTTTGTGTATGTGAAGGAAGCTTTTACTATTGCTGAATAAGCTGTGTCTGCGCAAAACTTTCACTGCTGTAACTTTTCTGAGCAATACTGCTGTCGGTTATGTAATTGTCTAGTATTTGCAAGGAGTCATGCACTGTTGCTTCCATGGGGGCAGCAACCATTGGCTTAATGTGCCTCAGAAAGCAAGGGAATGATAAGCTTGAAACAACAAGAGAAAGATTGTGCCTCTCAAAAGTTATGTGTATTTGAAAAGCGCAATATCACCCCTGAGGGTATCCTGGCACTGAACAGGTGTGTGTGCCTAGTCTGTCTGTGGTAGTTTGGTGAATTGAAGCCAGGTCTTTAGCTTCTTGCAGAATTCAAGAAGAGAGAGGGAGGCTCTGATTTGGAGTGGGGGGCCTTTCCATGCCTTAGAAGCGATGTAAGAGAATGCCCGTCCTCCTGATCTAGTTCTGTGTATGCATGAGATGTGTGTGAGTAGGAGTCCTGCAGAGCTGAGGTGTCTGGGTGGTTAGTGGAAGAAGATGCGACTGTTCAGGCAGGTGGGGCCTAAGTTCTGTAGTACCTTGAATGTGTGCATAAGGAGTTTGAAATGAGTGTATTTGTGTATTAGGAGCTAGTGGAGCTCCCTGAGGTCTGGTGTGATGCGTGTTCTGTGTGGTAGGTTGAGGATGAGTTTGGCTGCTGAGTTCTGGATGGTTTATAGTCTTCTAGTGAGTTGCTTGGCGGTCCTGGCATACAGGGTGTTCCATAGTCCAACTTACTGGTGACTAGGGCATGAATAACACATTTTCAAGTGTCGCTTGGGAGCCATTTGAAGGTCTTCCTCGGTATCATCAGGGTGTGGAAGCAGGACTTAGTGACAGCGTTGACTTGTGCGGTCATGTCCAGTTTGCTGTTGATTATTCGGAGGTTCCGGGCATAGGTACGGAGTGTGGGTCCGAGTCCGACCAGCCCCCAGTTGGAGTGCCATGATGAAGTGTGGTTGCTGAAGATCACTACTTCTGTCTTGATGGTGTTCAGCTTGAGACAGTTGGCTTTCATCCAGTTAGCGACTTCTGACATACATGCAGTGAACTTGTTTCTTGTGTTGGGGTCTTGTCTGAGAGGGAGAGTATGAGCTGCATTTTGTTTGTGTAGGAGAGGGTGTTGATGTGTGCGCGGATGATATTTACCAGAGGTATCATGTATGCGTTGAAGAGGGTGCAGCTGAGCGATGGACCTTGAGGCACTCCACAGATGAGTTTGCGGGCCTCCGAGGAGTAATATGCCAGGCTGATAGCTTGTGTTCTATTCATTAATGGGAGAGGTGTGGCGCAGCAGCCAGTGTGACTGACTCCAGAGCGTGGGGCTCACCGTTCGATCGCCTGTGGCAGCTCAGCTCAGTTCAGCACCATGTGACTCTGGGCAATAGCTCACTTAATCTTCCCAACGACCCCCGGCACCTTGAAACCTTAATGGGTGATATGTTCGCGCTTTACAAATAGGAATTATTATTATTATTAAGAAGGAGCAGGTCCAGCAGCGATTGGGTCCTTGGACTCCAGTTTTGTGCAGCACCAGATAAGGATGGGGTGTGAGACCATGTCAAATGTTGCTGAGAGGTCCAGGAGAATGAGAGCTGCCATGTCTCCACTGTCAAGGATCATGCGGATGTTGCCTGTGGCGGTGATGAGTAATTTTTCTGTACTGTGGTTGGGCCTGAATCCAGACTGTGTGGCATCGAGGAGCTGCTGATTGCTGAGGTGGTCAGTGAGGCGTTAGTTGGTTAGTTTCTCTAAGACCTTTGCCAGGCATGGTAGGAGGGAGATGGTTCTGTAGTTGGAAAGCATGGCTGGGTCCTCGGATAGATTCTTGAGCCATGATGGTAGAATGTTTCCAGATGTTCTGGAATGTGGCTGAATTGATGGATTCTTACAGGATGGGTGTTAGTGCTTCACAGATCAGTAGGAATCCTTTGGTGAAGGTGTAGTGGGGGCAAGTGTCAGATGGGGCCCCTGATTGGATGGTATTCATGATAGTAGTGATTTCAACAGTTGTGGTGTCTGACCATGAGGTCTGGGTTCGTTTTTCATCCATGATGGGAAGCTGAGTTGTGACGGTGACTGGGTACTCTTGAGGGTAGAAGTTGCTGTATATGGAAGTGATTTTGTTACAGAAGAATTCCGAGAATTTGTTGCATAGGTCTTGTCAGGGGGCGATGTTTCTAGGGCAGCAGGCGGCGTGGTGAAATCTTTGCTGATGGTGAAGATTTCCTTGATGCTGTTAGTGCTGGTAATGACGCAATCTGCAAAAGCTGTGTGCTTGGTGCTCCGTATCTGCTGCTTGCGGTAACATCTCAGGGCTGATTTGAAGATGTCTTTAATCTGTGGTGTCTTGACTTGTCTCCAATTGTTCTCCAGTTGCTTGAAGTGGCACTTCGTCAGCCTGAGTTCCTCTGCATACCAGCTGGCCTGTGGCTGGGTTCTTGCCACTGGGTTGCGCTTGAGGGATGCCAAGGTGTCTGCACTTGTGGTGATTTAGCTTTTGAGGTACTTGATGGCTTTCAGGCAGCTGCGGGTGTGCTCAGGCCGGTGTGCAGAGAGGGCAGAAGCCCACTTCTCTTCTGTGATGCTTTTCCAGTTGCAGCAGGCAGTTCCGGTGGTGGTGGGTCTGTGGTGATGGGGATGCAGAAACTGAAGAATGCTTAGTCTCTCCAGTTCATAGTTGCTGGGTTGTCAACTGTGATATTGCTGATTGAGCAGAAAATCGGGTCCAATGAGTGTCCAGCAGTGTGAGTGGGTTCCGTAATGTGCTGGGTGTGAGGCTAAGGTTTCCAAGATTTTAAAGAAGGGCTGTAGAGTTTGGTTAGGAGTGGTCTCATGGTAGAAGTTAAGGTCTCCAAGGAGGATGAAGGTGTTAGCGTTGATGATGAGAAGTGCGAAAAAGTTCATGATGTCGCTGGCTAAATTTGGTGCTGGACCTCGTGGTCTGTATACGGTAGTGTGGCTCCTGGGGTTCTGCCCAGAAAGAAGTTGACTTTGATGCGTATCTTGAAAGTGATGTGTTCCATGTAGCTGGTGGGGGTGTCCGTGTAGATGATGAAGCTAACTGTATCTTTAAAAATGATTGTGATGCAACCTCTAGGCTTGTGCTAAAGTTTGTCGTGCCTGGCAACCTTGTAGCTAGCAGCAATGGCTGTAGCAATATCTGGCGCAGATCTGGAGCGTGGTCATGTAGTAGGTTCCATATCTGCGTGGCATCTTTGGTGAGCGAGGGGGTGTTAGGGAGCATGCATGCAAGTGTGGCTATGTGAGTGGGTGGCTGGTTTGTGTGAGTGTGATCAAGGGTGCTGGGTGCTCTTGCTGCAGGAGTGTAGGGTGTGGCAAAGAGCATGAGAACTTGCAGGAGGTGCATGTGAACGTTCCTTCCATGTAGTGTGGTGCGGTGTAACTGCAGTGTGGTGGGCTGGGGTTGAAGACACAGAAGAGTGCAGGACGGTAGCGGGTGAGTAAAGGGAGAACTAGGGTTTCTGCCGCTGGGCACGGTCAGGCGTGGCTGGGTGCAGACTGACTTGATTTTGGCACGTCTTTCTTGCGTCAGCTGTGGATGTCTGCTGCACATCTGCACTGAAGCTACCATTAAGTAGCACCTGGGAAGGAGGAGTGCAAGGTGCTGTGGGCGCGAAATCCAGGGATGTCACTTCCTGTGCAGATGGGTGATGGGAAATCAAAGTAATAATAAAAAGGTAAAAAAACTATGACCGTAGAACAAAAATTTTAATAGTGTTTTGTATTACTTTCATAGAGCTTTGAGACTATTCATAATAGGAGGCCGCAAGGATGTCAGCACTTGATTAATTCTATTAAAACATTAGCCTCTGCCAACATTAACCGCATTAACCTCTGCCAGCGTCAGGTACGCTTTGGAACGAAGGGGCCGACACCATTCCAAAGAAGATGTAGTGAAGATTTACCACACACGCGCTGACACGTGTTGCACAGCAGAGTAAGTCTTGCAACAGTGACCTGGTGTTCTTTACCGGACCTACCTACTCTCAACATCACGGCACACAGAGTCTCCGGGCGCAGCACAAGTGCCCAGCGTGTCAGTCTTCGCTTTGATGAGAACCTATGACGCGATCACAGGGTCGAAACTTTCTCAAATGCAGGATTTGAGCCACAGAACAAAGAGACTCGCGCCCTTGGGACAAAGATGAACATACGTGGGCCGTCCATCGATGATTTCTAACTGAACATTGATTTCTCGCAACTTAAGAGAACCACCGACAGGAGCAATAGCATCTTTTTTTCCTATTCTATTTTTAACATATAATTGAAGCATACAGATTGCCTTTTAAGAACACATTTTCCAAACATATTTATTTTGATATGTGTTTAATTATATACCCTATGTGATTCAACTACGATTTACCTGACTTTCACTGCACACAATAGTGGTGTTTTTGGCACAAATCACTCTTATTTCGAATCTTTAAAACAGCTATTTGACATTGGTCAAATCTGCTGGTTATGCCTCTTGTTCTTGACTAGTCTAAGGAATTTTGACATGTTTAAAAGTGCAGTATGCATTTACGACTACATTTGTGATTTATACTTAAATGCTGAATCAAATAATGAATTGTGGTATCCCAAAGGGCTCCAGCGGTGCCCCCCTTCTTGATTTATACACAATGGGCTCACCCCTTACATGAGCCGAGCACCCTCTTCTTTGAATGTTCATTAATAACACGAGGCTTGGCATCTTGTATTCTGGCATCATTCTAATTAATGCAGATGAACTTCGTTTGCATATGGGCACCAGAATTGTGCTACAGCAGTGACTGAAGTGTGACATAAAAGGCATTTCAGCATCAGCAGGTTAGCCGATCAGGCTTTTGAGGTTAATAACGTTTGTATCACAAGTACATTTTGGGAAACTTGTTAAGTACATACCCGAAAATTGGAATATCTGATGCAGAAACGACTGCATGAAACAGTGATTATGCATCTGTTAAAAAAAAATAAAAAAAATGTAACTGAAGATTATAATACATCGAAACCAGAACAGCTGGTTCTCGCGGCACAGTGGGCTAACACAAAGACTCCAGGATCCGTGTTTGACGTGTGGTGACTGGTTCAAGTCCTGGTAGGTCCACTCAGCCTTACAGTCTTCCGGCACCATTAAAACCAGAGCTGGTGGGGTGGGTAACAATTAACATGTAACACCGCGAAACATAATTGAGATTAATGTGTACTGTGCAAATATGACTGCCACTCTATGTCAATACAGAGAAAAGTGTCAGAAATCCTAAAATCCAAGCTCCCTCCACAACCAGTAACTTCAGCAAATGTGCAGTGTTCAGACAGAACAGACACACCAAAGAGCACGGCAACAGAAAACGCAAAGGCCATAAAAATAGGTTTTTGATGATAAATGTTGCACCACTTTAGAAAACCTGGAGATAGAGAGCTTGCGCCCTATCACTTTAACATGTGGGCCGTCGGCCACTTTCACCCATTCTGTGTTGCATGCATTTGGAACAGGAATGTCATAGAGGTAGCCAATCTACTGGGAGGCACCACAGCTCCTGAGCGGCTAGCCGGAGAGGCATGCAGCTCTGAAGTGACTGGTGTCAGTGGACAGCATGTGCCCAGGGCAGCTAGCCATAGACCGTGGCTCTGAGACGACTGATGACCTGGCGCTCTATGGATTCGCAGCCCCAGAGCACCTGCACATTTTTTCAACGAGGACACTACAATCCGAGACATTAAGCTTGGATGGGAGCCTTGTTGTCTGTTTTTACTTAGGGTAGGAGACCCCCAGAATAAAGCTTGTCGTTCTAAGTACTCTGAACCCTAATCACCTCTTCACATCTACACAGTTCTGGCCCCACACCCGCACTTCACCATATGGCTATTGGATAAAAGATCTCCGAAAAAGTGCCCCTACTATAGGGAGCCCGTCGGGCATTGCACCGCCGGCCCGACGAGGAGCAGCCCAGATGATGAAGCATGACACCTGAAAGGGTGTGTGAGGGCATTAAAATCCAATACATGGATTTCCAACTTCTAACCCTGCCTAGGGATTAGTTGGATCTTGTTTCCTTATCTTTTATTCACTGACATTGGGGAACAGCATAATCTATTTTTGAACCCAGGGCAGCTAGCCATAGACAGTGGCTCTGAGACGACTGATGACCTGGCGCTCTATGGATTCGCAGCCCCAGAGCCCCAGCCATGTAACTCTGAACTGACTGCCAGCAGCAGGCACCCTTGGCACTAAGCCCCCATCCTGACAATCATGCAGCTCGGAGCTTCCTGCTGGCCATCAGGCAGCCTGCGCCTCTCCCAGCAGTCTACAAATTCCCGACTTTGAGGAGAATGTTGCATCTAAAATGCCCTTGCAGTTCTCTTGCAAGATCTGCTCTCCCATCCACATTTGAAGAACTACATGGCCAAGGATCCGGAGCTGCAGGGACCATGAGTCTTTGTTCTTTGTAAAGAAGAAACGTAAGGAGGCCAGACAATCATTTTAGAAGGGTATGCAGCGTAGGCGATGATCAGAGGAAGGCTACGGAATAACATGTGAGATGGAGAAATAAAGGGCTGATTGGAGAAGGGTGGGGAAGAAGGGAATGGCCATGCTAAAGTGGGATGAATAAAGGTGATGGAAGGGCTGAGGGAGAAGGCCTGAGGGGTGAATATTGAGTGGAATGGGTGACAGAAATGGATAAGGGCAAGGACTTCCTGTTTGGATATACAATGAGGACCGGAAATGGATCTTAGAGAAGGAACAATTGAGCAGTGCAGGACAAGAGGAAGATGCACTCTGTGCTTTAGACATGGGGAAGGAGAAAAGAGGGATGCGGTGGGCGATAACAGGATGAGGAAATGAAGAACTGTGGATATTCCATGCTCCTTAATATCTTCTACACATTAATCCATTGTTTTTACCCTGCTCCGATGCACAGGCCACCATGGCATGGATGAAAGACGAAGAGAGAGACCCAGACAGAAGACAGAAAGAGATCCAGAGAGAGACGCACAGAAAGATAAAGACAGGAAAAAAACAAAACGGAAAGACGCAGAAAAAGAGAGAAGGAACCAGAGACACCGTAAGACGAAGAGTGAGAACCCAGGAAGCAAAGTGAGTAAGAGAAAGTCAGTGTTAATTTAATGGGGCCAACAGGTAAATAACGTCACAATAGATCTCAAACCTCCGGCCGACGTCTTCAGGCAGACTAACATTCTAGAATGCCGAGTGCTGGTGATTGTTAGATTTAAAGGGCTGGGCAAAGAGAACAGTGTTTTTCTCTACACCGGATATCCATTTAAACTTGCAGGGGTCTCCAACCAGTAGTTCGTGAGCTACTATAGCTCTCCAGCTACCTCTGAGTAGTTCACCTATGTGCAGCTTGTTATTAAATTGGAAAGCTTTCGCTTGGTTGAATTATTATACATAGAAAAAAAAATTCTAATTATACAACACTATTAATATTAGTAGCTCTCAATGCGTTTCCTTGAACATAAGTAGCTCTCAGTAGAGACCCCTGATTTAAAATAAAGAAAATAACTTAGAATTTCATGCAAAGGGACTTTGATAGTTGTTGGTGGGTGGTATTCCGAGATATGTTATGTTGCTTGTTTGTACATATATTTAGTGGAAAGACTCAAACAAATGAAGTCGGGGGGAGCTGAAAATCCGTCCTCCTTTCATTCTACCACAAAAGGTCAAAGCGGCCAAGATGGAACCGCAAGTAGACATGATCTCTGGCATACGGTTAGTGACTGAGCTCATGCCCAAAACACACATGCAGAGTAATAAAGTTTGCCCGGGTGTTGTTTGAGTATCCTCTGTAAGAAGTGTTCCAGTAGAAATAGTTCGATTTATTCTTCACTGCCAATGTATCTTGTTTTTCAAAACCAAGGTAAAGAGCTAGGACTCTAGGACGACCGTCCTTGTCCCTGCAAATTTATAATATAACCAAAGTGGACGGCCAAGAAATATAGAACAAATGACTGTCTGACATAAAATGTCTGGCACCTCAAAGGTTTGTTAAGAAAACCCTCACACACCAACCTGGTTGGTGTCATGCTTCATCATCGGGTCCCAGCTGGGTAGCCGAATGCTACCCGGCTGTGCTACAACACCTGTTTACAGTGGAGCAGGTTTCAAGGTGAATGTGAATGTGATGAAGTGCGTGAAAAGTAAAAATACCTCCAGAATACTACCCGTTACTTTTATTCGTGGTAGTCTGGGATATAGTTAAAAAAGAGACATGAGAGTGGATAAGAAACTACTAATATTCTACGTAGTTGGTTATATTATCCTTAGGTCGACATGTTTCAGCCCTTAACAAAAATATACGGGCTTTCTTCAGGACCTCTCAAATAAATAAATGTGAGTGATGTGAAAAAGTGTGATAAAAAATTATTACCACATGAGATGCATTTTTAACACTCACGCTAAGGAGTGCTATTTATGCGGCAAGGACTGGCGATGTGTAGGTCCTTATTAAAATGTAGAATACCTGTAAGGAAAAAGGCATAACACAAGACAAAATAAAATAAAAAGAGAAAGAAAAAACATTAATACCACTATTTATGATCACACTGGTCTTAATATATTGTGCTCACTCCGTGCTCTCTATCAATATCGCCAGTACTGGTGGTAAGTATCTTGTGTTAAATACTTAGCGAGGTGTCAGACTATTTTCCGTCACACTATTTTTCGTCATACGTGTTGACGAGTATTATGGTGAGCTTTTAGCATCCAAAAGCGACGGTCTAGTCTTTTCCTGATTGTTGACGTCACACGCTTCACAACGTAATGACGCGCACGTCAGTCCGTTTACCGGAACTTAGACGATAAATTCACTATTCCAACGCCCTCGCGTTTACCAGCCTGCTCCAGGGGACATGCTCTAGGTTGTATGAGGGAGACGCCGCCACATAAAGTAAGATAATTCCATTATACCGCTGTACGCCCTGACGATTAGTTTCAGTTATTGGGCAGTTTAGATCAAGCGTTCACTAAGAGTTTCTTTCCGTTCTTTAATTCCCATTTTTCGTAGTATGTGAAGTAAGAGAGGTGCTTCTTCCCCCTCTTGGACCAGATAAGAACGTCTACATATGAATCAATGTAATTATACGATAAATAAAGCAAATTGTCGTTAGACGTTTATACTGGCAGATAAGCGCCAGTGTTAAAAGGCATGTTCATAACGTAACAATAGCGCGAAAGCTACGCAAGAGAGACACTGGCAACACAAATACGATTATTAGGATATATGTCCACAGCGCAACAGTAGTGCGAGAACTTGCATGGGTGAATTCTAGTAATTTAACATAATCTCGGTTTGTTTATAAAATAGAGGACAAACTGAGAAGGTATAATCTCTTCACCCAGTATACGATGTGCATGGCATGTGTGTGTTGTGTTATATCGTGTACACAGTAAACCATTTGCTACATGTTTGTCTGACACCTCGCTAAGTATTTAACACAAGATACTTACCACCAGTACTGGCGATATTGATAGAGAGCACGGAGTGAGCACAATATATTAAGACCAGTGTGATCATAAATAGTGGTATTAATGTTTTTTCTTTCTCTTTTTATTTTATTTTGTCTTGTGTTATGCCTTTTTCCTTACAGGTATTCTACATTTTAATAAGGACCTACACATCGCCAGTCCTTGCCGCATAAATAGCACTCCTTAGCGTGAGTGTTAAAAATGCATCTCATGTGGTAATAATTTTTTATCACACTTTTTCACATCACTCACATTTATTTATTTGAGAGGTCCTGAAGAAAGCCCGTATATTTTTGTTAAGGGCTGAAACATGTCGACCTAAGGATAATATAACCAACTACGTAGAATATTAGTAGTTTCTTATCCACTCTCATGTCTCTTTTTTAACTATATCCCAGACTACCACGAATAAAAGTAACGGGTAGTATTCTGGAGGTATTTTTACTTTTCACGCACTTCATCACATTCACATTCACCTTGAAACCTGCTCCACTGTAAACAGGTGTTGTAGCACAGCCGGGTAGCATTCGGCTACCCAGCTGGGACCCGATGATGAAGCATGACACCAACCAGGTTGGTGTGTGAGGGTTTTCTTAACAAACCTTTGAGGTGCCAGACATTTTATGTCAGACAGTCATTTGTTCTATATTTCTTGGCCGTCCACTTTGGTTATATTATAAATTTGCAGGGACAAGGACGGTCGTCCTAGAGTCCTAGCTCTTTACCTTGGTTTTGAATAATTGGCAGCGCACAGCTGCGAGAGCCTAACCTTACTTCAATTGCAAATCTACCTGCCTAAGTACTGTAAAACATGGCAGAGAATCTGGGCTTAACTTTTTCGGAAGAAATAATTAGTGATATACTTGCAGCACCACCGCTGATGGCAGATCTAAATATAGCAAGAACAATATCTCAAAGTACGGACTGGGAATCGCTTACAGAAATGAAACGTAATCATATACGAACCATTCTTCACGGCGTAATACTCACTGAATATCTGAGAGCCAACACGGCTCCTAGAGGGCTGATAGTTACAAACGCCCCGAGAATATTTCTCGAGGATGCCGCATTTCGAAGGGATTGGGCCAAAATCGCTTGGCGATGCACAAGAGACTGGATTGTGTTGATAATTCAAACAGCAAAAAGACTGGGAGATGCTTACTTAATAGAGATCCAGACTACAGAGAACCATTTCAAAACAACTCTAACATCATATAAAAAACGGCTAGATGAAGTAAACAAGGAAATGCAGGAATATAAGGAGAATTTGACACAGTCTAAAATCCAGAACTTTCAAAAGATCTAAAGAAGTTCTCATATGTTAAATCATATCCGTATTCCGATCCCGATTTCCAACTTCAAAAGAACCGGGAACAGTCATATAGTTCTGATGATGCCTCATCTAACAGCAGCGGCTCTAGCTCTAGTAGCTATCAGAACAAGAAAGGGGGACGAGGTAGAGCGAACAAATGGCAACAGCCTTGGAATCAAGGCTACCCAGGCAATCAGATGCAATATCCACCACAGCCATTCCAACAGGTGCCACCACATATGATGTATGGTTGGAACCCACCTTTTGCACCTCCACAAATTCCCTACATGATTCCGAACCAAAGGTTCCCTTTTTAGGGAATGGCCGCGGCGGACGAGGAAAACGACGAAGACAAGCACAGGTACATTGGGAGGACGACTCCCAAGAGGGAGCATACACCAGGAGCAGGTCCAAGGAACAACGCATGGGACCGAGCACCAGCAGAACCTAGTCACAAACTACTCCCAATATGTACTGGATGAAACAGAATTGAACTTATTAAATAAAGGCTTAGGCTTTGTTCCCACGCCCCGCTTAGACAAGTTCCGCCTCCATTGTGAGATGGCCGAATTTTTCAGAAAGTTGAAATTAAAAGCTTTCTTTTCTAAACGAGAAGATGAGGTCAATGAACATCAGGAAGGAGATACGAATTTCAAACCAAAATCCACATTTATACCACCACCTTATACCATACCAGTGGAAATCGCAACTTTCGAGCAGGCTGTCTTCAAAGATATCGAAGCCCTGTCAGAAAATAAGACATTTAAAAATACGACCAAAAAGGAATGGGATGGATTGACTACACTGAAAGAAAACAAGACTGTGGTCATAAAACCAGCGGACAAGGGAGGAGGTATTGTCCTACAAGATAAGACAGTTTACAGAGACGAATGCCTACGTTTGCTGTCTGATAGACGGAACTACAAACCGATCACTGAGGACCCTACACCTGGATTGAAAGAAACTATCCAGGATTTGGCCACAGAAGCAGAAAACCGTGGCCACATCAGTAAAAAAGAAGCCCAATACTTAACTACTTCAAAGGAGAGAATTCCTTATTTCTATACAATCCCGAAAGTGCATAAAAACACAATTCCACCACCAGGCCGCCCCATAGTGTCCGGCATAGGCTCTATTTTAGAGCCTCTTTCCAATTTTTGTGATTTTTTTCTCAAACCACTGGTACAGGGTACTGCAACATATTTAAGAGACACAAAAGATCTCTTAGTACAAATTAAAGATTTGACATTTAATCCCAATACAAGCTTCTTAGTAAGCTTAGATATAGAGAGTCTCTATACGAGCCTCCCGCAGGATGAAACTCTGGAGGTATTAAGAACGTCCATGGATAACAACAACTGGGATTATCAAACTCCGAAGTCATTCATTCTGAAATGTGCTGAACTTGCTTTGAAGCATAACTATTTTGAATTTGAAGGCCAACTGTATCAACAAACGTTTGGCACTTCTATGGGGAGTACATTTGCCCCAAGTGTAGCGGGACTGTATGTATTCAGCTTTGAACACAAATTCTTGCTGAATAACACATCGATTACAAATAATATACGTTTTTATAAACGATATATTGATGATGTGTTCCTTATTTGGGAAGGGACAGAAGATTCATTAAAGAACTTTCTGTTATGGATTAATGAGTGTGATCCGAATTTGAAATTCACAAACACGATAAGCAAAAAGACCATCATTTTTCTAGACCTGGAGATCTCACATAATAAAGGTGTTCTGGATACCAAGACACATTTCAAACCCACTGCGAGGAATTCATTACTACACTATACAAGCTTCCATCCACGTCCTCTGAGAGAGAATCTGCCCTACGGCCAATATCTACGGCTACGTAGGAATTGTAATAACCTAAACGATTTCAAACAACAGGCAAAAATATTGACCCTTAAACTCAATAAGAGGGGCTACCCCAACCAAATAATCACGAAGGCAGAGAAAAGAGCGCGCAATCAAAATCGTGAAGGCCTGCTAGAACCTAAAATACAAATTGAGACCAAAATACCTTTAACTTGTGTCACGACATATAACCCTGTGTCCAACCAGGTGGCAAAAATAGTACAACGACATTGGGCCATACTGAATACAGGCAATTTTGAATGGGAAAAGCCGTTATTCTCATACAGAAAAGGGAGGAGTCTGAAAGATAGTCTGGTGCATACAAGACCCCTAAAACAGCAGAACTGTGGAGAAAACACAATAATCAATGCATGGGGCTTACCTAAGATAACTGGACATCACCCGTGTGGTGATTGCAGTATATGTCATCTAACTCAAACCACCAAAACCCTCAGTCTAGAACCGGGGAAAACATGGATGATTCGTCGACATACTAACTGCAATTCGGCGAATGTCATATACCTTATAAATTGCCCTTGCAACTTAAGGTACGTCGGAATGACAAGTCGCAAGGTGAAAACTAGAATTGTTGAACACAGAAGCAACATCCGTTGTAAGCGCAATATATCTCGCCTGACAAATCACTATCTGGAACAGAATCATACCCCAAATGATATGCAGTGGGTAGTCATTGAACAACTAGATCGCAAAACAACTAATATCCAACAAGAGTTGCTGGATAAAGAGCAGAGATGGATATATCGCATGTCTACCCATGTCCAGGGGTTGAATGATAATATACCCTGGAATTGCCTTAATCATTGAAATTGGGAATATACTGTGTATTTTACCATGGCCTAAAGATATAGGAGTAGAGAGAAACCAACATCATATTCTTTCGTACAGCAGTCATCCTACTTATATCGAGTCAATATGACTATTTACCTACTTATGAAAACCCAAGTCCTTCGAATAATGGCTATCATCGATAGGCGATGACTTATCTAATATTGAATGACACATATAGTCAATAACAAACCCCCCGTCCCCCCGTTTAACTACTAAGCATATTAGGTAGTTCTAGCCTATGACAACGTTTCCAATTTCTAATTAATATAAGTTTTAGATTAATAACGTTGTCTTGTGTTTGTAGTTTCTAAAGTTGTTTAAATAATTACTTTCCACACTGTACAGGCACAATTAGGTATACTAGATATACATCCCTAAAGGTCAATATTTTATACCTTAAACCATTAACATTTTATACCTTAAACCCTTTAATACCTTAAACTTTTTCAAAAGTGTGGTTTCCTATGTGATTTGGGATGAACTGATTATATCAATTTGGATTCCCTCGGGAACATAACATAATATCATTCAGTATACCTGCTGAATTTTATTGAAATAACCCGTCAACTTCTCACTGCGCATGCGCCAAATTAACACACTATTTTCCGTCACACTATTTTTCGTCATACGTGTTGACGAGTATTATGGTGAGCTTTTAGCATCCAAAAGCGACGGTCTAGTCTTTTCCTGATTGTTGACGTCACACGCTTCACAACGTAATGACGCGCACGTCAGTCCGTTTACCGGAACTTAGACGATAAATTCACTATTCCAACGCCCTCGCGTTTACCAGCCTGCTCCAGGGGACATGCTCTAGGTTGTATGAGGGAGACGCCGCCACATAAAGTAAGATAATTCCATTATACCGCTGTACGCCCTGACGATTAGTTTCAGTTATTGGGCAGTTTAGATCAAGCGTTCACTAAGAGTTTCTTTCCGTTCTTTAATTCCCATTTTTCGTAGTATGTGAAGTAAGAGAGGTGCTTCTTCCCCCTCTTGGACCAGATAAGAACGTCTACATATGAATCAATGTAATTATACGATAAATAAAGCAAATTGTCGTTAGACGTTTATACTGGCAGATAAGCGCCAGTGTTAAAAGGCATGTTCATAACGTAACAATAGCGCGAAAGCTCGCAAGAGAGACACTGGCAACACAAATACGATTATTAGGATATATGTCCACAGCGCAACAGTAGTGCGAGAACTTGCATGGGTGAATTCTAGTAATTTAACATAATCTCGGTTTGTTTATAAAATAGAGGACAAACTGAGAAGGTATAATCTCTTCACCCAGTATACGATGTGCATGGCATGTGTGTGTTGTGTTATATCGTGTACACAGTAAACCATTTGCTACATGTTTGTCTGACACCTCGCTAAGTATTTAACACAAGATACTTACCACCAGTACTGGCGATATTGATAGAGAGCACGGAGTGAGCACAATATATTAAGACCAGTGTGATCATAAATAGTGGTATTAATGTTTTTTCTTTCTCTTTTTATTTTGTCTTGTGTTATGCCTTTTTCCTTACAGGTATTCTACATTTTAATAAGGACCTACACATCGCCAGTCCTTGCCGCATAAATAGCACTCCTTAGCGTGAGTGTTAAAAATGCATCTCATGTGGTAATAATTTTTTATCACACTTTTTCACATCACTCACATTTATTTATTTGAGAGGTCCTGAAGAAAGCCCGTATATTTTTGTTAAGGGCTGAAACATGTCGACCTAAGGATAATATAACCAACTACGTAGAATATTAGTAGTTTCTTATCCACTCTCATGTCTCTTTTTTAACTATATCCCAGACTACCACGAATAAAAGTAACGGGTAGTATTCTGGAGGTATTTTTACTTTTCACGCACTTCATCACATTCACATTCACCTTGAAACCTGCTCCACTGTAAACAGGTGTTGTAGCACAGCCGGGTAGCATTCGGCTACCCAGCTGGGACCCGATGATGAAGCATGACACCAACCAGGTTGGTGTGTGAGGGTTTTCTTAACAAACCTTTGAGGTGCCAGACATTTTATGTCAGACAGTCATTTGTTCTATATTTCTTGGCCGTCCACTTTGGTTATATTATAAATTTGCAGGGACAAGGACGGTCGTCCTAGAGTCCTAGCTCTTTACCTTGGTTTTGAATAATTGGCAGCGCACAGCTGCGAGAGCCTAACCTTACTTCAATTGCAAATCTACCTGCCTAAGTACTGTAAAACATGGCAGAGAATCTGGGCTTAACTTTTTCGGAAGAAATAATTAGTGATATACTTGCAGCACCACCGCTGATGGCAGATCTAAATATAGCAAGAACAATATCTCAAAGTACGGACTGGGAATCGCTTACAGAAATGAAACGTAATCATATACGAACCATTCTTCACGGCGTAATACTCACTGAATATCTGAGAGCCAACACGGCTCCTAGAGGGCTGATAGTTACAAACGCCCCGAGAATATTTCTCGAGGATGCCGCATTTCGAAGGGATTGGGCCAAAATCGCTTGGCGATGCACAAGAGACTGGATTGTGTTGATAATTCAAACAGCAAAAAGACTGGGAGATGCTTACTTAATAGAGATCCAGACTACAGAGAACCATTTCAAAACAACTCTAACATCATATAAAAAACGGCTAGATGAAGTAAACAAGGAAATGCAGGAATATAAGGAGAATTTGACACAGTCTAAAATCCAGAACTTTCAAAAAGATCTAAAGAAGTTCTCATATGTTAAATCATATCCTTATTCCGATCCCGATTTCCAACTTCAAAAGAACCGGGAACAGTCATATAGTTCTGATGATGCCTCATCTAACAGCAGCGGCTCTAGCTCTAGTAGCTATCAGAACAAGAAAGGGGGACGAGGAAGAGCGAACAAATGGCAACAGCCTTGGAATCAAGGCTACCCAGGCAATCAGATGCAATATCCACCACAGCCATTCCAACAGGTGCCACCACATATGATGTATGGTTGGAACCCACCTTTTGCACCTCCACAAATTCCCTACATGATTCCGAACCAAAGGTTCCCTTTTTAGGGAATGGCCGCGGCGGACGAGGAAAACGACGAAGACAAGCACAGGTACATTGGGAGGACGACTCCCAAGAGGGAGCATACACCAGGAGCAGGTCCAAGGAACAACGCATGGGACCGAGCACCAGCAGAACCTAGTCACAAACTACTCCCAATATGTACTGGATGAAACAGAATTGAACTTATTAAATAAAGGCTTAGGCTTTGTTCCCACGCCCCGCTTAGACAAGTTCCGCCTCCATTGTGAGATGGCCGAATTTTTCAGAAAGTTGAAATTAAAAGCTTTCTTTTCTAAACGAGAAGATGAGGTCAATGAACATCAGGAAGGAGATACGAATTTCAAACCAAAATCCACATTTATACCACCACCTTATACCATACCAGTGGAAATCGCAACTTTCGAGCAGGCTGTCTTCAAAGATATCGAAGCCCTGTCAGAAAATAAGACATTTAAAAATACGACCAAAAAGGAATGGGATGGATTGACTACACTGAAAGAAAACAAGACTGTGGTCATAAAACCAGCGGACAAGGGAGGAGGTATTGTCCTACAAGATAAGACAGTTTACAGAGACGAATGCCTACGTTTGCTGTCTGATAGACGGAACTACAAACCGATCACTGAGGACCCTACACCTGGATTGAAAGAAACTATCCAGGATTTGGCCACAGAAGCAGAAAACCGTGGCCACATCAGTAAAAAAGAAGCCCAATACTTAACTACTTCAAAGGAGAGAATTCCTTATTTCTATACAATCCCGAAAGTGCATAAAAACACAATTCCACCACCAGGCCGCCCCATAGTGTCCGGCATAGGCTCTATTTTAGAGCCTCTTTCCAATTTTTGTGATTTTTTTCTCAAACCACTGGTACAGGGTACTGCAACATATTTAAGAGACACAAAAGATCTCTTAGTACAAATTAAAGATTTGACATTTAATCCCAATACAAGCTTCTTAGTAAGCTTAGATATAGAGAGTCTCTATACGAGCCTCCCGCAGGATGAAACTCTGGAGGTATTAAGAACGTCCATGGATAACAACAACTGGGATTATCAAACTCCGAAGTCATTCATTCTGAAATGTGCTGAACTTGCTTTGAAGCATAACTATTTTGAATTTGAAGGCCAACTGTATCAACAAACGTTTGGCACTTCTATGGGGAGTACATTTGCCCCAAGTGTAGCGGGACTGTATGTATTCAGCTTTGAACACAAATTCTTGCTGAATAACACATCGATTACAAATAATATACGTTTTTATAAACGATATATTGATGATGTGTTCCTTATTTGGGAAGGGACAGAAGATTCATTAAAGAACTTTCTGTTATGGATTAATGAGTGTGATCCGAATTTGAAATTCACAAACACGATAAGCAAAAAGACCATCATTTTTCTAGACCTGGAGATCTCACATAATAAAGGTGTTCTGGATACCAAGACACATTTCAAACCCACTGCGAGGAATTCATTACTACACTATACAAGCTTCCATCCACGTCCTCTGAGAGAGAATCTGCCCTACGGCCAATATCTACGGCTACGTAGGAATTGTAATAACCTAAACGATTTCAAACAACAGGCAAAAATATTGACCCTTAAACTCAATAAGAGGGGCTACCCCAACCAAATAATCACGAAGGCAGAGAAAAGAGCGCGCAATCAAAATCGTGAAGGCCTGCTAGAACCTAAAATACAAATTGAGACCAAAATACCTTTAACTTGTGTCACGACATATAACCCTGTGTCCAACCAGGTGGCAAAAATAGTACAACGACATTGGGCCATACTGAATACAGGCAATTTTGAATGGGAAAAGCCGTTATTCTCATACAGAAAAGGGAGGAGTCTGAAAGATAGTCTGGTGCATACAAGACCCCTAAAACAGCAGAACTGTGGAGAAAACACAATAATCAATGCATGGGGCTTACCTAAGATAACTGGACATCACCCGTGTGGTGATTGCAGTATATGTCATCTAACTCAAACCACCAAAACCCTCAGTCTAGAACCGGGGAAAACATGGATGATTCGTCGACATACTAACTGCAATTCGGCGAATGTCATATACCTTATAAATTGCCCTTGCAACTTAAGGTACGTCGGAATGACAAGTCGCAAGGTGAAAACTAGAATTGTTGAACACAGAAGCAACATCCGTTGTAAGCGCAATATATCTCGCCTGACAAATCACTATCTGGAACAGAATCATACCCCAAATGATATGCAGTGGGTAGTCATTGAACAACTAGATCGCAAAACAACTAATATCCAACAAGAGTTGCTGGATAAAGAGCAGAGATGGATATATCGCATGTCTACCCATGTCCAGGGGTTGAATGATAATATACCCTGGAATTGCCTTAATCATTGAAATTGGGAATATACTGTGTATTTTACCATGGCCTAAAGATATAGGAGTAGAGAGAAACCAACATCATATTCTTTCGTACAGCAGTCATCCTACTTATATCGAGTCAATATGACTATTTACCTACTTATGAAAACCCAAGTCCTTCGAATAATGGCTATCATCGATAGGCGATGACTTATCTAATATTGAATGACACATATAGTCAATAACAAACCCCCCGTCCCCCGTTTAACTACTAAGCATATTAGGTAGTTCTAGCCTATGACAACGTTTCCAATTTCTAATTAATATAAGTTTTAGATTAATAACGTTGTCTTGTGTTTGTAGTTTCTAAAGTTGTTTAAATAATTACTTTCCACACTGTACAGGCACAATTAGGTATACTAGATATACATCCCTAAAGGTCAATATTTTATACCTTAAACCATTAACATTTTATACCTTAAACCCTTTAATACCTTAAACTTTTTCAAAAGTGTGGTTTCCTATGTGATTTGGGATGAACTGATTATATCAATTTGGATTCCCTCGGGAACATAACATAATATCATTCAGTATACCTGCTGAATTTTATTGAAATAACCCGTCAACTTCTCACTGCGCATGCGCCAAATTAACACACTATTTTCCGTCACACTATTTTTCGTCATACGTGTTGACGAGTATTATGGTGAGCTTTTAGCATCCAAAAGCGACGGTCTAGTCTTTTCCTGATTGTTGACGTCACACGCTTCACAACGTAATGACGCGCACGTCAGTCCGTTTACCGGAACTTAGACGATAAATTCACTATTCCAACGCCCTCGCGTTTACCAGCCTGCTCCAGGGGACATGCTCTAGGTTGTATGAGGGAGACGCCGCCACATAAAGTAAGATAATTCCATTATACCGCTGTACGCCCTGACGATTAGTTTCAGTTATTGGGCAGTTTAGATCAAGCGTTCACTAAGAGTTTCTTTCCGTTCTTTAATTCCCATTTTTCGTAGTATGTGAAGTAAGAGAGGTGCTTCTTCCCCCTCTTGGACCAGATAAGAACGTCTACATATGAATCAATGTAATTATACGATAAATAAAGCAAATTGTCGTTAGACGTTTATACTGGCAGATAAGCGCCAGTGTTAAAAGGCATGTTCATAACGTAACAATAGCGCGAAAGCTCGCAAGAGAGACACTGGCAACACAAATACGATTATTAGGATATATGTCCACAGCGCAACAGTAGTGCGAGAACTTGCATGGGTGAATTCTAGTAATTTAACATAATCTCGGTTTGTTTATAAAATAGAGGACAAACTGAGAAGGTATAATCTCTTCACCCAGTATACGATGTGCATGGCATGTGTGTGTTGTGTTATATCGTGTACACAGTAAACCATTTGCTACATGTTTGTCTGACACCTCGCTAAGTATTTAACACAAGATACTTACCACCAGTACTGGCGATATTGATAGAGAGCACGGAGTGAGCACAA
Source organism: Calotriton arnoldi (assembly GCA_963921515.1). Lineage (NCBI taxonomy): Eukaryota > Metazoa > Chordata > Amphibia > Caudata > Salamandridae > Calotriton > Calotriton arnoldi. Next base: position 474,809 of record CAWUFW010012131.1, read on the forward strand.
TATATTAAGACCAGTGTGATCATAAATAGTGGTATTAATGTTTTTTCTTTCTCTTATTTTATTTTGTCTTGTGTTATGCCTTTTTCCTTACAGGTATTCTACATTTTAATAAGGACCTACACATCGCCAGTCCTTGCCGCATAAATAGCACTCCTTAGCGTGAGTGTTAAAAATGCATCTCATGTGGTAATAATTTTTTATCACACTTTTTCACATCACTCACATTTATTTATTTGAGAGGTCCTGAAGAAAGCCCGTATATTTTTGTTAAGGGCTGAAACATGTCGACCTAAGGATAATATAACCAACTACGTAGAATATTAGTAGTTTCTTATCCACTCTCATGTCTCTTTTTTAACTATATCCCAGACTACCACGAATAAAAGTAACGGGTAGTATTCTGGAGGTATTTTTACTTTTCACGCACTTCATCACATTCACATTCACCTTGAAACCTGCTCCACTGTAAACAGGTGTTGTAGCACAGCCGGGTAGCATTCGGCTACCCAGCTGGGACCCGATGATGAAGCATGACACCAACCAGGTTGGTGTGTGAGGGTTTTCTTAACAAACCTTTGAGGTGCCAGACATTTTATGTCAGACAGTCATTTGTTCTATATTTCTTGGCCGTCCACTTTGGTTATATTTTAATGTATCTTGTTTACCACATGCACAATCATCAGAAAATTGCAGTCATGTTGGTGTCTAAAGGGGGGCCTGCGTTTTTGTCTTGTTTAATAGAAGGCAAATAGAACACTCAAAGGTGGTCCATGAGGCAAATATTTCATCATTATCGGTAGATTGATTCGAATATTTATCATCTAAATATGTTATGTTATGTTACATGAATTTGTAACACGCACAGCTACTCATGAGTGTCCCGGCGCGATGCCTAGCGTGGTCTGGAAAGTGAGGTTCAAGCAAAAAAATGTGTTTTTAGTTTCCTCTTAAAGGCCAACTTTACCAATAGTAAGATTTAGATGTCTTTCCTAGCTGTAAGAAATGGCTTAACAATCAAGGCAATCCATTTGGAACTGGCTATGTGGAGCAAAGTGACTCAAGGTTAGTCGCAGATAATTATGAACTATGAAAACCTTTGTCAAGCACTAATTTCAACTTTAAAATAAGCCGTCCTGAGGGAGCCTGAAAGAGATTATTTTATCAATTATGATTTCTGCAACCTTTTAAAGAATGCTTTCATTACATTAATTGAAAAAATAAATGAAGTGCTTTGCAATTGCCCATCTAGGGGTTGAAGGATTTATTTAATGAAGGGCAATTGAGTCAAGTGTTGAGTCGGACCTTACTCACTGTTCCAGAATAACTCATTTGTAGCCCATCACAATGATCGTTAGTTTAGGGTGGGTATCCTCAATTACTTTCGGGCAAACTAGAAGATAATGTTTGTTGCTTTTAATTTCAAGATAGACGGTTTGCAGGTGGGATTGGTGTTTCTGGCAGGCTATTGTGGTATCTGATAGGTTTTGTAGTTTATACCAGGTTAAGATACAAACTGTAACGCACGTTTTTTTGGCTTCCTCATATTACCACTTGTAAGGCGTCATTACATCCTACCAGTGTTTGTGGAGGGGGCATCCCTGTCATATGCTGCTAGTACTGTAAATGTGTTTTATAGTGTTCAATTTTTTTAATGCAATGAATACTATTTGAAATGTATTTGTATGATTGATTCTCTGTGGAGCTCGCAGACATAATTTTAACAATGAACCAAACGAAATTAAATGAAAAAGATTTACGGTGGGCAAACAAATGGCCAAAGGCGTCAAGGCGCTGATAGCAGTTAGTCCTAAGGAAGGAAGCAAAGACGGAAATAGATATCCCATGATCTCAAAGCCCCTAAGCATCCGTTACAGAGTAAAAAGCCAGGTGTGTAAGGACTAACGGAATGGGGTGTGAGCCTGAAGACTGGAGCTTGGACGCAGCCACCGAAAAGCCTTTGCCTCCCCACCTTGCCTTTCGGTATTTAGGAACAATGAAAATATTTTGACGCGAGGATCGAAGCTGTCTGGAGGGTACATACCATTGAAACGTTGTCTTTAATTCCTCCAGGCTCGATGTTAACCAGTGCCTTCTGAACAATACATAAAGCTTTTGAAGGTGATACGTTTGTTCACAGCGTAGGACAGAGCCTGAAGCCAAAAGGACCTCATTTTCGCCAGTGGGGAAACATATAAGTTAAATAATGTAGGGCTCGGAGAAGAGCCCTGAGGAACCGCACATGGCAGAGTGATGGACACTGAACAGAACTGATCCATAATAACCGTTAGAGACCTCTCAGTCAGAAAGGATGCTAAGAGCTTCAGTGCTGAGTCTGCGACCTCCAGTTCCTGCAACCGACCAACAAGTAGGGTTGGAGAGATGTTATCAAAGGCTGCGGACAGATCCAAAAGGAACAAGGCCGCAGCCTGCCCTGCATCCACGATGAATCGAATGTTATTGACAGCTGATACAAATGTGGTCTTGGTCCCATGGTTACTCCTAAACCTAAACTGAGACGCACCCAGCAGTTGATGTTGTTCTAAATGAGTCATCAGTTGGGCGTTCAGGTGTGTTTCCAACATTTTAGTGGGTAAAGGCTAAAGGGAGATAGACTGGTATTTGTTTTTAAACCAAAGGGGTCCAGATTAGGTTTTATAAGAAGATGCTTAACAGCGACTTTTTTCCAAGGTTGACTGTAGCAGCCAGAAGTAATAGCTTTATTCGGGGTTACTGTAAGATGAGGGACAATGATATTAGCTCCGAGCTGCAGCATTGTAGGAGAGCAAGGTTCAAGAGGAGAGCCTTATTTCAAGCTGAGGAGATACAGCTCCATCAGTTCATGTGTGAGAGGGTAAAACAAGAAAAGAGAGCTGTAGGGCTTTCTCTGGTGATCCTAGTCTTTGAAAGACTCAACTCAGCATTAATGTCCAATTGGGATGGAAAAGGGGACTCAGAGTGAAGGCAATTAAGTTCTTTATAAATATTAAGAATTTTAGTGTGAAAGAAATTTGCCATTCGATTGCAAAAATCCTGAGAACCCTCAATGCTGGAAGACGCTGAGGGTGCGGATAGCAGACTAACTAGCTTAAAGAGATCTCTAGATGATTTAGCTGTTTCCAGCTTGTTGGAACAATAGAGAGATTTCTCTTCCTTGATAGTGACTTTATATTCTGCCAGAATTGCCTTGTATCCATCTCTTTCATGAGGATCATAGCATTTCCACCAGGCCCGTTCTTAATGCTGACGGGCCATTCTCAGCAATCTAAGTCCCTCCGAAATCCATGGGGAGGTGAGCGTCTTCCTCTGCAGGTAGGTTTCCTTTAAGGGGGCCACAATATTAATGGCTGAAGTAAGCCAAGAGGAGAACTCTACGGCCGCTAGTTCTGAATCCTTATAATCGGTCCAATTGCAATTATTAAGAGCATGGGATAAGGATTCTTTTCTAAGCCCTTTCAAGTTTCTTTTGGAAATTCTGTTAGTTGTGCTGTTAGCAATCACCTGTGTAATAGGCCAGAAGAGTGAAAGAAGGGAAGAGCATGATGATCGGATCAGGTGAAGGGTAGGGGCTCAGAGACCTTAAGACGAAGGTCATTAGAGAAAATGCCATCCAAAATATGGCCTGCGCCGTGTGCAGGTAACCGTGCTAATTGTGAGAGTCCACAACATATCATCATGTCTCTACTGGCCCTGGAGTCCTTGTGCATATCATTTTCCATTTTTATCATGATTTTCCAAATCATGATATTGTATTTACCCAACTAGGCTTCAATTAGGTGTGCAAACTCTGGAATAAAAGCAGACCTAGGTCCAGGCGGTCTGTAAACTAAAATATGGAGCGCTTCACAGGGGGCCAAATTGTGAAGAGGTTCCATAAGGCATGTATATTTGGTGTTATGTATGACTGCCAGCCCTTCCCTACTCTGCCTATCCTATCATATTTAGTAATGGTGTATCCTGGGGGATGGCATCTAGCAGGTCAGGACCAGATGATTCCTTAGCCCAGGTCTCTGTCACAAAGAGCCAATCAGGCTCATGGGCCTTGATGAATCCAGCAAACTCTACTTTATTTTTGATAAGAGACATATCATTGATGAGAAATCCCAAATAGTTGGTCATTTTAGGAGCAGTCATTTCCCTAGGAGGAGGGAGCCTAGATTTATTGAGAGAGACATGGGAGGGAGCATAGGCTTATTGAGAGAGACACGCGCTGTACTGGAAATAGGTGCCGGGGAGGTGACCTGAAATTCACACAAAGGACCGCTACTGATATTATTACAGTAGAGCTCGCTAAAATCAATAGGGGAAAGGCAGACTGATAATTTACAGTGGTTTCTCCAACTGAGAAGCTGCTCTCTAAAATAGCTTAGGTCAGGGGACTTTTCCCTTGCAAAACTGCCAGGGGTTCTTGCACACGGCACAGTCCAGGCACGGACGGGCACAGATGGGCTTGCCTTTGGCACGCCCGCTGTGAGTCCGTTCAGGCATGTCAATTTTATGGGTGTTCCACCCACAACACTAGCCCACTAACAGTCCCTGGAAGTGGGTAGATAGAGCTTGTTTCCCTCCGCTCAATGGACTGATCTAGAGCCGCAGCGGACCAGGGAAAGAGCAAAGCAGAATTGGCAGAGGTTAGAATTTTACTGTTAAAACAGTTTATGGCACAGCAGAAATGTTCAATTAAAACCTAAGTAAAATGACCGAGAACTCAGGCAAAGCAGCCTACCATAAGGCTAGCCACTGTGCGTTCGTTCAGGCATGTCAATTTTATGGGGGTTACCCCCACAACAATAGCCTGCTAACAGCTCCCGGAAGTGGGCAGATAGAGCTTGTTTCCCTCTGCTCAATTGGCTGATCAAGAGCTGCGGCGGACCAGGGAAAGAGCGATACAGAATTGGCAGAGGTTAGAATTTTACTGTTAAAACAGTTTATGGCGCAGCAGAAATGTTCATTTAAGACCAAAGTAAAATGACCAAGAACTCGGACAGAGCAGCCTACGGTAGGGCTAATTGCTGAACAAAAATATAGCCCTTTAAGAAAACATAAGGTCCACCTCTAAGTGCTGGAAGTGAGCAGAAGAGTCAAGAAAAATAGAGAAGAGAGCCCTGGATAGAGGAAAGAGGGAGATATAATAGAGTGAATGAGAAAGGAGCCTCGAGGATGGAATGGATAGGTCTTTACCGTTATAGAAGAAACAGTGCTCCATGGGTAGCCAGCCTTAGCTGTGTGTCCAACAAGTAGGGAAGGAAGGAAACAGAACAATAACAGGGAATGGGAGGGGACGGAATGAAATGGGAGAGGGTAAGATGGAGATGTTTGCAGTGACAGTGGAATATTGATGACCGAGAGTTAGAAAAAAAAGGTGGTGGTAGGAGACAGCCCTTGTGAAGTATAGACAGTTTCAACAGTGAGAACTTACATGATCTCTCTAGGATTTACATTTTGCTGTTTGCTTACGGCAGAAGGAGGAAAAGTATTGAGGGAGAGTTGGGCTCCCAGTATAATAAAGAGCATCAAGATTGGTGCGATCAGGCATTTAGCAAAGGTGTAAGAGGGCCCCTTCCTGTCTGACTCCCTTTTCGGCGGGAAGACAGGCGGGAAAAATTAGAGCAGCATTATTCGTGCAAAGTACTATTACACTTACCTGTACCAGGTCCTGCTTGGTTCTAGAAATAAAATACAACTAAATAATATTTTTATACAAAACAAATTTTTGTCGGAGTTCAGTCTTTGAGTGTGTGAAATCATCTCTTGCCTGAGTGTGTACAATAAATGCTTAACACTACCCTCTGATAAAGCCTTACTGCTCGCCCACACTACCACAAATAGAGAGTAAGGTATTATCTACTTTAACCTCTGTAAGCCTTTGGGGATCCACTGGACTCTGTACACACTATACCTTACTTTGGTATAGTATATACAGAGCCAGCTTCCTACACCTGGTGGCAGTGGTAGCATTTTTATTGCTAAATTATATCTGTAATAATAAAGGGGCAACACGTGTTATATTGGTAGCACTTCTATTGCTGGATGATCTGTAATACTAAATAAGCAACACGTTATATTCCTGGTGGCAGTGGAGGCACATGTACTGCATTATACACTGCTTCTGTACTAACTGATTGGTGAACACAAACAAGCCAGTGTTTCCAAACACTTGTGCACAAGTGGCTCCAGGCAGCACTTTGTTCCTGTACACGTGGCACGTACAAGCCGCCGCTTTCTTCCATGTGCATGTCCGGCTTCAATGATGAAGACAGTCACTGCGCTATACGCACGAAAGTGCACCTGTGCATCTAGCGGTTATTTAAACCGTGTCCCAGCTGGAATCCTTGCTTAGCCCTGTTAGGATCAGCACTTACCTGTCACTCCAGCGGGTCCGCAATCCCCGGCTTGGTGCTCCCTATTCGTGCTTTTGTATTCCTCCTGACGTCTGCATTCAGCCCTCAACACCTCCCACGGCGTCCGCATTCGACGACTTCCTGCTGCACAGAAACAAAAACACAAACAGAGCAAATGGACTTGCATGTCAGGTATTACACTCCGGGCAAATCTATCATCACTTGGGCAGCAACCAGAACCAGGTAAAAATAAGTTGATCATCAATGTGGCACTCGTGAGTCCTTACAATGATTGAATTATTCATTCTGTTCACCATTCTTGTAACTCTGGTAACATTGTTTTGCTCCATTCTATTAAGTAATGTATCACACACATTTTACACAAGAGTACAATTGCTTCAATAAATGTTTGAAATGCCAATTCGTGTACTTCTTCTGTCTCCCTTTGGGCATGCCTGAGCTACTAAAGAAAGGGTATGGTCTGTTTCCACGTTTTCCTTGGGGGAATTTGGGTCGTCATGTTCTGAGGTTGCAGACACCATCTGGTACCCCGTGAGGTTTTGGGGTCCAGATGGCGCACTGTGAGCTAGCCAGGAATCAAGTCAGCATATTCTGATTGTATGGGTGGACTCAGTGCCCATAGTTTTGATGCTTATGTTGGCCAAATGCACAGTTGTACTGAATTAGTAAGAACCGTACGACAAAAGAAGGCCGAGGTCTTGTTCTGCCCAGGCCGGGGGGGGGTGGAGGGGGGAGGGGGGTGAAATACTGCTAAAGCAAAACGCTCTGCAAGTGATGAGTGCATGCCTGTTTGGTGGGTAACTTCATTGAGTTCGAAGCAAAGCCAGATTATTGCAGAAGGGGGCAATCCCATGGCTAGTGGAACCCTGCCCTGCTAGTTTTGATCTCTTGACCGGCACTTCTGGAGAATTGCCAGTGCGTGAGCTGCCTCGTCTGCAGGCCTGTCACCTTAGGTGTTTGTGGTTCTGTCTTGGCACAGACAGGCGGAGATGCCTTTGTTATGTGCTCTGGGATTCCCCAATGTCTCACTGCCACTGCCAAGAAATAACCGGTTTAACACACTCCTACACCACGGCTGACAAGGCACTCACACCTGTAATTACAAAAATACCTGCTCTACCAGTCGTCTCTCTGTGTTCTTAAAAACACACACATGCATGCGCATTCCTGAGTACATATCCAAAAACATGCTTACACAGCCCTTAGACCCTTTGCTAAAAATAGGTGAGGTATCCTCAATGCAAGTAGATACATATAAATGCCTTCTCTGGCCTCCTCAGTGATCCAATATCCACATAAATATCTTCCCCATATACCCCTGTTGTCAGTGATACTGTATACATTGATGCAATACCCTGAGGACTCCTATACATATGAGTTCCTATGCAAGTGTTTACATACACACACATATCTTCTATGCTACTATACGAATGTGTCTCATCATATGAGGCCTCTTCAGCATTCATATACATATTGAACAATGCTCTCAATGTACACATGTCCATAGGAGGTTTTTATGTCCCATACACATAAATATGTGCCCCTTCCTTTCTACTGAAAAGAAGTATCCTCAGTGATCCTATGCACGCCTTCTGTGTGGTACTTACTATTCACATACATAAGCTCCCCTCATTCCCCATATACAAGCTCTAATTGTTCTGTTATACATTGAGGGGCATATGCATAAGCCCCTATCGCCATCACAACATCACTTCAGGGGCCTCGCCTTATTTACAAGGCAGAGTTAAGCCACTTAACGTGGCTTACCGTTGCCTTGCAAATAAGGCACCCTTTCACGCTATACTTAGTGTGAAAGGGGTGGGCAATGGGTGTTGCGGTGGGCGTTCCACCGCAACACCCATTGTTTTTGACGCTGCCACCTATTTAGAAGGGCAGTGTAAATAGGAGGCAGCGCCAAAATTAAGACCAGGGAAAACCTGGTCTTAAGTTGGCGTAACGAGGAGAAATGCTTTATTTCTCCTTGTTTTTGCTTTTTCTATGTGTGCTGCCTTGTGCAGCACACATGAAAAAATCTAAATGCCTTGGATTGTTTATGTACAGGAAGGTGACCCTTCCTGCACATAAACAAGCTTTTTTTTAAAAATGACATTTTGTGACTTCCATGTGTGCTGCACACATAGAAGTGACAAAACGGCATGTCAAGATTGTTTATGTGCAGGAAGGAGGACCTTCCTGCACATAAACAATCCTCCCCTGCACGCAGACACCCTTGCACTATTGTGCAAGAGTGCCTGCATTGGCGCTACACAGCTAAGTGTAGCGCAGCGCAGAGGGAAACGCAAGGCTGCACCATATCCTTGTAAATATGGTGCAGCTGTGCATTTCTGAAGTGGCCATGACGGCTAACGCCTCACTCCACCACTTCCTTGTACATATGCCCCTCTGTTTCTAAACATATACAAGGTCTCTTCGATGCTCCTACGCACAACGCCTCCTCAGAAGTTGTATATCCATATGTCTTATCAGTGGTCGAATAAATGTGGCCCCTCTCAAACTCCTAGACTCATCATATTTTTCGGCTAGTTAATATGGAGATCTTGGCTGGAGGACATTAGATGGCTTTACAAGAGAACTAGATTACATCATAGAAATGGGGAGATTAAGGGCCTGATTTATAATTTGGCGGATGACCTGTTCTCCCCCAGGGCGACGGAGGTGCCACCTGTCAAATTATGAAATGTCCGCTGGCCTCAGACATTCCAAGCATTGACAGAAACAGCTGTCATGATGGTTCCTGCCAATGCATTGTAACTTTGCTGGACTGCTCCATCGAACATGGCACAGCCTTACATCAAAGTTGCATTTTTTTATTTTCCAAAGGAAAATCCCAAAGCGTGAGAATAAAAAACACAATGCCTCCCATGGCGAGGGGAGTACTGAGCACTTTTCAGTGCCTTTTACCACCAGATTTTTCCTGGCGCTCACTGGCATTGAAAAAAGGCTATATGTCTGCCCATCTATATTAGATTGGTGGATATATAGCCAAACCTCTGACAGCCTTTACTCTGTCGTACCATTGGAGGAGTTTGACCATGGTGGAGATGGAGTAGTCTCCACCGTCATTATCAAACTACGGTCCACCGGCACTTACCATTGCAACGGAGTTACCTCTCTGCCAGGATATATATCAGGCTCTAAGTGATTTTCCCAGAATAACAGGATGTTGAGGTTTGGCCGGGATTTGCATCTGGTTCCAAAGTTCTAAAGTCTCAGCTGTAGCCGCTAAGCCACATTTCCTCACATCATCAAAGAGTATTCTAAATGCACACACACAAATGAATTTATTATATGCTGTCTACCTATATGAGCGCCTCCTCTTTGTATGCCGAAATGAGGGTGCCCTCCCTGCGGGTACATGCGCATATCTAAAAGCAGCCCCAGTGTGCACACTCATAAATGAGGCTTTTCTGTGTTGTACGCGTATATGAGCGTCACATTTTTAGGTCTCGCCTACGCAGCGCTCATGCGCTGCATAGGAGGGCCTTTAGCCGTCGCTCTTCACTTTTTCAAGCACTGCACTCGTGCGTGCTTGTGGCGGCATCCACCTTGCGGGAGCGAGCAGGGGCGCGCCACAAGCACGAGTGCAGTGCTTGAAAAGTGAAGACTCTCCCAAGCGCGCGCGCACCACTCGCGGGCTCACCTCCTGCTCCCCCTCGCTCTCACAACAATTAACTTTCGCGGCCGCGGGGCCGCGCTTGTGTTTTAGCGCTTGTTTTAATTTGTCTTTCCCCACCCCCCCTCCGGGAACGAGCAGCAACGCGCACGCAGTCCATACGCACAGCTGTTCTCCCCTGCCTTGGCATTTCCAGCACGACTCGTGTCTTCGGGGTTGCTCTCAAGTAGCTGAACTTTACAGTGCCCCGGGGGCACAAGTGTACACATTCTACGGTGCCCCCAGGGCACAAGCAGGCATCCACTCCAGTGCACCAGGGGCTTCCCAGAGACTGGTTTCTTTTCTAAGGGCTCGCGCTGCACGCTTGGCGTGCGCTGAGTCCTTGGTAAACCTGCTCCTTAGAATGCTGCTGCCAGTACCTCTAAAACAGCCGAGGGTGCGAGACAGTCTGGCAGATGATGCAGGCTCTCCCTCTTTTTCCTGCTTACTTGTGGGAGCAGTCCAGTGTTCAGCTGAGTTTAGCAGGAACAGCTGGGCAAGCACGGGAGCTACTGGGCACATTGTAACAAGGGCGCAAAGACTTCCAAAAGAGAACAGAAACTTCAATTTTAGGCATCCTGACTCCCGTTGATAGACTGAAGCCAGGAGCACACAGCGCCTTGCCGTGGTGCGGCTGAGGTAATACGAGCCCGCAATAAATTGAATTTACTTCATGTTTTTATGTTTATTAATTTCCCACGCGTCGTTGTGTACACATTTTAGAAGGCTGCGCTCATTTCTACTTTTCACCAAGCGCAAGTGGCGCTCCTTCAAAATACTGGTGATTTGCAGCACTGAGTGAGCCGGATACAAGAACGTTTTTGATGTTGTCTGAAGCAGAGCCCCCTGCTCTCTAGGACATAGTATTTTTAAGACAATTAGGGAGTTGGTACGTTTAACTCTGAAAGGCTCCATTTGTGGGTATTCTATAACACTGCTAGTCAATATTTTAATCTCACAAAAAACTTTCACCTCGGCACCCAGCACAGCGCGGGTCTTGGCACAGCGCACTAATAGACGAGGCCTGTCGTTTACTGGCATGGTGTTTTTCCAAGTGACCCTCTTTTAACATCCGAATCCGAAGTCTTCTGTCAATACCGCCGACCCACAGCCCCACAGTTCATAACTCTGCGCAGTATTTCCAAGCAGTGGATACGAGCTGCTGAGACTGATACAACAGGACTGGGACTTTTCTAACATGTTGTAAACAGATCTCTCTATCAGGGCTAAAGTTCACAGGATTCAAAGGGGCTCCTCGGGTCGTCTTCCGAGGATTTCCGACACTGAAAAACATTGTTTTTGGCTGCCTAGGGAGAACATATTGCCTTGACACAGTGGAGCTGGGAAGGAATTCCGAAAAGATTCCCTACTGTTTAATTCTCTTTGCAGGATTCCATCAATTCCTTCCTCCGCCCCTCAGCAGGACCCTGACACGTCTCCTGCCCATGGCCACTGTCCCCGAGATAAGCAACCCCCTAGGTGACGGAGAGGGGCCACCCTGCGTGTGCACAGTTCTGTCTGTAACCATTTCTCTGCCCCATCCCTTCCTTAGTCTTTCAGAGCGGTGTTGTGCACTGGGACCGAAAGCTGGAAAACATCCTGCTTGAGAATTGCTACATAAAGGTATTTTTTTATAGTCCTATGTGACTGCAACTGTATCTCCTGGTTTTATATGTGCACCCATATCTATAGTTCTAATCGAAATTAGCGAAACCAGACTGACGTGCACATAAATGCAGCGTGCTCTAGTATGTGCATAGCGCCTTGAAGCTATGAGTGTTGTTGGTTCAGTGAGTAAAAAGCTACTCATTTAGTTCTGCGTGGTTGGTGCAAATGTGTGTTTATAGGGATCTGTGTGTGAAGCCTTTGGATGTCATGCTTAAATGAAGGAAAACACAATGCATAAGATCAAAGCCAGTAATAAAGTCTAATTAGAAAGGTGTCAACTGTTGAAAAGGATGCCAGTTTAGCTGTATGCAAATGAGCAGTAAGTAATCGGATAAGTAAACATGTATTTACTTGAAGCTTTAATTATTTGTAGCGTGCAGTTTTGCTGTTCATTCAGCACGCCCATTTGTGGTACACAATGAAAACCGAGAACAGGCAATTATAGTCAGCAAAGCCACTTACATGTATGGTAATAGTAAAACTAGAAAAGAAACAGCAACTTAACGAAGTGCTTGGGATAGAGGAAGTGATTGGAGTAGGAGACAGGTGGAGGAACAACTGTAAAAACACAAAAGCCACTTGTGAAGTCTTCACTCATTTGAATAGCATCTTCTGAGTCATTTATGAGCAGTAAACAGAAAACTACTAAATACACAGGCGGGCCCCAACCCTCCACATACCCCAACTGTTTATGAAAAGCCCCATTCAGCCCAAGGCCAATGAATATCTTCGAGAGAAGGGACACTTGGGGGCTTCATCACATTCTGGGGGGGTGGGGCGGTATTGTTTTGCTTTATGCTACTGAAAGAGACTAGCAGGTTGCAAGGATTCTGGGTGCACAAAGAGATTGGATATTAAAGATGATTTCCATTCCCTAGCTTAGACTTGAACAGACTGACACCTTTTGCTTCTTTTATGTGTGTGTGTCTGGACACAGGGATACAGTGTTTACTTGTTTCACACCCGTCTAAGATTGATGCCAGCCATACCTCAGGGTAGTACCACTAAGAGTAACGATGGAAGCTCGGCAGCAGGCATCTTCCACAAGTAAATAGTGTCATCTCCACATAAAGGCAAGCCGTCTGTCCATATTCCTGGTAAGTGTAGCTTTCAGACTGCAGGCTTTCACTTTGCCACAGATATACAGTTTCTTTTATTATTTCACTCTAAATGTTCCAGGAAAGTTTAAATTTATTTGGTGCATGTGTGTCCAATGTAAGACCAAAGCCCAAGCTATAGTAACTGTGCTAATTGTAGTTATGCTGAATCTAAATGGAAACCGTTTATGTATAGTGAATGGTTATCATGAAAATCTGCAGTGGTTTGGCTCACTTGGCCATTGGACACCCCAGTTTTTGGCTTAGACTTGACCTATTAATATTGTGGTTGCTCAGTGCATTCAAGACGCTTTGTATTAAGAAATATTTTTTACTGTTACTCCCAGTTCTGCCATGTACCATCACAAATTGTGAACCTAGTGCTAAGTGCAATTTTACCCTAAAGGATACTTGTCTTTTGTGTTCTACAGTTAATATAGATTTCTGTTTTTCGGTCTCTCCTTCTAGCACCTCCATTTTTAGATCTCGCCTAGGCAGCACTTGCACTATCTGTTACAGACATGCAGTATTCAGGTATTGACTTGAACCTCTGCCCATTTTCCACACATCTTTTCAATTGGCGCCAGTTACTGGCCTTTCTAAATGGTTACTTTTGATTCGTGAATAGCCTTAGTAGTCCCTCCTTAGTACCGCCTTTTCTCCTTTTGTAACCTCCAATGAGGACTGGCCCTCTTACGTCTGTTGTTATGTGCTCTTACGATTGTCTTGTGTTATCATTCCACTGCAAAAAAAATTATTAAAAAATTGCAGTGCAATAGATCTCGCGTCACTGAAAGTTTGAGCTATTGGTGTTGCAAATAATAATGCAACGCCAATAGCTCAAACTTTCAGTAATGCGAGACCTATTGCATTGCAAATGCTTGTTTTATACTCCAATAGATTCTCTCTTATACACATACATGAGGTCTCTTGAGAGTTCCTATAAACAAACTTGATATGTCTGTTCACACTGAAGTTAAACTCTGCTCACCTCTAGCCACAACTAATTCATTACATGATTGTGTAATTTGGAGACACTTATTGACATTGTTCTTTACAGCTTACTGTGTTTGATTAGAGAAAATCCTGAGATTTGCTTCTGGCAAAACTGAATCACGGGGGAAGACTGTACTGCTAAACTCCTATTACAGTTTACAGCATCGCATCTATCGTACATGGGAGGTGCTTCTGCGCTCATGTTAAACAGCAGCAGGTAATCTGCATCACTGCTCCTCAGAGCCAAGATTCAGTAAAGGGAGACCCCTTCTCTAACTAGTACCCTGTAATCTGTGACTAATTCCTCTGAACTATGAATTTGAAAATATATAATGATTTCCTATCTAAAATAGAAATCAGTAATCTGTGACAGATTACTTCTTGGAACTAGGAATTATTAATCTGCAAATTATTTCATTTCTGAAGTATGAATTAGTAATATGTCGAATTCCGTCACGGGATTAGGAATCACTAATCTGCAACCGAGTCCATCTTTGATGTAAGAATCAGCAATATTTGACCAATTTATTCTCAAACCAGGAATATCTAATCTGTAATTGAATCCATCTCTAAAGTAAGACGCAGTAATTTGTACCTGATTCTGTGAATAGGGATTCAAAACAATAGAACTCTATTTATTGAGGCGGAATCAGTAATTCGTTTTGTTTCCTTCTCAGTTCTAAGAATTATTAATTTGTAATTGATCTCTGAAATAGTCAAATACAACTGATTCATTCTCTGAACTCAAAAATAGAATTCAATGATTTAGGACATATTCTTGCACTGAACTACTAGCAATCCGTACTTGACTCCTTTTGTAGTATGCAAATCAACAGAATTTACCCAACTACTTCTAAGAGTTAGGAGTCAATAATCTAACAGCAATACTTCTGTGAACCAGCATTTGATACTGTGAAACGAATTCTTTCTTTGAGCTTTGAATCAATAGTATTTAACCAATGCTGTTTCTGAACCATGGATCAATAATCTGTAACTAGTTATGCTGCAACTGTTTTCGCCCCTGAACTAGGAACCAGTAGTCTGAAACCAATTCCATCTCTGAAATTAGAATCGATAATCTATAACCAGTTCATTCAGAATAAGAATTCAGTTCCCTTTAAACAATGCTTAGACATGATTTGTAACTAGCTCAACTAGAAAGAGTAATCTGCAACTTATTCCTTCTCTTATCCTGGAATCGATAATTTATAACTAATTAGTTCTAAACAAGAAATCATTACCCTGAATCCATTGTGTAGCCTGAACTAGAAATAGGAATCTGTAACCAGTTCCATCACTCAAATATTAAGCAATATTATTGTTCAACAGATTTCTTCCCTAAAATCGGAGTGCAGAATCCAGATCCAACTGTTTCTAAACAAGAACTCAGTAATCTGTGACCAATGCTTAGCCTAATCCAGAGATCTGCAATCTGTAACTGAATCCTTCTAAACCACAAATCACTTCCATTTCTTCTAATAATGTTCTATTTGTTTTCATACCGTTAAAGAGAATATGAGCACATATCATAGGGTTTATTAACATAAAAATGTTATAGTTGAATTCACAGAATCAGCTGACCACAGTGTCTCCCGTCGATAAGCTCCCTAAGCAAAGGCTCGTGCCGAACATACAGCCTTTCATACTCCGGGTTTTAATGAGAATGACGACTGTCCAAGGTATATTGATAGAAGCATTATGATTTTATTGACAAAACCGAGACTAGCATTATGCATAGCTCTCTTTCAATGCTGCTGCTCCGCACCATAACAAAGAACAAAGAAATGAAACATAGCAGCTATTGAAATAGCACATTCCTTTGCATCAAAACATTCTCCCCTTCAACTGCTCCGAGGTGATCCATGGCTTCTTTTTCCTTCTTTCCTCGTCCTTCTTCTACTGCTCTTCTGTCTTTAACAAAGTCAAGATTGTTTTATCGAAAAACCTTGAAGAATTGTCATTTTATGGCAAAATCTGTAGTTATCATGCATGTTCAAAGCCCTTTAACACTCCATCATCAACCCTTTATCATCAACACTTTAATCAGACTCACATAAAACTTGATAAACATTTGAGCAATCAGCAGCCTTCGAAATGTCTTCCAACCTTCCTCCTCTCAAAATCAGCTCACTTTGCTGTTGTACCCCAACTAGAATGCAGTTTAAACCTAGAGCCTTTCACACCAGCTTCCAGCATCACTAAACTAACCCACCTTGCTATGTGCAGATGAAAAAACACCTAAAAGGCAAAAGATATAACAAACTGCTCTCCACCAGCTGGTCTACACCCATCCAGCCTATTCTTGCACCGTTACATACACTGTAGCACACACAACGTTGTGCTCCCAAGATAATATGAATAAAAAACAGTGCTACTGACGTCCTTGAACAACACTCCATCAGGCTTGTAATATCTCCAGTTCACATCCAAAGCATGTACATTAAAAACCCTTCAGAAGGAAATCAAGCACAATAAGGAAGTCGAGTTCCAACCCAACTGCTTACTACTCTAATACTTATTCTCCAGCTATTGCCCAAACAAACTTTAAATCTTATTAGCCTCCAAGTCTTGCTATACCTCGCATTTGGTGCCCTTTCTTAACTTCATAGCGTTTCACAGTCTGCAAACCAATGCATCCTTCTCATTAGGCCTACCATTTACACCAGATTTACCTGATGCCGCTGCAGTTCTTTAACAATAGACAGTTCCATAACTTTAGCTCTTAAGAACAAGTCCTTCAAGAAACTAACCTGTTCTAGCATAGTGGAGCCCATGGATCCAAACCTATTTCCATTCACCAAAGGACCCATACTATCCATGCAGGCCTTTTCTGGTCCCTGGTGTTTAAGATTCCTGTGGCAAGCTTGCAGCCTCCTCTGAAAGGCCTTCATTCACAATGCTGATTGATAACTCCTAGGGGGTACATTTACAAGAATTGCTGCTAACCAGTGTTTGCGTTAGTTAGCAGCAATTTTCTTAATGCTGTCTATAGCCGAAAACTATCGCCCTGTTATCGACCTATTTACAATACATAGCTACATGGCGATAGTATCAGCTAGCCACGGTGAAAACTGCCGCTAAGCTAGTGTCAAGGCGATAAACATTTTGACGCTAGCGAGAGAAAAGTGATGAAAGGCCAATTAGTGGCAAAAAAACTCACGTTAGTCAGCCCACGTCACTTTTCTGCCTCCAGAGGCAAAATTAGCCTATAAATCCACCTCCAATGATAAAAATAAAATAAAAACGATGGAATGCAGAATGGAGCAGCCAGGGCCAAGTTCAGCACAGGAAAACAACCCCCCCAAACCACCCAACAGCCTGGATGACCAGCCAGAGTCCTAGGGAAAGAGGAAATGCAGATTCAGGGCTCCTTTCATGTAAAGAGGTGCATCGCTGGGGAAAATCAGTGATGCATCACTTTTCATAGCCCCCTCCTTGCGACACCATGGCAGCTGAAGCCTGGAAGCGCGGACAGTCCCCAGGGTCCGGAGGCCTCACTGGGCCTGCGTCTGAGACCTGGAGTGGGAAGCGGAGGTGCTGTGAAGTTGCTGCGGCCTGATGGTGGAAGCGGGCCGCGTCGGGGCCCAAGCCTTTGGGCCGTGGCAGTAGACATTGAGGCGTTGGCGATCGCCCTTGTCTGGTGGTGAAGTCTGGCAGGTCACATGGAGACACGTTGCTTACCTGTGTGAGAAGACCGCCTGGTGCCCCTTTGAGCTGTGATCGGTAGAGGCGCTCCTGTGCAACAACGTAGGGAGGTCTGCATCGCATAGCACATGCCACCACTACAACAGGGTGCACGGAGGAGATTGCCAAGGGTGGGCCGCGCCTCTCTGCATCACAGGCTGGAGGATGTGGTGATGCTCGGACGCTGTTGAGGGTGAGGCCCTTGAGCTGCGTCGAACTTGTGTGGTGGGAGCTCTGCAACTTAACGCCTAATGGGGGCCTGTTGCATCACCTGCATCTGGAGGTTCCCCAGTGGACATAACGGCGACTGCTGTACCCAGGCTTGTGAAATCCCACCTGGCTGATGCTCCTGCTGGCTGAGTCACAGATTCAGAGAGAGTGCGGCAGATTGAGCCCCGGTGTCGATGTACAGGTGAGGAGAAGGTGGGAGGGGGAACAGAGGAGGCCTGAGGGTCATGTTGGGCCCAGGCCTAGCACCTGTGGGTGACGCACACTGTGCCCTGATCAATCCCTGCGCTGCAGAGGACCCACATTGCAGAGGACACTGCACAAGACTGGTGGGGGACTCCACTAACTGGCTCAAGTCACTGAGATCGGCCATTGGTGGCAGCGGGAGCCAGGGGTACGGGTTCGGGCCCAGGCCCTTGGGTATGCCGTCTGATCAACCGTTACTCGCTGGGGAACACGGAATCTGGTCGCCAATGTTAGATCGGAAGATGTAAACGGGTGGTGCTGCCTTTCCTCGCCCCCTGTTAGTTTGCTTTGGGTGTACGGGGGACTATCCCTTAGTGGACTTGCTCCTCCCACAGTGCATCGCTGTTTGGTAGCTGCTGATGCTGTCCCCATCTGCTGCTGCTTGTTCCTCTGACCCGGAGGTCAGGTGTTCGAGGCCCTCCTCCACCCGCAGTTTCCTGCCTGCACCTCATCCCTGGTGGTCCAGTGGTAGAGAGTCACTAATCTGCTGCTTGACTCCCCTCCTGTCCCTCTTTTCTGCTGTTTCTGTCCCTCTTTCTTCTCTTCTCCGTTGCTTTTCTACCTTTGGCTTTGCTTTTTTTTATTTGCTTTGTTTGGCTTTGTTTTTTCTGCGCTTTTTTCTAGTTCCTTTTTCCCTATCCTCTCCCTCGTTGCTGCTGCAATCCTCTGAGGCCCCGCCCCCTCCAGTGTCCTTTCCAACGTTTCCCGCCTCCCTGCTGTCCAGCCCCCCCCGCAGCACTACTCAATGGTGGCAGCTGTGCGGCCATGCGCAGAGGGCGTGCCACTGGTGTGCCCGTCTGCGTCCGTCCACGCATGGACCGCGCCCAGCGCCAGGGACTCTGCCTCTCATACACTCCACCGCTACGATGCCAGCAACATCCTCGCCCTCAACCCTGGATGCCATGCTGCCTGCCATCTAGCATCACTATATAATACCCTTTCACCCTTCGCCTGCTGAAACTGCAACTGCACCTCCTGCCACATCAACACACCAGCACCTCTCGCTGTCCAGCCAACCAACAGCGCACCCAACCGGCTCAACTGCACCCTCCTCAACGTGCGGTCCCTCCACAAACACGCCACAGAAATCTGGGACATCCTCAACACCACCTCTCCAGACATTGCCTTCTTCACGGAAACCTGAACCAACCTCTGCTCCGGACATCCCCGACGGCTACAAAATCACCCACAAGGACAACCCCGACCACTCCGACTGACCACGTGCTCTAATGACTCAACGGCAACCATGGAACACCTCCACTTCCAGATCTGGACCAACCCCAACACCACCCTCCGCGGCACCCTCATCTAAAGGCCCCTCTGGCCCATGATCCCCCATTCACTGATGCCATTGTAGACCTTATCGCACCCCAGGCTCTCCCAGCCACCAACTACATCCTACTCGGAGACCTAAACTTCCACCTGGACAACCCCAGTGACCAGAACACCACCTCCCTTCTGGAGAACCTCACCAACATCACACTCAAGCAGCTAGTCACAGCACCAACCCACATAGTCGGACACACGCTCGACCCCATCTTCTCCGCCAGCGGGAACATTACCTACAGCCACACCACCGGACACTCCTGGACCCACCATCATTGCATACATCTCGCCTTCACCATGCTCACCGTACACCACAGCCATCATTCCCCCCCTTGTCGTTGCAACAAACTTGGCACCTTCTTCCACCACAAGATTTGAAAGATCTACGACCGCTTCAACACCCCAGATCCGGCCACCATGCCCGCCACCATCGTACACAACCAAGCCACACCCCAACAGACCGTGTTTTGCTGGACCCTGCTCACAACAGAGGACACACTCAAGACCATGAAGAGCATCCACTCAGGTGCCCTGACGGAGCCCTGCTCGTACCATATCTTCCACAGAGCAGCCACCGACATCACCCCCCCAGCTTTGCCACACCATCAACTGGTCAATCGAAATCGCCATCTTCCCCGATGATTGGAAACACGCTGAGATCAACCTTCTGCTGAAGAAGCCATTCTCAGACCCAACAGACCTCAAGAACTTCAGACTGATCGCATTCCTCCACTTCCCAGCCAAGGTCATAGAGAAGGCCTTCAACGCCCAGCTCTCTGAGTTCATCGAAGTGAACCACGTCCTGGACATCTCCCAATCTGGCTTCTGAAGCAACCACAGCACAGAGACTGCACTCCTCGCTGCCACAGATGACATCCGCTCCCTCCTCATTTGGGGCGAGACCGCAGCCCTCATCCTATTAGACCTTTTGGCCTCCTTCGACACCGTCTCCCAACGCACCCTAATCACAAGACTCCAGGACGCTGGCATCCACGACAAGGCTTTGGACTGGATCCACTCCTTCCTCACCTTCCGAACCCAGCGAGTCAGACTACCGCTGTTTCTCTCAGAACCCACAGAATCAGCTGTGGAGTACCTCATGGTTCCTCCCTGAGCTCCACCCCCTCCAACGTCTACATGTTCCCCCTTGCAGCCATCGTCAGAAGCCAGCACACAGAGAAAGAAGAAATACCCTGGATTGGTTTTGTGCAGGTAGGTGTCCCTTCAGGCACAACATCAATCAACTCCACAACACAGTCACCCTTGCACCATGGCACAAGGGGGGCTGCATTGGCACATGGCAGCCATTGTGTGTCAACGTAAGGTAAAAATACAGGGGGGCTTATTCATGAGCCCCTTCCGACAGTTTAATGCCGCCGGTGCGTCATTTTCTTGACGTACTTGCAGTGTGAATTTTGTACCACGTTGCGCCTTATTTACAAAGTGACGCATCTAGGCATGTGTGTGACCTTGTAAAGCCCTGTGCCACATTATACCTGCGTCAGGTATGATGTATGCAGGGTGGGTGTCCCCACGCAACAAAGCCTCGTAGGAGTGGCGCAGTGAAATCTATCAGATTTCACTGCGACGGGGGCGTGGTCTGCCGTGCTGCGGAATGGCCGCTAGTTAGGCGAGCTCCCGCCGGCTGAGTCAAAATCCTCCAAAATCCGCACATAAGGAGTGAACTGCAATGCTGAAATCCTATCGCGGAGCCGCCCAACAACTAAGGCACTTAGCGATCGAGACTCGGAGCTCTAAGTCCACCCGCGGTGTGTGAAACCGCCGAGCACAACGAGGGAGCGCTGAGGCCGCACTGCGAGGTGGAGCGGTGACGGGACGCGGATCACCTGAGCCCCGGGCTTGGCGACTGCCCTAGGCCGCGCGCAGGCCCAGGACGGGGACGCGGCTCCCCCCAGATGCTGTAACTCGGTGTACCGGCCTAGAAGCCGACTGCGGAGCAGGCGGACGCCGACCGCTAGGTAAATTGGCCCCGAAAATCCAGCGAGGTTTCCCCTTGGGAGGTGTCCGTGGACGGCCAAAACAGAGTGGATGTTGGTAGTGTCCCTGTGACTGCCTGATGATCGGAGAATCCGTGGTCCACGCCTGGATGCTCTGACACAAGCGACGGAGGGCGCGGACGCTGAGAGCCGTGGAGCGCCGAGTGAGATAGCGCCAGGAGCTGGCAGCAGTGACGGCGCGAGGGGAAATTGAGCCCGGGGTCTGACAGAGGCCCCAGGCCGTAAATCGACAGCTGTACACGGGCACTCGGCCCTGCTTGTTGAACTCCTGCGGAGGGCCCTACTTAATCACCACGCTGGAAGAAGATGTGGGCCTTGAGCTGATGAGCCCCAGTGAGATTGCTTCACCGTGTGGGACTTGCGGAAGGCCCCGGTGGGTACCCGAGGTGAGACAGCGACGGCTTTGGGATTGAGGAGGCCGCGATGTACTGGGGGGATAATATCAGGATAGCCACTGGTCGCCGGCCTGTGCACGGGAGGCTTGGGGACTTTGCACACTAAAGATATAACGAGCCAAGCAATTGTCGCTGTGGGGCACGTATCCGGGAGGCACTGAACAGCCATTTTATTGCCGCGCTGCCTGGTCGTGGGGAACTGGATGCCTGAGGGATCGGTGGCTGGGAGACTCCATTGGAGGTGAGCCTTGAATGTAAGATCCTTGGGAAGACACCTTGCGATATCCCCCAAAAAACAAAAATAAAATAAAATTAGGCGTAACCACTCGCTCCATTGAAGGACTGTGGTGAGAGGCACGGACGCTATATTAGGCCCAGGACGAGCTTGAGTGGCGAGGACAGGCCCCGCGCTGGGCAGGGACATGCTGGTGTAAGATATAAACAGAGTGCAAATAGCGGCAGCGTAGTCCAGGGACTGCGGCAGAGAAACAAAAAGCGGGTTGACTGGCTCCCTCTCTTGAACCTGCAACAATGGGCAAGCAAGATGCCAAACAGCCCAAATTGACTTTTGAGAACAAGAGGGCCACGCGGCATACAGAGTCGGAGCCTGAGGCGAGCTCTGACAGGCATGCGGACTCACCACTAGAAGATCAGGGAGAGGACTTGAGATCACTAATGTTGGAGATGCGATCAAGCCTACGAAACATCGACACTAAACTGGACACCCTCACGGGGCAACTAGACACTGTAAAAAAACAGGTGGATACCCATGAAACGCGGCTAGATATGCTGGAAAATAGGCACACAGAGTTCAATGAATTTCAAGTTGAGACGAAGGAACACCTATTGCACATGGATAAGTTGCTGGGAATAATCCGTGCAAAGAATGAAGATTTAGAGGCGAGGTCACGTAGAAACAATCTACGCATAACGGGTATACCGGAAACGACGGCCATGTCCAAAATCGAGGTATATGTCACAAATCTGCTGCACGAACTGTTTGATCCCCATTTGTCCAATGTTTTTGCGGTGGAACGGGCGCACCGATCCCTCGGCCCTAGACCACCGGTCGGAGCGACCCCACGACCCATCTTGGCGAAAATGTTGAATTACCAGGACCGGGATCAGATCCTCAAGCTAGCAAGGGAGAAGGGTTCAATATCACATCAAGGGAATAATATCTCCTTTTACCCGGATTTTACACCTGCCGTGCAGGCGGCACAAAGGGAATTTTTGCCTGCCAAGCGCATGTTGCTACAAGCCCAGATCCCATACTCCCTGCTCTACCCGGCTAAGTTGAAGATGACGTATGACGGAACTGTACACCATTTCGCAGACGCGAAATCTGCTACGAAGTTTGCCAAGCATGTGGGGGGGATGCAAAACAAGAAGAGCCAGGTACCGCCGGATTTACAAGATGCTCGCCTTAGCGACAATGACTGAATATGGAATTGTGTGGATTTGCCCCTGGTGAGATCGGAGAGTTGGGGGGGGACTGGGGGGGGTACTGACGTCCTGATGATATTGAGCTCCTGGGCGCTTTACAAATGTTCTTGAATGATGTTTCCGGGATGGGCTCCTTAACTTGCATTGCTTGTAATATGGCATCGGTTCACTCCGCAGTGCTCTTGGCCACCCTGTTGCTGACAGGGGAGATGGCCGGTACGCCTTGCCCCCATGGGAGAGCTCCCAACACAAAGCTCTACAGTTCTAATGTTTGGGGGGGGGGAATTCTGCAACCTGATTGGGGGGTTGGAGTGGGTGGTGGGGGAATGGGGGGGAAGTTGTTTTGGGTGTTTGGGGGTTTACAGTGGGGGGGTCCTGGGTGGGAAGGGTTGGGTTTCAGATAGCCAGTGTAATGCCCTCAGAAACGCATGACAGTAGGCCTGTAGGCAGACTGGGGTCCCGACGCAGGTCGCCACACGCCCAGCTCCACTGTGGTTACATTACCTCAACATGTCCAGATTGAACTTTCTCACATGGAACATTCGTGGGATAAATGACGGCCGGAAGGCCAGACTGATCCATTCATATCTTATTAGGCATCAGATAGATGTATGCATGCTACAAGAAACACATCTCAGTATGAATCCCTCCCCACGATTGAAACATAACAGATGGGCATCATCATATTCCTCAGTGTATTCAAATTACGCCAGGGGGGTAGCAGTGTTGATTCGGAGAGGCCTGGACTGGAAGGGTGGATTGATACATCTGGACCCAGAGGGGAGATTTGCTATCATACAGGGATGCTTAAGTGGGAGTGAGGTTGTATTGGTGGCCGTCTATGGCCCTAACTCCGATTCTCCAGACTTCTTCCAACGTATATGGGCGATTGTGAAAGCCACTAACTGTGACACGATTATTTGGGGTGGGGACTTCAACGCTATATTAGATGATGAGCAAGACAGGAGGGGGACATCGAGGGCCCTACACCCGGCGGCAAGCGAGACACTGAAGGCCATATTAGAGGACGGGGATTTAGTAGATATCTGGAGGCATCTTCATCCCGATGTCCGGGAAGGCACGTGCATCACCGAATTCCACAGGGCTTGGTCCGGGTTAGACTTCTGGCTCATCTCTAGAGATGTGGCCACATGGGTTAAGGAAGCGTTGCATCTCCCCAGGTCACTTTCGGATCACGCACCTTGCCTCCTGCGGCTGGAGCTGCCGAACACCGCACAAAAGATGTATACTTGGAGACTGCCGCAAGATGCTTTGCTAGATGAGGCTTTTCGGGAGGCAGTCAGGGGCGACATCACAGATTTTTTTTCTCTAAATTCTGGATCGGTCGATTCGGTAGCCACGCTATGGGAGGCATTTAAGGTGGTGGTTCGGGGGAACTGTATTGCAAGGAAGGCCGGCGTGTTGCGAGCCATTCGGGGTACGCTTGCACGGCTCGAAAAACAGATAAAGGAGATGGAAGTCCAGTTCTACGCTACAGGAGACTCAACACTCCTAGCATCAATTAAAGAAAAGCTTATGGAGTTCGAGGGCGAGGCAGATCGGGAGGTTAAATTTCTGGGCAAACATGCGCAGGCAAGAAGGTATGGGGAGGGAGACCGCCCTGGGAGGACGCTGGCTGCAATGTTACGCCCACCACGTAATACTGCCTTTGTGCCCACACTTGCGAACCATGATGGGACGCACATACGAGGACAGCGGGACATTCTGGAGGCCTTCACTGGCTTCTATGCAGAGTTGTATACTACGAAACAGAACATATCGCCGGAGCGGCTATTACCATTCCTTGATTCCCTGGAACTACTTTGGTTGAGTAGGGGACACAGAGATTACCTTGACGCTCCCTTTACAGTACAGGATATCGCCCAGGTCATCAAGGGACTGCCCTCGAACAAGGCCCCAGGGTCAGACGGACTGACCACTATCTTTTATAAAACTTATGTGGAAGAACTGGCCCCCCAATTACATGAGGTATATGTAGAGGCACTTGAGTCCGGAGTCTTGCCCCCATCGATGAGGGAAGCCATTATAATCACCCTGTTAAAGCCAGGTAAACCGGACGATGAAATGGATTCCTACCGACCGCTCTCATTAATAAATGTAGACGTTAAAATATTTGCGAAGCTGATCGCCAATAGACTACAGCCCCTGCTCCCGTTAGTGGCACGACCTGATCAATCAGGTTTTATCCCGGGCAGGTCTACTTCACAAAACTTGCGGACATTATTCTCCATCTTGCACTATCTACATCCTGAGACCCAAGCAGCGGCTGTATTTTTGGACGCAACAAAAGCGTTTGATACGCTGGAGTGGCGCTACCTATTTGCGATCCTAGAGCGTATGGGGTTTAGCCCACTTTTCTTAAACCTGATAAAGTTACTTTATACGAAACCCATGGCACGGGTACGAGTGAATGGTCTGCTTTCGGACTCCTTCGCCATATCACGAGGGACGAGACAGGGATGCCCACTCTCCCCGTTGCTGTTTGCGATCGCCATGGAGCCTCACGCCGCACGCATTCGGCAACATCACACAGCAAGGGGCATTGGTTTCAGCACGCGGAGTCTCCTGATATCGCTGTACGCAGATGACGTCACACTGTATGTTTCTAACCCGGCGGTAAACCTAGATCCTATACTGCGGGAGTTCATCAAATTTGGGGGTCTCTCTGGAATATCTATCAATTGGGCGAAATCCGTCCTATTTCCGTTAACTGACAATACGACACGAAGTGTGTCCGAGTTCCCACTTAAATGGTCGGCAGAGCCTGTGAAATACCTGGGGGTTTGGATTAGCAGGGATGTGCAGGAGCTCTGGAATCTCAATTTTGGTCGGGCCACGGCTTGGCTGGAAGGGAAAATAACTGCCTGGGCTGGTCTCCCGTTGTCACTGGCTGGACGCATCGCCTTAATAAAAATGGTGGTCCTGCCTAAATTTTTATATTTGTTTGTAAACGTACCCATTGTGCTGACACAGGCTTTTTTTCGGACCCTGCGGTCTTTGTTAATATCTCTCACTTGGGCCGGGAAGCAGGCCAGGGTGTCATGGGAGCTGCTCACACTGCCGTTGCGTCAGGGGGGGCTGGGGGCCCGACATGAAGCTGTATGCCTGGAGCGCACAAGCTCAATTTTTACATTACTGGGCGCACCCTACCCCATTTCAGCCCCATGTGGCGGTAGAGGAGGATCTGGCTAGACCGCTGCCGTTGAACGTAGCACTCTATGGTGAATATAAACGCCCCCGGGACGGCATTGATACGGTGGAAACGCTACGTTGGGCATGGCACCAATTAAGGAAAAGGGCTGGGGCCACTACCTTATACGCACCATCAATCCCCCTTGTGTGCAACCCGTTGCTGTTCCCATTAGGGGACGGAATAGGACCCGGACTGGCGCGAGCCATGCAACTAGCCACATTTGGTGATTTGTATCCGGAGGAGACGTTTTGGCCGCCCCCGGAAGCCGAGGATGGTCACCTAGTGGCCTTCGCGGAGCAATTTGCATACCATAGATTAAAACGAGCTTGTAGGTCGCTTCACGCCACCTTTCCTGTCGCTCCCCCCCCGCTGCCGGCGTTGGAAAATGTGCTAGCTGGCAAATCCCCATGCAGATTGATTACCAGAATATATAATAACATGCAGGGGTCGGCCCCTGTTTTGATCCCCACGGCACTAGAAGCATGGAACGCGGAGCTTGGAGTCCCACTGTCGGAGGACCAATGGCAATATTGCTGTGGCCAGCTGACTGCGCTTTCTCCTAATTACAGACTTCGACTTATCCACTTCAAATTTTTACATAGATTTTACCGAACGCCGGAAAGATTGCACCATATAGGGCTGCGAGTAGATGCGTGTTGCTGGCGGTGCGGGGCGACTCCGGCGGGATTTCTGCACATGGCATGGGAATGCCCACGACTGACTAAATACTGGACGGCAATTTGTCATACTATTAGTCAAATCACTGGGGTTGCTGGGGAGCCTGATCCACTGCAGTGCCTATTGGGGTATGTTAAGGAAACGACAGTGCGCTATAGGAAATTACACGCCATGCTTTTACTATTTGCAAAGCGTCGGATTGCGCTTCATTGGGGAGGGACGAAAATCCCATCTGTAAATGACTGGCTCAGAGACGTGACTTTTGGACACTCACAACTTACTCTGTTTTGGGAGTTGATGCCATCGGCGGCTAGGCCGAGGGACATCTGGGGACCATTTGTAGATTGGGCTGGACACCACACGGGCTGAAACACCATGCAACCTGACGATGCCTGGGGAGGAAGGGATACTCTAGATTAGAGTAATAGTGGCGTATCCGGTAATCACTGTTGGGAGGGGGATGGCAGAAAGCCGCCCAGAGGACCTACGGAGGAGACTATATGATGTTGAATGCTTAAGAGTCAGGTAGATTGAGTTGTCATGCCTCGTTGAAATATGTACGATAGACACAAATGAAGACCTGAGGATTGAGAAAAGGATTGGGGCGGGTGGTGACGTGGACCCTAGCTGTTTCATGAAATGTATTGCATCTGATATGTTGTCATGCTATGCTATAACTTCTAAATCTCATTGGGCACGAGACCTGGCTTTGATGCACTTCTGTTTTCTTTGAAAATGTCAATAAACAAAGTTTTAAAAAAAGATTTCACTGCGACAATTCTAGGACGCCACTGCGTCAAGACCTTACGCCTGCCTCATGGCGACACAACTGCAGCAATGCGTGACTTTAGCACTGACAGATACGTCAGGATTACAGACGTAGCTGACATTGATTGCGACATGGAGCGCCGTACAGTAAATACGGCGCACCCATGGTGTCCCCAGCAAGGGGCAGTGAGAAGTGTTGCAACACTGTTTTGTCGCAGCGGTGCAACACTTTTCATGAATGAGGCCAAGGAATGCTATCTTATTGATAGGGCGCATTCCTGACCTTTTGTTTTGGCTCAGGGCAGCGCATCAATATTCCTTGCAGCGCTATCCAGCACCCAAACATCTTATATGTGGACCCAAGTGTTTGCACCAACTTTAGGACCAGGTATTTTTTGGTCTTAAAAAACAGCCTCAAACTGGACTTAGCAGCAGTTTTTTTGCTTCTGCAACATACAAGGAATTTGTGGAAAATATTGCGTAGTGTGTTTAGCTGCAGTTTTTTCACAGGAACGCCTACCTTGCATCTTATTTTCGTTAAGTCCCGCTAACAGAATTGGTGATCTTGAAAATTCACGTTTACGCTGGAAAAGTGCCGCTAACTGCAGTTAGCGGCAACTTGTAAATAAGGCGATAAAAAAGCTGCCGTAATGTCAACAAATTGACGCTACGGCAGCGTTAAGTTCTTGTAAATATGCCCCCTAATGTCCCCAAACAAGAATGTTAAAAAACCCAGCCTCCACCAGAGGGTCCACTTCCCCATTAAATGTCAACAATAGGTCATTGCACAGTAGAATCAAATCTGATTCCTTCACTGTCTGGGTACTCGCAAACATTTTCCCAGAGGCCATAAAGTTTGGTCTGTGATATGACCAAGGGCCGCATTGATGCTACTAAAGTGGCGGCTGGGGGCTTGAGGGGGAAGGGGCGGTTAGCAGTGAGATGGGTGTAGGGGAAACAAAACTTATACATCTACTGGCTGAATTGTACAATGTGAAACCAGAAAACCTGGGACTGATCCCAGCTTCTCCACTTAACCAAATTGTGTGATTTTATGCAATTTTATTGACCTCAAAATTCATGCATTCAGAATGTACGCTGTATAAAACCTTCTGCACTGTTTGATTAGTAAACTATAATGTTGTTCATGCATAATAGGAACACAGGCCACCCACAGAATGCACATAACTGACATGACTCTTAATTCACTATTGGCATTGTTTTTAGGTTGGGAGAAATAATGAATGATTCTACATTCTTTTTTAAAACCCATCTCTAAAAAAAAAAATACTTCTCAATGTACTGATATAATCTGATGTACTAAGGTCAAACACTGCATGTTAATGAAATACACTTTTTTGAATTTTGAAGAGCCTTTATCACATTTTTACACTTCTGCTGCAAGATTTCTTTAAAAATGGTGTTCCTAAAGCTAAGCGGTGTATGACACCCTAGTTATTTACTTTCTTTAACTTCAATTGACCATTGAATAAATGCTTTCCTGTTTATTTAACTTCTTTTTAATGTTACTATTGAGTCAAGTAAACAGCATCCCAGTGCTGCTGTCGACCAGGGCCAATTGTACAGGTCAGGAGGGCTGCATGTGGCCCCCGGGCAGTACTTTGAGTTTCACTGCTTTGCTGTCACTTCCATAAACCCTAGAAACCACATTTGAGACGTCTAAACGTGTGTTAAAAAAGACAACGCCGATGTCTCCGAACCATCAAAAATACCCTAGAAATGGTTTATGTACCGCACTGCCAACACCTTGTCCATACGCAGCAACACCACACTTTTACATCATAGATTCTTGAAAACTCTTTAATACAAATAAATCAGCTTTAATATCTAAGAAATGTATGTGCCGCATTCTCTTCTCTGCTGTCAATTGTTTGCCTATCACCAGCCGGTTTAAACAAGCCCCCAACCAAGGCCATGTGCATCCAACTCCACTATGAAATCTGGACTCTCCCCACAAATAGCTCTTAAATTCCATACTTCAAATTACCAACCACCAGTTCCTGTTCTTCTTCACTTCCTTTGTCAAAGTAATCGAATCCACAAACCACAAGCCCATCTGCAATTTGCTTTCTTTGTTACACTGAAGTGCCCAGTAGTGCTTCGGACCAGGAAATACTGCCTGAATTGAAGACAAAAGGCCAATAACTCTTGCCAAAGAGGTCAACTCCATTGTATCATGTCCCAAATAGCCATAAACCTCTATTTTTATTATCTTTACTTTCCTTTCTGGTAGTCTTAAAACCGCCTGTACCAAACCCACTTCAGACCCTAAGAAATCCAACACTCTTCTTGGTTCCAACACTGATGTTGGCATATTTATAGAGAAACCTAAACTCTCCAATGTCTCTCTTATCAACAGAAGATGTTCCCTCAACTCTTCCTCACTCTGAGATATGATCAGAATATTGTTTTATACATCACCATCCTTACGCCTCTCTCCCTGAAATACACTACCACTGTTCGCTTCAAATTTGCAAAACACCATAGAACCCAAGACTGACCAAAAGTCATGCAAACAAACAGGTAAGGCTCCTCCATCTGCACTGGAGCAAAGTCTTACTCTCCCCTGATATTGACACCATTAAAAATTCAATTTAGCTAGCCAATATGTCTCTTGTAAGGTGTCCCTCAACAGATTAATATCCTTCATCTTGAAAAGATGATACACCAAAAACCTGTTTAACTCTCTCAAATTTGTGGCTGGTCTGCAACTTTTGTCCCTTTCCTCTAAGAATATGGTAGTCACAAACATTCTTCCTCCACTACCACTATTGCTCCTTTCGCCAACATCTTCTGCACCTCTAGCTTCACCAACTTTTCTAACTCCTCTCAAAAGATCAATTCTGTAAGTTCTCTCCTCTGCTGCTGAACCTCTAGAAACTCCACCTTGAAATTTAACACTGTTTCCAAGACCCAAGGATCAACACCTCCCAGTTCTCATAGAAAGATTTCAACCTGACTCCAACCTTTATAATCTCAGAATCAATATTTCTCTCCACACTCATCATGGAATCCTTGCACTTGTGCCCAGTCTCTAGCAGCTTACCCATGGGTACTCCTACCCTTCTTAACAAGGGTAGGAGGTTGGCGGTGAGTTAGCTGCCAGTCGCTTTGAATATTTAACTGCTTTGACCACAGCGTGCCTGTTTTAATTTTGACCTGATTGTTTTATTGACTGCCTTAGAACTCGCTTTTTAAAAATTGTGATTTATGACCATAGCGTTCCTATGTTTTATTGATTGACCTATCAGTTTTATAACAACCTTGGGATCCTTTTCGAAAATTGTGATTACTTCATTGACTGTTCCTTGCTCACCTGCACTAGCACTTTCAGTCCGTTTTCGCCCCGGTCCACCGCAGCTTCATGCTGATTGAGTGGAGGGCGTCACTTCGAGCTCGCTGACCTTCGGCAGAGCACTTCCGCTTGAGAGGGGGCGGAGTCACTCTCCCGCCTGTCCCCCTATTTTGTGCAATGTGCCAGCGGGCGCGCCGCTGGCGCGCCTAAGGCAAGCCCGTCTGCGCCCGTCCGCACCCGGCCGGGACCAGGGGCCAGGACCCCTGCTCCCATCAACTACGTACCTGGGAGTACACGGTCCTACTCAAGAGATTCAATGCTGGCCCTTGCCAGCTTCACCACCCGAATGCTCAGTGCCTGTGCAAAAGTGTCTCCAGAACTTGTAGAGGGGCCATTCTCCTGCCTAAACTGCAAATGGTGCAGATTACCAAGGGCCGAGATGCCGCAAATGGAAATAGGTGACCTAGCCAAACTTAAATGTTTATACATGAACGCCAGATCAGTGCCCAAACACTCTTTTGAAATTTGGGACACCATTAATGAGTTACACCCCGACCTGGTCTTCATTACTGAAACCTGGCTGGGCGACAACAACTGCCCCAATATTGCCAATACCCTACCTCCAGAGTACAAAATCCTAAGACAAGACAGGCAGGGGCGGAAGGGCGGGGGACTTGCAATCCTATTTAAAGACCGCCTAAACTGCTCACAGATCTCAGAAGCACAGTTAGGGGAGCACGAAATACTCCCATTTCAAGTATCTAAAGGAAACCACATCCTACTGGGAGGAGCTGTAATCTACAATCCCCCTGGCTACCATGCAGAATTCAGTGCTAAGTTACTCACACAACTATTCCCCGCCTGTCTAAAGTACAGACACTTTCTAGCTGTGGGAGATTTTAACGTGCACTTTGAAAAGTTAAATCACACAGAGGCCACCCACTTAAATAATAACATGCAGATTCTCCAACTTAAACAATGGATTGAGGGACCCACTCACATTGCAGGCCATACTCTGGATTTACTATTCTCTAATATAGAGCCCATCACTATTGAGGAGATCAAACCCGTCACTTGGACAGATCACTCGATTATTACCTTTTCATTTACCCAACCCACGGCCTCAACAACAGTTTATACACCGACACATGAATACTACCGAGTTTGGAAATCAATTACTCCCGACCTCTTCCAACTCCATTTCTCTCCTGATAATCTGGAGGCGCTAGGTTCACTTCCCATTGATGCGGGAGTAGCCTGTCTTGAAACTGAGATCAACAACTCCTTAGATTACTGTGCCCCTAAACGTAGGTCCAAACCCACGGAAAGACGCTTATCGGAAAAATGGTATTCGATTGAACTTAAGGCACTAAAAAAGCAGTGTAAAATAATGGAACACAACTGGAGAAGGTCCAGATCTGATACAGACAAATATTTATACAAAACTATGCTTAGGAAATACAACAATGCCATCAAGGGAGCGAAAAGAACATATTTCGCACACAGAATAACTGAAAGCAGGAACTCAGCGAAAGAGTTGTATAAAATCATACACGACCTATGCAAACCGTCCTGCATGTCTCAGACTCTACATCCATCCTTAGACTGCTGTGAAATGATCAGTAATTTTTTCATGGACAAAATAAGTACTATTTACTTATCCTTTAACACAACTGTTTCGACAGACCACAGCAGCTGGAAAAATACGGATCTTCTTCCTAATGCCACGGCACAGTTGGGCAGTTTTGTCCCTTTCTCCGAAGAAGAAGTAGCCAATACAATGGGGGAAGTTAAATCGGGATCTCCCCTTGACCCCTGCCCACACTTTATCTTCACACAAGCCATTCCTACTCTCTGCCCTTACGTTACGCAGCTTTTTAACAAATCACTGGAGACAGCAGTCTTTCCGGAGAATTGGAAACAAGCAATAGTCACTCCCCTGCTTAAAAAGGCAGGATCAGATGTGACTAACCCAGCAAATTACAGGCCAATATCCTTACTCCCATATCTCTCCAAAGTAATGGAGAAATTGGTCAACAGACAGTTGTCCTCCTATCTGGAATTAAATGGCCTGCTGGATCCTTCTCAAACAGGCTTCAGGGCTGCAAACAGCACCGAGACAACCCTGCTGGCTGTCTTTGATAATGTTAGTTTATATCTGGACAGTGGTCCTTGTCGAAGGTAGATGGAACTAACAAAATAAATATAGAACAGAATCGATTCTATATGATTACTATCCAGCCGGATAGTCGGATTTAATCAAACTTATTCTCAGATATCAAAGCACACAACATTATACAGTGGGATACAATCCTGTATCCAGGGACATAAAAAGTGAGGTAGTTTGTGAAAAATAATAATAACACATAAACATAAAAAACATAAAAAACGAAACATTCAGGCAAAAACAAAGAGCTTGTTAATGGATATTAAAAAATGGAACAAGCGTGATAGTTGACACAGCCGTGACACATGGTATACAATTGGTTTGTGTGCACGGTGTTTTAAAAGGTCGACGACGTTTCGATCCCGTTTACACAGATACTGGGATCATCATCAGGACAGAAAATAGAACAATGCCTGAACAACATTTAGGACTAGGAAGGAATGGTAGAGCCGCTGTCGAGTGGTCCACGGGTGATTCTTTTACATCACAGATGATTTGATCGAAGCCAACCCGCTGGGTCCTTAGTCAAAATCGGGAAGGGAGCCTTGGTTGGATGCAACCACGGTGGTGCCGGTAGCCGTAGGAGCGGTTAGTACATGTCAAGGAAGAGCTCGGTGGCTCAAGGCAGATGCCGGGACGGTGGACGCCGGTGAGTTAAGTCAAGGAAGATGCCATTGAGCTTCTCTCAGATGGTAATCGACCGCCCTAGGACCCCTAGCCAATGGCACCGCCATGATTACACGCAACCAAGGCATCTTCCTTGACTTAACTCACCGGCGTCCACCGTCCCGGCATCTGCCTTGAGCCACCGAGCTCTTCCTTGACATGTACTAACCGCTCCTACGGCTACCGGCAACACCGTGGTTGCATCCAACCAAGGCTCCCTTCCCGATTTTGACTAAGGACCCAGCGGGTTGGCTTCGATCAAATCATCTGTGATGTAAAAGAATCACCCGTGGACCACTCGACAGCGGCTCTACCATTCCTTCCTAGTCCTAAATGTTGTTCAGGCATTGTTCATTTTCTGTCCTGATGATGATCCCAGTATCTGTGTAAACGGGATCGAAACGTCGTCGACCTTTTAAAACACCGTGCACACAAACCAATTGTATACCATGTGTCACGGATGTGTCAACTATCACGCTTGTTCCATTTTTTAATATCCATTAACAAGCTCTTTGTTTTTGCCTGAATGTTTCGTTTTTTATGTTTTTTATGTTTATGTGTTATTATTATTGTTCACAAACTACCTCACTTTTTATGTCCCTGGATACAGGATTGTATCCCACTGTATAATGTTGTGTGCTTTGATATCTGAGAATAAGTTTGATTAAATCCGACTATCTGGCTGGATAGTAATCATATAGAATCGATTCTGTTCTATATTTATTTTGTTAGTTCCATCTACCTTCGACAAGGACCACTGTCCAGATATAAATTGATACCCAAGGTCCTTGCTTACCTAATTGGGTTCCCTTGTTTTTGTCAAAACGTTTGATAATGTTAGAGCACCATCTGATCAGGGCAAGGCAGTTGCCCTGATCCTATTGGACCTGTCGGCGGCATTCGACACGGTCTCCCATCAGCTCCTACTTGAAAACCTCCGTGAAAAAGGGATATATGCAAAAGCCCTTCAATGGCTTAGTTCATTCCTCAACAACAGAACACAAACCGTGCAACTGGGCGTTTTTTCTTCTAAATCAAAAATTTTAAGTTGTGGTGTCCCCCTTTTTAATGCCTATGTTTCACCTTTGGCAAAAATTGGTACCAAATCGGGCTTCGACATTTGCTCCTATGCGGATGACACGCAATTAACAATAGCTATTGGAGACGAACACGAAAGCACAAGGGCCAAACTTAACAACTGCCTTACTGAAATGGTAATCTGGATGTCTGACCACTGTCTTAAGCTTAACGCAGACAAATCCAAAATTCTGCTTTTCGGCGGGGCCCACCATATTTGGGACGCATCATGGTGGCCCCGCTCATTAGGACACGCTCCAGAGCCCAAGCGGTGTGCAAAAAATCTGGGTGTTCTTATGGACGACAAACTATCCAT
The DNA here is from genome assembly GCA_963921515.1 of Calotriton arnoldi. Classification (NCBI taxonomy): domain Eukaryota; kingdom Metazoa; phylum Chordata; class Amphibia; order Caudata; family Salamandridae; genus Calotriton; species Calotriton arnoldi. Next base: position 510,147 of record CAWUFW010012131.1, read on the forward strand.
GCAGGATCACGTACGGACTCTCTGCGGAAAAAGTTTCGCCACACTGAGGCTCCTAAAAAGGCTCTTCCCCTGGATCCCCTTAGAAAACAGGAAGACAGTCACACAGGCTCTGCTTGTTAGCAGAATGGACTACGGAAATGCCCTGTTTGTGGGTATGCCAGACTACCTCTTTAAACGCCTGCAGGTAGAACAAAATGCTGCAGCCAAACTGGTATGCAACAAGGGCAGATTAAGTTCAGCGACTGATTGCCTGAAACAACTTCACTGGCTGCCTGTGCGCCAAAGAGCACGATTCAAGCTCCTGGGGCACACTTTCAAGGCACTTCACCGTATCGGCCCGAAAATTCTCCAGAATAAAATCCAATTCTACACCCCTCCCAGATGCCTAAGGTCACAGCATCTGGCGCTCGCCGAATCAAAAAGGATCAAAAAGGCTAGAGCCGGGGGACGCACCTTTTCTCACCTTGCGGCCTTACATTGGAATGGGCTTCCAGTAGAATTGCGGCTAACCAAGGACTACAACACTTTCAGGAAAAAATTAAAAACACATTTATTCCCCGCTTGAGCAGCTTCACAATACTTTCAGTCCCACTGCTCAGCACTAGGATCCGTCACCTCAGCGCCGTGATATCCCTTGGGATGAATGTTGCGCTCTACAAATAATAAATAAACAACAAACCCAGTTACTGCTTGAAAGCTGCCTGCCCCTCCAGGCACAGCCGCACTGTGAGCCACCAGCAAAGGGGGCCAGTTAAACTAATTGAGGGGTCAGGTATCTGAGCGGCTTCCTACTAATGGGGTTGCAAGCCATAGCCTTGGCTGGAGCAAGTTATGTATTACGATCCGATTTGTACAGCTAGACATCAGCAGGAGGAGCTCCTTTGAGAGATTTAACAGGGCACAGTGTTTACCTGAAGTAGTAGCAGTCTGCACAATAGGCACAGAATATCCTCAGCTAACAGGAACAGATGCAAAGGTTGCTCAAAAACAGGTCTGGAGTATTTTGGTTCGGTGGTCCACATCTAGTGTGATATGTGCGTTCAGGAAGCAGTCCTTGACAGGTCACTGCGGTGTTTGGGGTAACCAGGATCTGGTATGGACCTCACCAATGGGGTTGAATCGCTGACATTCGTTGATGAACATTCATATGAGCCCAGTCACCAGGTTGCAGATCTTGACACCTTTGGTCGGGCAGGTGGGCAGTGTGACTACTACCTGTGAATGGAAGCTGTTGAGACAGCGAATCAGTTGTTTGCAATATTGCAGAGTCACATAATCATTCAGGTGCAAATCGAGGAACGCTGGATACATTGGAGGGGTAGAAAGAAGAACTATGGGTCATCTCATTACATTATCACAGTCAATCAATCAATCAATCACAGAATTTGTAAAGCGCACTACTTACCCGCGAGGGTCTCAAGGCGCTGGGGGAGAAAAAAAAGGGGGGGGGGTGCTGCTACTGGTCGAACAACCAGGTCTTGAGTAGCCTCCTGAAGGTCAGCAGGTCTTGGGTCTGTCGTAGGCTTAGTGGAAGGGTGTTCCAGGTCTTGGCGGCGGGCTGGGAGAAGGATCTGCCGCCGGTGATGGTTCTTCGAATGCGAGGGACGGTGGCGAGGGAGAGGTCGGCGGAGCGGAGTTGGCGGTTGGGGATGTAGAAGAGGAGTCGTCTGTTGAGGTAGGCTGGGCCAGTCTTGTGGAGTGCCTTGTGTGCGTGGATGAGGAGTTTGAAGGAGATTCTCCTGTCGACGGGGAGCCAGTGCAGGTTCCTCAGGTGGGGGGTGATGTGGCTGTGGCGTGGTACATCGAGGATCAGGCGTGCGCAGGTGTTTTGTATGCGTTGCAGTCGCTTGATGAGCTTGGCCGGGGCTCCCGCGTAGAGGGCGTTCCCATAGTCGAGTCTGCTGCTGACGAGGGCCTGGGTGACTGTTCTTCTCGTGTCTGTCGGGATCCACCTGTAGATCTTGCGAAGCATGCGGAGGGTGTTGAAGCAGGAGGATGAGACTGCGTTGACTTGCTTGGTCATGGAGAGCGTTGAGTCGAGGATGACTCCCAGGTTGCGTGCGTGGTCGGTGGGTGTCGGGGCTGCTCCCAGCGTCGTTGGCCACCAGGAGTCGTCCCAGGCTGAGGGGTTGGAGCCGAGGATGAGGACCTCTGTCTTCTCCGTATTCAGTTTTAGTCGGCTGATCTTCATCCATTCGACGACGGCCTTCATCCCTTCATGGAGGTTGGATTTGGCGGCGAGGGGTCCTTGGTGAGGGAGAGGATCAGTTGGGTGTCGTCGGCGTAGGAGATTATGTTGAGGTCGTGCTGTCTGGCGATGCGTGCGAGCGGGGCCATGTAGATGTTGAACAGTGTTGGGCTGAGGGACGATCCCTGGGGTACGCCGCAGATGATCTCGGAGGCTTCGGATCGGAATGGTGGGAGGCGGACTCTCTGGGTTCTGCCGGCGAGGAAGGAGGTGGCCCATTCCAGGGCCTTGTCTCGGATCCCTGCGTCGTGGAGGCGTGCGCGTAGAGTGCGGTGGCAGACAGTGTCGAAGGCGGCGGAGAGGTCCAGCAGGATGAGGGCTGCGGTCTCACCGTTGTCCAGCAGGATCCTGATGTCGTCGGTGGCGCCGATGAGGGCAGTCTCAGTGCTGTGGTTGCTGCGGAACCCCGATTGGGATGGGTCCAGGATGCTGTTTTCTTCGAGGTATCGGGTTAGCTGCTTGTTGACGATCTTCTCGATGACCTTGGCTGGGAACGGAAGCAGGGAGATGGGCCGGAAGTTCTTGAGGTCTCTCGGGTCCGCCTTGGGTTTTTTGAGTAGGGCGTTGATCTCTGCGTGTTTCCAGCTCTCTGGGAAGGTCGCGGTCTCGAAGGAGAGATTGATGATGTTGCACAGGTGGGGTGCGATGGAGCTGCTGGCTTTGTTGAAGATGTGGTGCGGGAAAGGGTCTGACGGGGAGCCGGAGTGTATTGTGCTCATGGTCTTGATGGTGTCCTCGATGTTCACGCTGGCCCAGGCTGGCAGGGGATCGTGGTCGATGGTGTGCGGCGGGTCTGGTGCATCGATCTTAGTTGGGGCTGTCTGGGTGTTGAAGCTGTCGTGGATGTCGGCGATCTTGCGGTGGAAGAAGGTGGCGAGGGAATCGCACAGGGGTTGCGACGATGGGATGTCGTTGGTGTTGGAGCTGGGGTTGGAGAGTTCCTTCACGAGTGACTCAGTTTAGTCTTTTGGTTAGGAATGATTCAAACTGATCAGAGTGCCAAGAGTAGAGTATTAGGCCACTTAAGCTCTGTTCACTACAAATTTTATCTATTTTGTTTTTCAGAGTTCGGTTGAACCTTTCTACTTCAGGGTTGCAAGCACAATTTTTATTATTTATTTATTTTATTTTTGTGTTTTATAGAGTGCGAACTTGACCCGTTAGGGTATCAGAGCGCTTTACAGGAAACATAGAAATGTACAATAGGCTTGGAATCACAATAATATACAAACGGTAAAAAGGGGCAGGGTGCAGGATATATAAAGGATAGAGGACACGTATGTACAGTTTGCATTTTACAGTTGCTCGAGACAAGTCCCCAGGTTTCTAGGAGAGGTGACTAGGTAATCCGAGGGGAGGCGCTAGTCAGGAGTTGATCAGGGTCTCTGTGCTGGTTGGAGGCAACATTTAACCGAGGAATTTACCCATAAGGAAGGTTTTGGCCTCCTTTTTGAAGCGTGTCAGAGAAGGGATTCTTCTGATGGTGGGCGGGAGAGAGTTCCATATTCTTGGAGCGGCCCCAGAGAATGCCCGATTGTACGTTTTTTTTTCCCCGGAAGCGTGCAGGTTGTAGCAGGAGGTCTCTGGCGGATCGGGAGTTTCTGATTCCACCGGATACCACAAGTGTCTGTGCAAGATAAGCAGGGGAGTTTGAGTATAAGGCCTTGTGTGTGATGCAGGCCAGTTTAAGCTGTATTCTAGCCTCAAGAGGAAGCCAGTTCAAAGCTTTCAGGTGTGGAGAAATGTGGTCGAATTTTCTTGAGCTGGTAAGAAGTCTGTCAGCAGTGTTGAGGCAGGCTTTTAAAGGTGCCAGGGAGATCTTAGGTAAACCCGAGAGGGTAGAGCAGCCATATTCCAGTCTGGAGATGACAAGTGCTTGGACTGCCATTTTTAGGTCGGCAGTGTCGAGGAAGGTTTTCAGTTTCCTAAGGTAGCTCAGGTGGAATCTGGCTGATTTGGCCATCGCGTTGATGTGGTCCCGCATGTTCAAATTGCTGTCCAGGGTAATTCCCAGAGATTTGGCCGAGTCCACGATGGTCGGTGGGCAATCTAAGGCTGTGATAGCCTTAATCCATGTCTGCATCTCGGGATTGGTTTTTGGGGGGGAAATTAGGAGAAATTCTGTTTTCTTTGCGTTGAGTTTGAGTTGATTGGAGGCGAGCCACTGGACAGTCACTTTCAGGGCCTCATTCAGGGAGAGAATCTCCTCGAGGGATGAGGTTTTGATGTAGATCTGAGTGTCATCAGCGTACATATGGTAGGAGATATTCGCTGTGCGTAGAACTTCGGCAAGAGGTTCAAGGTAAAGGTTGAAGAGGGTAGGGGACAGGGTTGATCCTTGAGGGACTCTAACCGTGACCGGAGAGGGAGCCGATAGGTTGCCGTTGATTAGGAATTTCTGTGATGGGTTTTGGAGGAAGGACCTAAACCATTCTAGAACAGAGCCATCCAATCCCATCCTGAGTTTGAGGCGTTCGAGTAGTTTTACATGGTTGACCGTGTCGAAGGCCGAGGATAGATCTAGGAGGATTAGGAGGCAGGTTTTCCCTTGGTCAAGGGCTTGGACGGCATCGTCAACGATGTGGAGCATGGTCGTTTCGGTGCTGTGCCCGGGTCTGAATCCAGATTGGAAGTCATCAAGTAGGTGGAAGTTGTTGATGTGTTGACTTAGTTGCTGTTGTACACATTTCTCCAACACTTTAGCTAAGAGAGGGATGTTGGAGATAGGTCTGAAGTTGTCGGGGGAAGCTGGGTCCAGCAACGGCTTTTTCAAAATGGGGAGGACTTGGCCGGCTTTCAGAGAGTCAGGAATGGATCCCTGCCGCAGAGAGGCGTTAATTATTGCAGTCCAGCTAGGAATAATGGACTGGGCGGCGGCCGCTAGGCAGTTGGGGGGGAGAGGGTCATTAAAATGGTTGTTCGGGTTTAAGGTCGATAGGATTTTAGCGACGGAGTCTTCGTCATAGAGTTTGAAATCGGTCCAGAGTGCTTGATTTTTAGGTGAAGTCTGTGGGGGCAGCGCCGGAGGAGTAGGCAGGTCTGGAGGGAATAGAGAGTATGTGGCGGCACTAAGTTCGTTTCCTAAGGCTGTGGCTTTGTCAGCGAAAAAGGAGGAGAATTCCTCGGATGATATTAAAGACTTGGGGGTTTCTTTCGCGGTTTTGGCCAGTTTATTGGATTGGTGTTTGACCAGTTCGAAGAGCTTGCGGGGTCTGTTCTTGGCGTTCCCCAGTTCAGATCTGAAGAATTCTTTTTTTGAGTTGATGATGTTCCTGTTGTAGGCATTTCTGGCCTGGCGGAGAATTTTTAGATGTGCTACAGAGGGGTGCTGTCTCCAGATTCTTTCGGATTGTCGGAGGGCTCTCCTCTCATTGTTGAGGGATCCAGTGAACCAGGGGTTCCGGTCTTTGATTTGGGTTCTCTTTAGTTTTAGTGGGGCTAGATCATCCAGAATGTTCAATATAGTTGTAGAGTAGTGATCGTTGAGGTCACTGACCGTTGTGATATGTTAGGTGGGGGGGTGTCTGATTTGCAGCGAGCTTCCAGTTCCCTGAGGTCCAGGTTTTTAGTGTCTCTGACCCATCGTTTAGGAATCACTGGTTGTGGTGCCCTTGTCTTGTGGGTGCTAAGTAGTAGGAAGGCGATGGCGTGGTGATCAGACCAGTCGCAAGGGTCTATAGAGATAAGCTTGACTGTTGATTCCTTAGAGATGATCCAGTCAAGGGTGGCCCCTTTCGTATGTGTTGGGAGTGAGCAGGCTTGGGTCAGGGCTTGATCAGCCAAGAGGTCTTTGATGTCATTGACATGAGGATCCTTGGGGTCGTTCCAGTGCAGGTTGAAATCGCCCAGGAAAATATCTTTAGCGTTGGAAGAGATCTTAGCTGTGATGAGTTCCATGAGAAGGTCAGTGAAGGAGTCGTTCATGCCTGGGGGGTGGTAAAAGATGTGCAAATTGCACAGTTGGGTGGAGTTGCTGCAAATGGAAAGGGCGAGGTATTCGCAGGAGTCAGTGGTATCCGCCAGAAGTTCAGTGACAAGGAGGTTAGAGCGGTAGATGCATGCGATGCCTCCTCCTTTTTTGCTAGATTGCCTGTCCAGTCTTGCAATGTTGTAGTTGGGAGGGACAATGAAAGTGGTATTTGATTCCTAATGCCTTGCACATTTTTGTAGCTCAGCAAAACCCCTAAGAGAGGATATAAAGGGCTCATACATATAAAGTGACTTCCGAATTGACAGACAAAGCAGCCTTTTGTGAAGACTGATGAGCAACACATCTAACAATAGCAATCTTATTTGGCAGCTGAAGAACATCTAACAAACATTTTTACATAAGACTCATTTTTGAATAGGTACTCCAGCAGAAGTAAGGAATCCACATTACATCAATTATAGTCTTGAATATTAACAGCAAAAATATCGGTCTGCCAAAATCTAAATATTGTGAACCCTATACTTATAGTTGAATTAACAAAAGTATAAATTCCAAAATATCGTCCTACAAAAATATCTAAAATATCAAATACAAAAATATAGATTACAATAATAGTGAGATTTGAAATGAGCATTAGAATTTAAAAAATGAAATCCAAAATATAGTATGAAAGTACTTGTAATAATTTACAAATATTACATATATTTAATTAAAAACAATTTCAAATTTTAAAAAGTTGCAGTAACTTTGAAAAATATATTTTATATAATTAAAATGAATTTGTTTTATAGTTCTTTAAAAATGTATTTTCATTTACAAATAATAGTAAATAATCCACGTTTTTTACAATAAAAAGTATTTAATTTAGATGACAGAACAATTAGCAATAAAGCATATATATATCCATCTAAAAATAAATAAGTAAAGTTAAATGTATACAGAAATCCATTTATATTTTCAATTTAAAAATATAAAATAATTTCTTCAAAATCTACAAAAATGGAAAACTATTTGTAATAATTTTTTAATAGATTTGCTATTCTCCACTCCAATTAAAATTGGAGAAAATGCATCAATTTTGGATGGGGGTGGTTGAATTTACCATTTGAACTCCCTTCCAACTATCATTGGAGAAAATTAATATATTTCTAGATGGATCAGCTTTACATTTCTATATCCGGTTCAGCTAATAGTGGGAAAGTGCATGTAAATCCAGGAGGATGACGGGGGCTAGAAGGTTGGATGTACTATTTCCACTACAATGTAAGCAACATTAGGGAAAGTGCTGGACTCCCGATGGGGAGGGTCTTATTTACTATCATATTTACTGCCCCCACTCCAAACTAAACAATATTGTGTGACATGTTTGACTCTGAGTGGTTAGATTTACTATTCCCACTCCATACTGTGCAACATTGGAGAAAGTATTGGATTCTGGGGTATCAGACGTACTAATCCCACTCCAACTTAACCAACATTGATAAAAGTGGTGAACTCTAGGTCTGGGGGTTGTTGGGAGGAATCGGAGGAGAGTCAGATATACTATTGCCATTCCAAACCAAGCAACATTGAGAAAAGTGTTGGGTTCTGCAAAAGGAGTAGGCCATTGTAGCCAGTAGTCCTACCCTAAAAAATTTAAACGTAAATAATATTTGTCTCTGGGAGCTCAAATGTACTATTCACACTCCAACCTCACAAATAAATCAATCATTTAAAAAAATTAACAAAAACAGAAATACACAAACAAACCATTTTAAACAAAAAATTTAAATTAGCCACCCAAAACATGTATAAAGCCCAATAACTGTGAGCAAAAATAATATTAAAAAAATACATTTAAATTAATAATTAACAATTGTTATTATAATATTAAAGATGTAATTAATTGAAAAAATTTAAAACATTATTTTAAGAAACTCCACACCCAAAATTCCAATAATATCCAATATCCCAGATTATAGATAACATTAAACATAATATATGTATATCTTCAGTCTTAATGAAAAATATAAAAAATAATACATTATTTTAATAAGAAAATAAATTACATTTTAATTTAAACCACTACCAACCCAGAATCCCTTCAAACCCAACTGGCTGAAAATTATTACAATCACACATTTTGTTAAATAACTTTTTCAAAATGTTAAACCAAAAAATAAAAAAATTAAACACTCAATAAACGACTAAATAAAAATAAAAAAATGAACATTTAGGAAAAAACATTAAGCAAATAAATTAAACACTATTTACATAAAATACAAAACCAATATTAAAAACTACAATGGTAAAGTGGTTTATATTTAAAAATGCAATATTATTGGTACATAAAGAAAAACAATATACTTCTCGCCGTTAGTCAAAACTCCAATATAATGGCAATCACAATATTATGACTTCGATATTCAGGATACACACTGTTGCATCCAGAGAAATCTATAGTTGTGCACAACCACAAAGGCATGCTTCGCAAAACATTGAATATTTTCTGGTTTTCAAGCTGCTAAGTGCATGCATGCATGTGGGAGAGCTATCAGTTCAGCTACTGAAGCAGAGTGGACATTAGGCAAACAATGGCTTTATAAATATCATGTGAAGTACACACAGTGTAGCCTGCATCCAATGGTCCTTTATCACTTCTAAGACATGAACCATTGTCATAATATGCAGAATACCAGTTTGGGAAAGGTGCATCAGTGGGATCAATACATGCAGCAGTGAGAGATCCAGTGCAATTTTCCTAGATGTTTCAACTAAATGGACAGCAGAGCCACCCGCTCATGCAGATTCAATAGAAAACGAGTATTAGCCTATAGATGTCTGAATAACACCATACTCCTGGACCAGAACTCCTCGAGCAAGCCCACTTTCTCATGGCAATACAATGTGAAAGGCTTGGGATAATGAGGTAATTCTAACATAGGTGCATACAATAAAGCTGTTTCAAAAATACAAATGCTTGTTCTGTCTCCTTGGACCAAGGCAAGGGTCAGGCATGTCTTTCCTGACAGAAGCTTGCGAGGGTTTGACAGTGTTAGCATAATCCAAAGCCCACTGCCTACAGGAGTCCTCAGTCCCACAAAGGGTGCACTTGGGAAACGGCAATGTGTTCGGGTAGGTTATGAATTCCTTCAATGCGTCCACTGACAGGTGTCCATCTCCTATGAGATGTTGTGACTTAAATATCAAACATGGACTAATCCGTATTCCAATTTATTTTTAGACAGTTTTTTACCCGTTCCTATAAAATTCAGTAAGCAGATAAAGGGATTCAACCTTGCATTGATACAATGAGTTAGAATCATCAAAAAATCATGAATATTTTGAACTAGCGTAGATCATTCCAGGACATTGAGAGTAACCAGATGTTTCTTGAGAGCCTGTGAAAAGATGTAAGATGACTCTGTATCACCCTAAGGGGAGAAAACACCACTTTAGTTGTCCCCCAGAGAATCTAAAGCAAAAAGGTATTTACTATAGGGATGTAGAGGGATGGAGAAGAAATCAAAGCCCAAATCTACAACGGCAAACCATGCAGCAATCAACAATATACCTAACAGAATGGTGGCAGGATTCAGCACTTGTTAACATGACAGCATTAATAGCACATAAATCTTGCACAAAATGATCTGTTTCTTTACCAGGCACTTTAATTCGTAAAATGGGAGAGTAACAAAATGCTCACAACGGGCGCTAAAAGCCCTTGTTTTGGTACAGCTGCAATGCTTTGGCAGATCCCAGCTCCTGCTTCGTCACGCAATGGGTACTGGGGCATTTGTGGGAGCTTCTTCATGGGATTTAGTCAAATTTTGATCGTCTTACCATTAAGAGCATAATCTATGTATGTTCAAGGTGAAAAGAATAAAGAATGTGGTGAAGGACATCAGATATTGATTGATGTGAAGGTTTAGCATCATTACTTTCACCTCAATCATCAGTTAGTGCATTCCAATAGACACCATTGCTATTCTCTAGTGAGGACCTCATCTGTTAACACTGCCAACTGCGTCAATAGTCTCGCTCGAAGGAGGCTGTGAGGAGGATTCAGAGGTTTTCAGAGCGATCCTTTTAGTACCTAAGGCATGAGGTGGTCTTTCCATTAAGAAGACATCATACATATCGCCACTTCGGATCTACAGGGAATATGGCATTCACAGAGTAGTCGGCTCTTCATGAGCTGTCCTAAAAGGTAGGGTATTGATTTTGTGAAGTGTGGGTATATCCAGGTTGTTTGAGCAGTTACTGTGATCGCTCATGCAGCTGGGGGCATTCACGTTTCCAGTGCTCCAAAAGCCCGCAACAGAAAATTGATGAACCATCAGACGGTGCATAATCTGCTCCTTATGCAGATGGCTTGCCGCTGCCCCTGCACTTTGGGTAATAGTCCCTGTACAAATGGTGCACCAACAGCTTCTTGAGCATTTTCAGTCCCATTAGGAATACCATAGTAATGATCAAACACACCTTTCAAGCGATCAAGATAATCAGCAGGAGTGGCACCTTTGCTCAGTTTGAAGTTATTAATCGAGGTCCAATCAGTCTTTACTAGACACACTTTGATAACTGCATTCAATAATGGTTTTCTAGCAATAATAAGAGGAGCGGGGGCTTGTCATGGTCTATTGGCCTTTTCTAATAAGCAAGTTTTCACTTCACTTAGCATAATAATATGTATATTATGAACATCAGTCCAGTTAGGTTTGTAAAATCCAAATATTGTTACCAAATCTTCACATAAGCGTTTTCAGGGTTATCTCGTACATTGGGTCATTGGTGTTTGATATTTATTAAGTCAGCCAGGGACCAGTGAACATGAATGGTGGCTAAGCTTCCATTTCTAGGGCCTGGATATTCTCACAGGGGCAGAAGGGAATCAGGCTGGACATAGGCAATATGTAGGCAGTTTTCATTATCTTCCTCACTACACGAGGAAGGACGTGGTTCTAATTAGTCCTGGGAGAATTTAAATTACACCAGTATAATTCACATAATTTCAGGAATTTTGTGTTATGCTTGTTTTGCGAAATTCATGAAATGACGTCATTGTTCACAGTGCTTTCGTTTTTTTGCACTATTTCATTTATTGCAAAATGTGTACCTGCATCAGAAGCTGGCAGGAGGAGGCATTGCACTCTAAAATATAGCACCTAATGGTGGATTCGCATTTCATGTAATTTTACAAAACGTTTGCAGAATTGCGCAAAAGCAAATTCTGCAAATTCCAGACACCCTAGTTCTACTTGGGGTATTCTTTCGATTTGCCTTGCTCTATGCCCTGTAATCTTCCTTGGACTCTCACAAGTGACAGTTAAGTTGCAAATCCGACTGTTCTTATGTGCTGCTTTGGAACAGTGGGGTGCTGAGTGAGACCATACCAGTCGTGGAGCATCCAGATATTTATACATGTTCTAACCGACAACACAGGCTCCCATTCAAAAATGGGAGGGTTGCGGAAAACCTTGCACCATGTGGCGGGCACCCCATGGTGCCTGCCACACTGTGCATGGTTGTAAAGAGGGGTTCCATGGGTACCACCACAGGCCCCAACCAGAGGCCTCCGGGTGAAGGGGGGCCTGCTACGGACCCCCAAAGTCAGTTTCCGACAGCCTTTTCCTGTTGGACAGACCGATTCGGAAAGGCTGTCCGAATCTGACATCGTAATATGTCGGTCGGAAACGCAGTCCTTATACCTGTACGATTCGGCTCCGACCGACTCGGAGTCTCCGAATGCCGGTCGGAAACCGAATCGTAAAGACCGAACATTTACCTTTTCATCGTAATCGGTCGGTTGGAAATGTTTCCAGGTCGGTCGGAAACATGAGTTCCGACGTGGGTTAGGAAAATCCAAATGCCATTCGGAGTCTTTCTGACCGACATCGTAATGAGGCCCATAGTATCATGATTGCCTTCCTTGTGGCTATGTACCACAAGGAACCTTATACCCAATGATTCAAAATTATTCCAAATTGCTTCAGCAGTCCCCAAACAACATTAAAGTTCAAGGATTCATAGGTAATGTAATTTTGTTGTCGGACCCTGTGATACAGTGTGCTCTTCAGAGATGCAAGGTTTTTCGCTAGACAGCACCGACATTCTGTAACACCTACCAACTTTTCCTTCCTCAAAATGAGCTTAGCATAAGCTGGTTTGGAGTACTGCACCCATGCTCTTGCCAAGACATGACAGGTGAGCCATTAATCCTTACAACTCCCACCTCAAAGCTTTGCGAAAGCATACTGCCAGCTGAGAGACTTCTCTGGTCCATCAAACCTTTTGCTCCAAAGAAGTTGTCAATATGCCACCCAGACACTGGTCATTTCCCACTGTAACTATGGAAACTTCCTCCTTACAATAAAACTCTTGTCTCATTCAACGGATGAGAATACCCTACTACAAAGACAGCATGCCTGGACGGTTATCAGCTCATATGGGAAAAGGAAGCCTCAGGAATATTTATCAGCTTATTTCTCACTTACCCTAAAACACCAATTTATGAGGCTGCGTCTTGGCATGTGGGAAACAAAAGACTTAATCCATCATGGAAGGATCAAAGGGAAAATCGAGACTGCAGACTATGCGGATACAAATATGAATCTATTCAACATATTTTTTGCGTGTGCCCAAAGTTATTAAAAGAACGGAAGTCACTATTAAAAGCACTACTGAATAGTATGAACATACGAACGTGCAGAGAAGCTGTAATCACCTGGCTCAGCGGGACCTCAATCCCCCTAGTATGCAGGGGGGTAAAACTTAAATGTGTATTTAAAGGAAATTGGTTGAAACTCTGTGGAGATCGAAATAGACTTTTTAAAAACTATTGGACAACTAGAAAAATTTCGAAAAGCAAAATGCCGTCTTATAAATGTGCTGCTACAAAGATATGAACTCCCCAATTCTCCATTTTAATCAAAATTTTAAATAATTTTTGTACAGAAGTAGTCTGTTGATTAACCGTGTAAAAATGTCACTAACGATTTTATGTGTTTATATAAGTATGTAGTAGTACTATTTTAAAATGTCATTTGGTGTAATGGTTTTTGTTTTTAAAAGACCGATCACTTAAATAAATAAATCTGAAATCTGAAATCTTCCTCCTTAAGGGCTCTGAGCCAATCTGACCAAAATCGCTAAAAGGCATGAAGAATGTGACCACTCGTTTCATAGGAGACATAAACAAATATCAATGCATACCACTAGTAGGAAGATCTCTCAGATGGCTAACACTAGAAACTCGCTGTACCTTCAAAAGAGTACCATTGTCTGAAAGACCCTAAAACTGAATGCCCCCAGATATACAAGCTGGTCATCTCTGGTGAAGTTGATCATCCATCAAGATATAGAATTTGCTATAAAGCATCCCAAAAACTTTTTTTAAATCGAATTTTTTTGTGCAAGATGGAAATCTCAATCCACAATACCAACAAACGTTAGAAGGACTATAAATTCAAAACAATCCAAAACGAAATCATGGTCATCAAATGTACGGGGAGAGACTGTGGGTGTCAAATGGGTGATAATATGCTAATTGCTCTTCTGGTACAAGCATTATTGCCTATTTATTCCACGTTCCTCACTCCATGCTCTAATCTTTAGTTAAGGCCCGTAATTTAGTGCTGACACTTACCAGCTGTAAATGGTAGGCCTGCATCAGAAAGCAACAACGCTTAATCAATGCATTCAATGCAATGTGGAGAGCGTGGCAGCCAATCAAGTGATCCCACTGTGGCCTACAACAACTGGGACACGCCCTCAGCAGAAGCTCCTGACACAATGTTCTGAGGAGAGGGACAGATGAGAAAAAGAGGGCGACAACACTGCCACATTCATAAGCTAGCAGTATTACTGACCTTTGAGTCAGTCAATATTTTCATTTCCTTCACTAGCCTTGTGTGCATTTTCGACCCATAAATCGCGTCAAGGGCAATAATCTTTAATGACGGGCTCCGAGGTGAATAATGCTTCAGTGTTTACCATTTACATCCTGCACACTTTAAACTAAGCGGTTTCCTAATGCTTAATAACAGGTTTTCTAGTTTCCCAACTGATTAGTCCTCATAGCACTAATCTCAGAATGATGAAACTGTGACCTTTGACCTTCAGTGTACACAATGCCTTTGCTCAGCCCAGTAAGTGTGGAGCCGCAGCTGCTGAGACAGACCTATGCCAGGAAGACATACTACGCAGCAGAGCGCACGTCCTAAAGACATATGAACGTCGTGTAAAGCGCCCACGAGCGCCACAGGAAGTGACGCGAACGGGACTATTTTCCACGCTGAGACAGTCTAGTGTTATGTTTATACAAGCCGGAGCTTTCTGTCTGGCCACGTAGATAGGAATGTGTTTATACAACTCGAATACCTTTTTATTCAGGTCTCTTGTTTTTGAGATCTTAGCATCGAAACCCTTCATAAATGTGTTATTAAAACTCAGTGGGTTAAGCGCTTGTTGCCTAGATATGTAGGTGACCTGCACATTACACGGCCGACTGCTGAATATCTAGGTGAGCCTTTCATCCTGAAACATCCATGAAATGAGCACAGGTTCAAATGGGTGAGAACAAATGAATACCGAAATGTTCTTTTCAACGCGCCGTGGTTAAAAGCCTGATGTAAAGAGAACAGGTTGTATGATTAGAATAGAGTGAGTCATTCTGTCCGCTATGGGCGTGCGGTGCTGCTAGCGGTTTCCTGCTGGTACTTTGTTTAACTGGAGTCAAAGCAGAGAAAAACACATTTCTCAACCCATTAAATCTCTGGCAGGGGTGACTTAAGGTTTTCTCTCTCGACGTAAAGACCCCGTGGCCCTGCAGGGGTGAACTGTGGGCAAGGCCCCCAGACACCTGAACTGCAGGAGCGCCTCCTCAGAGAACTCCAGAGTGCAGCCAGGGAGGGGAAGAGGCAGCGCTTTGAAGCCTCATCAGGAGAGCATGCAGGGACATTTTAAGCATTTTGGGACCCCAGGCCAAACATAATTTGGGGGCCCCTCCTCAGCACAACTCTGAGGGGCAGATTTTCAAGCCCCATGCGCCACATTTACGCCGCCGTTGCGTCACTTCTGTGGCGCAACGGTGGCGCAAACCATGCGCCACGTTGCGCCTTATTTACAACGTGACGCATCTAGGGAGATGCGTCACGTTGTAAAGCCCTGCGCCACATGAAACCTGCGTTAGGTTTCTTGTGGGCGTTCCGGCGCAGGGTGGGCGTTCCGTCGCAGGAACGCCTCGTAAAAGTGACGCAGTGAAATCTACAAGATTTCACTGGGTCACTTTTACGTCCATGCTGCGTCAATACCCTGCGCCTGCTTGAAGCAGGCGTAAGGAGTGACGCAGCATGTTAGGCATAGGGCGCCCGGAGCATTGCTGGAGTCGCGTCGCACTTGCGACATGACTCCAGCAATGCGCCGCCCTTACGCCACAGGATGCGACACGCATCGCCCTATCCTTGCGCCACGGTGCGCCGCATTGTAAATGCGACGCATTTGTGGTGGCGCAGGGAGGGAATTGCGTGTCGCATCTGTTCTGGCGCATCCCTGCTGATTTGCAGAGATGCGCCAGAACTCGTAAATCTGCCCCTGAATTTATTATTCACTTTCAGCTCGTTTACGCACTCAATGACTTTGGTTGTATCATTGACAACTCTCTTCTTTGGCCAGCCTACATCTGGGCCCTACATTAGAGCAACCTCTTTCTCTTTGGCTGGCCAGCACCAGAGAAACAGAAACATTATCAGTCTGAACCAGCCCTGTGCATGTGGCTCTGTGGACTGTTCTTTCACCTTTTCACCTGTGCTTATGGTGGGTGTTTTTTATGTTCACTGCACTCCAGTTCCTGCTGTGTGAGGAACAGGGACTCTCAGGGCTTTAAGTGGGCCGGGTCTCACTAGTGCTGAGCACCGGCAGTTTTTTAAAGGGGGCCTCGAAACGGGTCTTTATCGGGCTCTGTTTTGTGCCGTGGCACAGGCGGTCCGTTTTTTGCGACTGCACTGACAGCAGGCACATGGATGTGCGCGTGCTCACACTGCTCACTTCTCAGTAGTGTGCGCGTGCTCACACTGCTCACTTCTCATTAGTGGAGAAGTTACGGCATGACGTCATGCCAGGTGAGTGTTGTAGGGGAAGGGAAATCCTTTAAAGAGAGTCATTTTCTCTCTGGATTTCCCTTCTCTTTTTGAAACTCGGAAGCAACAACATCATCGTGGTGTCACCAGGGCTTTAAGTGGAAGCTTTTTCAATATTATCTATGTAAGCCATAGTTGCTGCTTATTTACCTTATGCAACTAACAACCATTGACAAAACCAATAGTCCTGACTTGTGGTAGGTATGATGATACTTGTTGTATCATATATCTGGATGTAATGAAAGAAACAGCAAAATACAAGTCGGGCGCACTATGCTAAGCACAGATGTTTAGCTTATGTGTTTTTAAGCCACGCCCTTAATTGCATTGGCCACGCCCCTTTGAGAGACCCCCCCTGTTTTTTCATCCCACTTAAAGCCCTGGGGACTCTGTATCAGGTGGCACTAGGCTGTGATCACACCATCACAGCAGCGGTTCCATGTGGATTGTGCAGTCATGGAGGGAGCGGATAATGCCGCACAGCACATTGTCAGAGGGCTTACCTGCCACATATGTAGAAAGACTAGTGGTCGGACCACGCCTCTACCCACAATCTACATTCATTTGTATGCAGGGCTGTCATCAGGCCCCTTGCGCCTGTTTATTGTTCTCCGGATCTCACTCATTGCATGCAGTGCAGGCTCCCTGGGCGTTCCAAATTGTGTGCAAACTGTTTTTGCGTCTGTTTTTTTTTCTTTAGGCATATTATTGGATGAGTAGAAATGCTGCTCTTGCTCGCGTTTTTTGCATGTGATGCTTCCGAGTAAATACTGTACAAGTAAGGTATGTTAAGGTATTAGGACATTCTTTTATTGCTTGTTCGATATAACAGTGGGTAACTTGCCTTGGAAGTGAACAACAGTTTTTAGGTCTAGGCTACTAGACAGCATATGCGCTGTCTGTTGCAAGACATAATGTGGCTTACCAAGAATATTGAGGTGACTTGGAGTGTGCCCATTTCTTGCCATTGGTTGGCTTTCATGTAATTCTCATTTGCCTCCTTCTTATTCATGTCTAAGCTTGTCAATCTTGTGTTTATCCCTCCAATGGAGCATTGCCTTTCTCTCTCTTTTGATTGGCTGGTATCTCTGATTGCTTTTCAAGCACCACTCTTTTCTTTTGTGTTAAGTGCTCCTTTGATACCCCTAAAAATTGGAACTAGACTTGGCTACCCAAAGGATTTTATATGCTATTATTATGCATAGTATTTGTGATAAATGCAGCCTTCACACTTAGATTAGGTCTAGATCGCAAGCAGATGTTATGTAGCTTGCATTTCATGGACAATATTTTACCTTCCCTGCCTGTATTTGCTATCATCTGATGGAGCAAGAACTCAAAATGAGACTTGCTCGTAAACAATCCTCTCACAGTATTAATTAATTACATTTTGTAATGTCTTTACTAATTAATGCATACACGAACATAGTATCTAAGTGAAGATTGCCTATGTGTTTAAACTAATAAGTAATGCTTGTCTAATCCAAAATGGCCGCTAAAGCGCGGGAATTCCATTGCGCATGTGTCAAACATATCACGTGGTATGACGTCTTTCTTTGCTTGGAGGGAAAATTTTGCTTCTGCGCAGTGTGTGTTAAAATGGCTGCTTAATGTTCTCACGTGCTAAAGCTTGCGCATTTGCTGCAATTAAAACTGTGGTATTCTAATGCTAATAATGCGGGATAGATTTATTATTAAATGGGAATAGAGTAGAAATAGGGGGTATACAGTGAAGACATTTATTTGTGATTTTAATGTTTTCTTCTTTGACTTTCTATTAGTTCGTAAAATGGGGTCTGGGTTAACGGAACGGCAGCTTGAAGCCAATGAGATGTGCGCATGCGCTCTGAAAATCAAGGCACAGTGATGAAGTCAACTTGGACGACATCCAAGGCCGTGACCTGTTGGCCAACTCCACTACATCCCCGATGTTCTTGCAAATGCAACATTTTATATACAATTTGTATTAAACTTTGTCGTGAGACGGGTGGGAAATAAAGCAAATGTATTAATTGTGAGGGGCAGTATTTTAAAACAATGGGCTTAAAGAAATTGAACTAAATTGACATGGTGTGAGGATCAACACCCTGTCCCCGTCCAATCAGAAGTAGTGGTCCCATAAATTTGAAACATTAATGGGAGGTACCTGGGTGTTGAAGGGTATAACAGATATAGAATTAGCTAATTAGCTAGCGTTTTTTTAGCTTTGAGGCTGTCAGCTTTGAGAACCAACGACGAGCTGATCGATTGCAGACTGAACCGCTGTCCAGAGAGGTCCTGAGGTGGGGGTGGCGGATTCCATTAGAAGGAAGACACAGAAGAATTCGAGGAGGAGCGAAGTGTAAGAGAGGGGAACGACGCAGGCGTCGTTGATAGAGAGGTCACCTATCCTGTCCTGAACCTGGTCCGGAGATCTTTGGTCTTCATCCTTCTTGGGACCTATCTTTCCAACTCCTTGGCCAAGGGGTTTGGTTCTCACATCTTTAGGTAAATATAAATGCAACCTTTAGCTGTGCTGCTGTCTCTATCTTCTTCTTTCTGAGGGACCGTCATTGATCGATAATTGATTATTAGTATGCTTCATCCTTGATATACGATTAAGTATTATGTGGTTTTGTAATTTACTCTGCTAAAACTTTAGATAAACATTTAAAAACTTCCTGACTCAGTGATTATTTTAGAATTTATGAATTGTAATGAATGTCACTCATTTTAAACTTCCCAATTATCAAAGGGTCCATTGGTAAGTCATTACTCTTCAATCAGAAAGTAATTGGTAGCAGGGATATTGATAAAGAGTACAACTGACCCACCAGCGGAAATTGCTAGCGTAGTATGAATGACTGGGCCAGGTGAGTATTCGGTGTATGAATGCTTGTTGCTAGTAACCCACTGGATCAGTTTTCTGGTTATCAGAGGATGGTTTCACTTTGTTATTTGGGTAATGAGAATTTTATTTTTATAAACTAACATCCGTTGTTTAAAAGTTTTGTTTTATGTTGTCTAGAATTCCCCGGGGAAAATTGAATAGCGGATGGTAAGTGGAAGCCATACTGCAGTGAGGTTATCTGTCAGGCAGAAATAGTACTGAAAAGTTAAGCAGGGCTATCAGTACTTGTTAGCAGTCGCGGTCCGTGTAGGAGTGCCGGCCGGGCGGTGACGTGGGGCGGGGGAGGGGCAGGGTGTGGGGTAGCAAAGTACGGATTACGGACCAATACAGGTAAGTAAACATTTAAATCAATAAAACAAATTTCGTTGCGCGCACTGCATCGCCAAATGCAATGCAGTGCGCGCAACAAAATTCGTTTTATTGATTTAAATGTTTACTTACCTGTATTGGTCCGTAATCCGTACTTTGCTACCCCTCACCCTGCCCCTCCCCCGCCCCACATCACTGCCCGGCCGGCACTCCTACACGGACCGCGACTGCTTGTTAGGGACTCTATGCGTGTGAGTGATAGCAAAGGAATACGCTGGTGAAAATTTGATGTTATATCACCTAGAAAGGGTAACATTGAAGAAGTAACAGGTATTTCTGAAGCTTACGTGAAGAGTAAACGGAAGGGTTTTACTCGTAGTGTATGTTTAGTAAATGGAAAGGTTTTACTAAGTGTGAGAGAAACTATCTTTTCCAATTTAGAGAAACTGGCACGATAGCGAATGTTTTATGTTGTTACTGAATTTAAATAAGAAGCGTAGAGAAAATAAAGTTTTGCGTACGATTTTGTAAAGGGAGGGTCAGCTGCCGGAGAGGAAGCTGATGTCACAAAACGCTGCGCTGGGATTGGTTGAAACAGCGGGCGTGGAACGACTCTTGTAAAGGAGGGGTCAGTAGTCAGGAGTAATACTGACGTCACAGGTGTCGCGCTGGGATTGGTTGAAACAGCGAGGGACAGAGAAGCGCAGATTGTAAAGGAGGGGTCGTCAGACAGACGTCACTGAAAAGCCGCGCTAGGATTGGTTCAGAGACAAATGTTAGCTGGAATTTAATTGGTTGTCAGCATAGAAGTCGAAATCTTAGTGGATAGTGGAGATCATATGTGGAAACACGATCCGACTTTAACAGGAACCCGTCCAGACAGGAGATTCCTAGGTTTTGCAGAATGTAATTCAATACATAGATATTTACCCAAAAGGTATGGAGAAAAGAGAAAAATGTCATTTCTACAAAAGATTAAGAATTATTTTAAGAAGGATAAACCCATCAAAACTAGAGAAGGAATTATCATTCCACCAGCAAAAACGCCCGCCTCATTCATGATGATGGAGAGAGGTTATCATACTTGCGTATGGTTAGAAAATTGGATAGAATATACCAAAAATGACGGAATATTAGCATTCCCAGAGAATGGTACTTTCAATGGGAGAATTCTTCAAAATTTAAGAATGAGGATGAATGACTTAGAACCCAGACCAAGATTAACGCAATACAAAGCCCTAGAAGAGTGGGAAACAGGCATTTGAACGTGACCGACCAAGAAGCAATAGGGGTTATAGGGGATTTTTCCCTAGACACCAAAATGAGTCAAGAGACAGTCAGATGAAACAGTGGAGAAGAGCGATGCTTACCGAGGGTTTGTATCCAGTATAGTATTCATGACAGAAGAGTCGTTAGGGAGCAAATGCACAGAAAAGACAAAACACTTGACAGGGTTTGGAGTTTCTGAAGATGAATTTATGGAAGAAATATTAAAGAACCCGCCACCATATCAGGAAGGGACAAGTGGATGTACCCCAAGTGCACCAATTTTAAGAACACCATTGGTACCGCAAGTATTGCATAATCCACCAGTTAATAGGGTACTTCAGGATAAGGAAAAAGAGGCTATAGACAGAAACAGAGCAGAATTGATACAGAAAATAACACAGCTGAATGTACATCCTGATTCCCTGACCATACCTGTAACAATTGGTCCAGTGGTTCCCTTATATGGTGACAAAGTAAATTACCCGAAACCTCTAGTCATACCTACACCTGTAGATATTCCCAAACCTGAAGCTGTAATAATTGATGACCATATCAGTAATTGTGAATCTATGATTTCCCTAATGGATTTACCTATTTGAGGATCTGTAAATAGCCCTCCTAGAAGAATAACACCTGGATGCTCCAAAGATGTAAATATAGTAACATCATCCGGAACTAAAAGTGCCACTGTAGTAACGCCAGAAGACTTAGAAAGGTGGGCACAAGGATCAGATAGACAGAGTTCACCCCCAAAGATCATGGACATCTACAAATTAAAAGTTGAGTTAGAAGAAATGATAGCAGGAAATGTAGGAGTAGATCGTCTAAATACCTACAATGAAGAAGAACTATTGTTCGTATGCAGGAGCATAACTAGAAATGTAAAGATATTTCATGAGAAATTATCAGATTTGGCCTTACAAATGGGGATTGAAATAGGGAAGTCAAAGGTCTTGCAGAGACCATATAGAGCCGAATTCAGTGATAAAGACTTGGAAAATATGAATGCCTCTGGTAGAAAACTACAAGTGAAAGAATTAATGTCAGTATTACAGAAATGGGGAGATCTAGATAAATGGAAAACTAGATGGACAAAGAAAAAGGAAGAGGCAAGGTACAGTAGATCGACTTCTGAATATTTATTGAAGGTAACAGGGAAAGTAGATCAGATGTACCCGATGCGGGAAGTACCTGGAGGGGGTTACGTTCATGTCCCATGGAGTAGACAAGATATTTTGTAATTTACAAATGATTTTCCAAAGTTGAGAGAAAAGCCAATTGAATGGTACAAGCAGGTTGAGAGGTTTGTGAAAGTGTCAAAGGTATTGTTAAAAGATTTGGATGGTCTGTTTGACATAGTGGTACCTGCCGCTTTGTGGACAGATTGTAAAATTACAGTTGACTGGCCGAGTGAAGAGTATCCTAGAGATGCAAAGACAGGTGCCCCATCGAGTGATGTAATGAAAAAGTATCACCAGGTAATAACTTACCTGAAAGGGAAAATACCACCAAAAGAAACAGATTGGGTGAAAATAGACAGGACTAACCAAGAAGCAAGTGAATCGGTACATGCCTATTATGAACGTCTATTACAGGTGTTCAAACAGTATAGTGGATTTGAGGACATTGGAGATAAAAATATGAGTCAGTTTGTCTATCGATTTGTTTATGGTTTAAAGCCAGAGATTTGTCAGATGATTAAGCAGCACATGTTGTGCTGGCAAGGAAAGCCCATAGATGAGATTTTGAAATATGCAAAATATTGTGGAGACGACATTGAGGATAGGCACAAAAAGCTGCAAGAAAAAGTAATGTGGGCTCAGGTGAAAATGGCTGAGCGACAGGGAATTAATTTGGATAATCCAACTGATAATCAGGGAAAAGATTCTGGAATGAATGGTGATACAGAAAATGGTGGTAAAATGAAAGGACGAATGAGTAGAGAAGAGGCTAAAAAGAAATTTCCTTGTCATGGATGCAGAAAGTTGGGACATTGGAAGAACGAATGTAAAAAGATTCAAAATAATAATGGCCCAAATCATAATTTAAATCCACAGACGCAGAATGACTCACAGCAGGGTGTAAACCCACAGAGTCAGTTGCCACCTGCCCCTATACAGGGTAATGTAAGCAGAGCAAAGCACGGTACAGACGTCGGATATCAAGGAGGAAGTGGTAAGAATGAATATGTAACTTCACAGTTTCTTTTACAGGACGAATTTGACCCATATAATCATCAATGACGGTGCCTAAGAGAGGGGGAGAAGAAGTGCGTACTTGGCGCATCCTTACCGGTAGATCAGTCAGGTCCATATGTTGAAGGGAAAGTAAGAGGTAATGATATCACTTTTCTTTTGGACACTGGTGCTAACCGTTCTACTGTGAGAACAGCAGACATCCCAGACCTCCCTCTCTCTGGAGAAGCTATCCAAGTTGTAGGTGTAGCTAATCAAAAGATCAGAACACCCCTTACTGAGCCAATGGAAGTAAAAATAGGAAACTTCAGAGAAATGCATCAATTTGTAGTGTGTGATTCCAGTCCAGTAAACTTATTTGGTAGAGACTTACTGTGCAAAATGAATTGCACTATTTTCTGCACACCGGATGGTGTTGCAATACAGACCCCGGACGAAGATCATGTTTATAAGTTCATGATAGCCAAGCAAGGTACAGAAATAGATGAGATGTTCTCTTTGATAACAAAAAACGAATTACCAGAAGAACTAAGAACTACAGTGAATTCCAAGGTATGGGATTTCACAGGGAAAGAAGTAGGACTTATGGCCAAAATAGACCCAGTAAAAATCACTGTAAAGGAAGGTGCAATTTTCCCAAATACTAGACAGTACAAAATGAGTGCAGAAGTGAAGGCAGGAGTTTTTGAGGAAATTAACAGAATGGTGTAACAAGTCATATTAAAAGAAGTTATGAGTAGCCCTTGTAATTCACCAATCATGGGTTTGAAAAAGCCTAGTGGAAAGTATAGGATTGTTCAGGATTTGCGAAAATTAATAAAATGGTGGTACCTTGTTCTCCTATAGTGCCAAATCCTGCAGTAATCCTATACCAGATACCCTGGAGTGCAGAATGGTTTACCGTGATTGATCTATGCCAAGCATTCTTTTCAATACCATTGCACCCAGATAGCCAATATCTCTTTTCGTTTAAATTTGAAAATCATGTCTATGTATGGAATCGTGTTCCTCAAGGATACACAGAAAGTCCCTCCATTTTTAATCAAATACTGAAAGGGTGTCTGGAGAAATTAGTGCTGCCGAGGAGTTTAGTCCTGGTGCAGTATATTGATGATTTACTAGTAGCATCCAACACTCATGATGATTGTGTCGAAGATTCAATTGCGTTACTCAACCATTTGGCTGAGGAAGGACACAAAGTGTCACCTGAAAAGCTGCAGTTTTGTACAACGGCAGTTAAATACTTGGGACACCAAATTGAAAGAGGAACAAGAAGAATAACATCTGACAGAATAAAAATAATCAAGAACATGAAAATGCCAGAAACACAAAGAGAAGTGAGAATGTTTCTTGGAATAGTAGGATACTGTCGACAATGGATTATAGGGTTTTCACTACTAGCAAAGCCTTTAATTCAGCTAACCAAAAAGAAAGCCAAAGATCCAGTTGACTGGGATGATGAAAGTGCTGGTGCATTTGTAGAATTAAGAAATGCATTGTGTGAAGCACCTGCCTTGGGCATGCCTGACTATACAAGAGAATTCGCACTATTTTGCTATGAAAGAGAAAATTGTGCACTTTCAGTGTTAACTCAAAGACATGGAATAGACAGGCATCCTATAGCATATTTTTCTGCTACATTGGACCCAGTGGCGGCAGCATTGTCAGGCTGTTTGAAAGCAGTTGCTGCAACCTGTATGAGCATTGAACAAAGTGAGTCAATAGTAATGGGATATCCTGTAACAGTGTTTGTCCCACATGCAGTTGTGATCTTGTTGACAAGAACTAGAACTCAGCATCTCACACCTAGTCGGATGACAAGGTATGAACAAATTATTCTTGGAGCTGAAAATGTGACCATAGTTAGGTGCACTGTTGTGAATCCTGCTACGTTATTGCCAGATCCAATTTTTGAAGAAGTTAAGGACGATCCAGAACATGATTGTCTAAAGGTCACAGAATTGTGTACAAAACCGAGACCTGACATACAGGAGACGCCCCTAAAAGATCCAGATAGGGAGCTGTTTGTGGACGGCTCATGCCTAAGGCATGAGGATGGTAAATTGAGCGCAGCCTATGCTGTGTGTGAACTAACTGGAATAGTCGAAGCAGCCTATTTACCAGGAGTCAAGTCTGCACAAGTAGCTAAATTAATTGCTCTGATCAAATCTTCAAAAATTGGGAAAAATTTAAGAGTAACCATATTTACGGACAGTCAATATGGGTACGGGGTTGTGCATGACTTTGGCCAACTGTGGATGCAGAGGGATTTCATGACTTCTTCAGGATCCCCAATCAAAAATGGACAGTTTGTAAAAGAATTATTGGAAGCAATACAATCACCAAAAGAATTGGCTGTGGTGAAATGTGCCGCACACCAGTCAGGAGATGACTGGGTGGTAGTCGGTAACAGATACGCAGATCTAGTGGCTCAACACTGTACCAAAAACAGGTTGGCAGTAAACAAAAAGGTTGAAAGGATGGGAATCAGCTGCCAACTTATGCTATGTGCACCACCTGAAACATGGAATGATGTGAAAAGACTGCAAGACAATGCTGAGGAGAGTGAAAGATGTTTGGATAAAAATAGGATGTACCCGAAGACCAGATGATGATGTATGGGTATATACAGATGGCAGACCAGTCATGCCCTACTGTCTGATTTCACAAATGGCCAGAATGTATCATGGAGACACACATGTAGGGAGAGATGCCATGATTAGACTTTTCAGACAAAGTTGGTATAATCCAAAGTTTAGGGCTGCAGCAGAGAGTCTTTGCCAAAGGTGTTTAACTTGCCAAATGAATAATCCGGGAAGGAGAACAGTAATTGGTTTGGGAAAAATTGGAAAAGCTGAAGGTCCCTTTGTGAGATTGCAGCTAGATTTCATACAATTACCACCATGTAAAGGACTGAAATATGTACTTGTCATAGTGTGTCTGTTTTCAAGGTGGGTGGAGGCTTACCCTACCAGAAGGAATGACAGCATTACAGTCGCAAAACTGTTGTTACGAGAACTCATTCCTAGGTTCGGTTTCCCAGTAACTTTGGAATCAGATAGAGGAAGTCACTTTAATAACGATGTAATCCGAATAATCTGTGAAGCATTCCAAATTGAACAGAAATTGCAATGTGCGTACCGCCCAGAGGCTTCTGGAGTGGTTGAACAAATGAATGGCACAATAAAATCAAGACTGTCAAAGATGTGTGCATCAACATCTTTAGATTGGTCAGATGCATTGCCTCTTGTTTTAATGGGACTCAGAAGCATTCCTGATAGAAATACAGGATTGAGTCCGCATGAAATAATCATGGGAAGAGCAATGAGACAAGCACATGTACCTACAAATAAACTGCTGAACATAACTGATGATATGGTTCTAGATTATTGCAAGGGATTGGCTGACCTAGTGCGTTCTGTCTCTCACCAGGTTGGAGAAGACGCAGTTTCCAGGCAGCCTGAACAAGAGCATGATCTGAACCCCGGAGACTGGGTGGTTGTGAAGCATCACACCTGAGAAACGTGTTTATCACCCAGGTGGGGCGAACCTTGTCAGGTTATATTAGTTACAAACACAGCAGTGAAATGTGCAGGATTGCCTAATTGGATTCATGTAAGCCACACCAAAAGGGTGCCAGATCCTGAAGGAAAAGATCCTCAGTCAGCATCAATAACTGAGGAAGCTGAAGGTTGGCCAACTGAAGAATCCCAGGTGAGAGATTCAAGAGAAGCTGAAGAAGAACAACCGAGCACAAGTCAGGACTGGATACCAGTGGTTGATATACCAGAAGTTTACAACAGAACAAGAAGCCGAGCAAAATTAGAAGAAATTAGGGAGGACCAGATAGGTGAAGAAGAAGCAGCTCAGGAAGAGGAAAATGAAACGATAAAAGAACCTGAGCAGGACCAGATAGGGAGAGGAAATTGGGCTCAAATCGACAATGAAACAACAAAATTTGAGCAGGGACAGATAGGTTTAGAAGAACGCGGTCAGGCTGCAGAAGTACAAAGTGCAATAAGTCCTGATCAGAACCAGTTATAACTAGGAAAATACGTTCAGGGAGAAGAAAACCACGAAAACCTCAAGCATGAAGACGTAAATCCTGAACAGGGTCAGTTAGTAGAAACTCACATTGAAGCAACTGAAGAAAAATCAATAAGACCTGAACAAGAACAAATAGAAGAAGAAACTAAAAACAAAGAAAAACAAATTGTACAACAGCTTGAAAATAAAAGAACTTTTGGAGAAGAATTAAGAAGTGAAGAGACAGTGCAAACAAAGAAAGCCAGAGAAGGTGATCATTGGCCTAGTGTCATTAAAAGAGTAAAATACCATATAGAAACCAGGAGTGACGATCCAGAACAAGTAAATGAAGTAACAAGTCTAACTGGACAAACAAGTGGAACTGAAAAACGAAAAAGCAAAAGACTGAAACTTGTGAACAATAAGTTTAAAGGTCCTGATTGGACTTATATAATCCTTGAAGACTACGAGAGTTCAGAGTCAAGTGAAAGTGGTGACGAAAGAACAAGTGCAGAACTGACTTATGAAAAAGAAATAAAGCCACCTTGATAACGTTAAAGTCTTGAAGGAAAAAGATAAGAAGAGAAATCTTCATTGTCAAAATGCCTGATGACAGAGTTTCTGGGAGACCGAAACGGAAATGTTGTAAAAGATGCTGTGCTATATGCATATGTAGTCTGGTAATGGTGCTTGTAGTGTGGTTAGTTGTGATTGTAGCAATTCCTTACCTTATGATAATGGATAAAAAGATTAACAACGAAACGAAGGGAAGGATAGATAATTTGAAAAGTGATAGAGTAAAATTAGAAGCAGAAGATGAACCAGAGTTTCATCATGTGGTAACAGATAACGATACTAGTTTAAATGTTTTCACAAAATTATTGTTTCAATATGTAGATACCATGGAAGTTAGTGATTGTTATGTTTGTATGAAGTTACCCGAATCAGTAGCAGAAGGGTTAACATATCATCATTTGCCATTAACTTATGGCATATCATGTAGTGTATTAACTAGTTTATTTTATAAAACAGGGAGACTTCAGTATTATTATTCAGATATAGATGTGATATTTTCTGAGGTTCCGATTCGAAAGAATATGAACCCATTGCTTAGTAGTCAAGATGCACAATTTATGGGAGAATTTTTCCTAACAATGAAGTCGATAGATATAACACATGCACATAGAAGCAATTTAACATGTTCGTTACATGAAAAGGAAAAGATATTTTTGAATTTAGTAGAAGATAGAAGACAACATTTCCAAAAGAAAGCATCTGAGCATAAGGCTCATCTTCCACCTTGGGCTGAGAAAGAGGGTATTTACACACCTGGCAAGGCTCAAGCTGCTATGGCTCTGGATTTTGTAAAGACAGGGAAAATTTGTCTGCATAGGTTAAAGACTGATTATAACAATATTTTCATCGGTACCAGTGAATGTGAACATAATTTCTTAATTCTTGGAGGTTGGGGACTAAAAGGAGGAACAGATTCAGTTTTTCCTGGAATTTATTATGTGTGTGGGAATAAGGCTTACTTTAGGCTTCCTGCACGGTGGTATGGAAGTTGTTATTTTGGAATAGTTTTTCCAAAAATATACCACGTAAAAAGAAACACTGGAAGCAATGAAAATAATAGTGAATTAACACGTAGTAAAAGAGCTAGTTTTTCTGAAATTGTAGGTGACATATTTGGTGCATTGATACCTTCAGTGGGAATAATTCTGAACTCAAGGAAAATATGTAAATTATCTACAGTGGTTGATCATTTATCAACGGATACTGCTGGAGGGTTTCTAATGATTAATGCGGAGATGGTTGCGATTAGATCAATGGTTATGCAAAATCGACTTGCTCTTGATATAATATTGGCAAAAGAGGGCGGAGTCTGTAAATTGTTGAAAACGAAACATTGTTGCACGTATATTCCTGACAAAAGTGCAGAAATCGGAACGTATATAAAGAATATAACGAAACTTGAGAATGAACTAAAACCACTGGAAGTTGATAGTGTATGGGAAAGATTGACAAATAGTATTGTGTCAATTGGTACCTGGTTTGCTAATGTAGGGAAAGGACTTATAGGTCAAATATTAGTACCCTTAGTAGGGATAGCAATAATAGTATTGTCAATAATGATATGGTGCAAATGTTGTAGAAAGAATGAGACGTATAGAGTGACAGGAAAAGGAAAGAAACGAAAATTTGATGAAATTGAACTAGAAGATCTGAAAAGTGAATTATACAAGAAACTGAAAGGAGACGATAAAAATAGAAAGTGTAAAAATGAAATTGAGACAAAATTATGCTAGAAGTTGGCATCTGGCTGTGGGTAATTTTTGATGGCTCAGAAACGCCATCAGAGAGGGGATTGATGGAGCAAGAACTCAAAATGAGACTTGCTTGTAAACTATCCTCTCACAGTATTAATTAATTAAATTTTGTAATGTCTTTACTAATAAATGCATAAACGAACATAGTATCTAAGTGAAGCTTGCCTATGTGTTTAAACTAATAAGTAATGCTTGTCCAATCCAAAATGGCCGCTAAAGCGCGGGAATTCCATTGCGCTTGTGTCAACCATATCACGTGGTATGACGTCTTTCTTTGCTTGGAGGGAAAATTTTGCTTCTGCGCAGTGTGTGTTAAAATGGCTGCTTAATGTTCTCACGTGCTAAAGCTTGCGCATTTGCTGCAATTAAAACTGTGGTATTCTAATAATGCGGGATAGATTTATTATTAAATGGGAATAGAGTAGAAATAGGGGGTATACAGGGAAGACATTTATTTGTGATTTTAATGTTTTCTTCTTTGACTTTCTATTAGTTCGTAAAATGGGGTCTGGGTTAACGGAACGGCAGCTTGAAGCCAATGAGATGTGCGCATGCGCTCTGAAAATCAAGGCACAGCGATGAAGTCAACTTGGACGACATCCAAGGCCGTGACATGTTGGCCAACTCCACTACATCCACAATGTTCTTGCAAATGCAACATTTTATATACAATTTGTATTAAACTTTGTCGTGAGACGGGTGGGAAATAAAGCAGATGTATTAATTGTGAGGGGCGGTATTTTAAAACAATGGGCTTAAAGAAATTGAACTAAATTGACATGGTTTGAGGATCAACCCCTACCCCCGTCCAATCAGAAGTAGTGGGCCCATAAATTTGAAACATTAATGGGAGGTACCTGGGTGTAGAAGGGTATAATAGATATAGAATTAGCTAATTAGCTAGCGTTTTTTTAGCTTTGAGGCTGTTAGCTTTGAGAACCACCGACGAGCTGATCGATTGCAGACTGAACCGCTGTCCAGAGAGGTCCTGAGGTGGGGGCGGCGGATTCCATTAGAAGGAAGACACGGAAGAATTCGAGGAGGAGCGAAGTGTAAGAGAGGGGAACGACGCAGGCGTCGTTGATAGAGAGGTCACCTATCCTGTCCTGAACCTGGTCCGGAGATCTTTGGTCTTCATCCTTCTTGGGACCTATCTTTCCAACTCCTTGGCCAAGGGGTTTGGTTCTCACATCTTTAGGTAAATATAAATGCAACCTTTAGCTGTGCTGCTGTCTCTATCTTCTTCTTTCTGAGGGACCGTCATTGATCGATAATTGATTATTAGTATGCTTCATCCTTGATATACGATTAAGTATTATGTGGTTTTGTAATTTACTCTGCTAAAACTTTAGATAAACATTTTAGAACTTCCTGACTCAGTGATTATTTTAGAATTTATGAATTGTAATGAATGTCACTCATTTTAAACTTCCCAATTATCAAAGGGTCCATTGGTAAGTCAATACTCTTCAATCAGAAAGTAATTGGTAGCAGGGATATTGATAAAGAGTACAACTGACCCACCAGCGGAAATTGCTAGCGTAGTATGAATGAATGGGCCAGGTGAGTATTCGGTGTATGAATGCTTGTTGCTAGTATCCCGCTGGATCACATCTCTGCTTTTACTTGTAACATGGCCTGATGTGAAGAGCACTGTCACCATTTGAAAGTTGACAATGCTACAGAAAACTGCTAATAAATAAGGTTATCCTTTGAAGGAGGCAGTTTTAAGTGCACCATCACTATACAAGAGAAATACTAAGAGACTTGTACAGGAAACTGATCAACACGTTGTCTACCTGGGCCTCTGTCTAAAATACTGGATCTACATGAACCTCTTACAACTGATGTGCATGAATTAATGGAAAATGGAAACTGAGAAACCACATTAGAGGAAACCAAATCATGGAAAACCATTTTTAAGCAAGGGCAATTTTAAGGAAATACAAAAAATCTAAAATTAAGGGAAACTTTTTAAAGGAAAGATAATTGTAAGGACAAATCCCAAATTACATTAAACTTGGGTGGAGTTTAAGGCTACAGTGGCATTTTTGGGTTCAGGGATGGGTACTGTTTAGAGCGGTGAGGGGTTTTTAGGGTTCAGAGATGAGTATAGGGGTGGTGAGGGGTATTTAGGGTTCACGGATTAGTAGTGCTTAGGTGTGTGAGGTGTTTTTAGATTTCGGGGATGGGTGGAGTGTAAAGGTGTTGAGGGGTTTTAGGGTTCAGGAGTAGGCAGAGTTTAGGACTGGTGAGGGTTTTTAAGGTTCAATTAGCCTCTGGGGTGGTGAAGAGTTTTTAGGGTTCAAGATGAGTTGAAGTTTAGAGTGGTGAGAGGTTTTAAGGATTCAGGGATGGGTGGAGTTTAGATGTAGAAAGGGGTTTCTAGGGTTCAGAGATGAGTAGTTTAGGGTGATGAGGAGTTCTTATGGGTCATGGATGGCTGGTGTTTAAGGGCAGTGAGGGTTTTTAGGGTTGAGGGATGGTTAGAGTTTGGGTGTGCTGAGGTGCTTTAAGAAGTATGGGATGGGTGGTGTTTAGGCATAGAAATGTTTTTTTAGATTTAGGAATGGGTGGAGTTAGGGGTAGTGAAGGATTTTCTGGTTCACGGATGGTAGATGTTTGGGGTAGAAAGAGCTTTTAGACTTCAGGAATGAATGTAGTTTAGGTGTGGTGAGGGGCTTTAGGGGGAAAGGGATTGATGGTGTTTAGGGAATGTGAGAGCTAACAATGGATGGTGTTTACGGGTGGTGATGGATCGGCTAATTAAAAGCATCCAAAGTAATTGTTTGACAATGTGAAAGACATAAATATGAACTAATGTCATCTGAAGTAAAGCACTGACATAAATATCTCCGACAAAACTGTTTCTGAAAGTAAGACCTGCAACCATTGCACTTACACATAAAAAAATAAGCATTCAAAAGCCAGAAAGACATTCTATGAATTGGTTTCTGTGAAAAGGTAAATGCCATTCATACTGAAAATTTCCATTGAACAGTTTAGATGAAATGGTTTCTCGGGAATGGAAATTCCATTAAATCGTTTTTCGATGAAATCACACACAAACCTCACATCAGATTATACCAGATGTTTTAACTCTGAGGATGGACGTTAAAGACAAATTAAAAAAGATGACCTTGGACATGCTAATGCTTGAATATATTGAATTACATATAGTTAAATCTTGACCTCCAGAGGAAGAAAATTAAAAATTAATTGTGACTAATTGTTAGAAATGGGGGTCTCTAGTTGGCAAGGCTTTGCACCTTTGTACAAGTAGGGACCCTTCCTTCTAGTCAGGATAAGGGCGTTACACTCCTAAAATAACCCCTGCTCACGCCCCTGGTAGCTTGGCAGGAGCAGTCAGGCTTATCTTAGAGGCAGTGTGTAAAGCATTTGCACATAACCAACAGTAACACAGTGAAAGCACTACAAAAGGACACCACACCAGTTTAGAAAAATATCCAATATTTGTATATACTCAAGACAAGACCAAAAACGATAAGAAATCCACAATACAGTACTTAGCAATCTTCAGTCATCAAAATAGACTTGAAATATAGTTCCTTGAAGTCAATAGCTCCATCTGGGGCTATCACGGCATCGTGAACAACAAATCCAAACAGTTCTGGCTGACCGCAGCATCGCGGGCCAGCTACGGTGTCGGGAAGACCCGCAAAACAGTACCTTTAGAAATGTAGGGCGTCGGCGACCTCTCGATGAGCCCCGAAAGGCCGGCGTCCGCAGGCGTCGGTTCCGGAGGTCGGTGCAGGAGTCATCGGGCCCTTGAAGTCACACGCGTTGCAGATCGAACTCCTCGCGGTTTAAGTCGGGAGCGCCAGCGTCGGCGGGTGTCGGGGCTGCGGTGCGAAGTCCAGCGGTGTGGCGTGCTGTGCCCTCAGGTCACAGTGCAGGCAGCAGCTCAGTGACGGTTGTCCAGCGGCATCGGTGAGACCAGGGCTGTGGTGCGAAGTGATGCGGTGCTCATCGTGGTGCTGGCTGGTCACGGTGTAAGCAGCAGCGTCGTCGTTCCTGAAGCGCTGTCGTCGGCTGACGAACTGGAGTCGATGGCGCCGGCAGGCCAAGGCTGCGGTGTGGGATAAGGACAGTGCGTCGTGTAACTTCAGAACGGTGCCCTCGAACCACGGTGCAAGCAGCAGCATCGATGTCGGCGTGGAGCAGCATCGTCGGAGATACAACGGCGACGGTGTGAAGCGAGGTGGTGCGGAGTGCAGTGCCCACAGGTCGCAGTGCAGGCAGCGGCTCGGAGGTGGCGCCAGGTCGTCGGTGAGACCAGGGTTGCGGTGCGGCGTTGCGGCGGTGTCCTCTGCGGTGCCTTCAGGACACGGAGTCGGCAGCGGTGTTGTAGACGGCATTGGGTTGCTTTTTCTTCTGTTGCACCACAAAACACACAGTCCCCAGTGCTGATGGCAGAAGAGCTTGAAGTCTTTGCTGTTCCTGAGACTTCTTGAACAGGGGGCAAGCTCTACCTCAAGCCCTTGGAGAAACTCAATAAAGAAGTTGTAGAAAGTTCAAGTCCAGTCCTTTCACTGCCCAAGACAGAAGCAGCCACTGCAGGCCAACACAGCAAAGCACTTAGCAAAGTGGTAGTTCCTCCTCACAGCTTCTCCAGCTCTTCTTCTTGGCAGTCTTCTTGGTCCAAAAGAGTTCTAAAGTTCTGGGGTCTGAGCCCTAATTTTTATACCCCAAAATCCTTTGTCCTCTCAGGCAGAGAGTGTCTGTGCTTAGTCCAAACCAGTTCTGTCTTCTCTGGCCCAGCTTCCTGGCAGGGGGTGGAGACAGCATTGTCCAAGGCAGACAGGGCCTATTCAGGTGCTAGGGAAATCTCCTCCCACCACTCTAAATGCAGACCGGGCCTATTCAGGTGCTAGTGAAAACTCCTCCCACTACTCTGAATGCGGCCCAGGTCTATTCAGCCCAGCCCTGACTCATCCAGACTCTCTGGAGCCACAGCACATTACCAGCCCCTGTCACTCCAAAGCCAGACAGTCAATACACATCCTAGCAGAGGCACACTGGATGGCTAAGCAAGAAAATACCTACTTTCCAAAAGTGGTATTTTCAAACACAGAATGTAAAAATCACCCTCACTAAAAGATGCATTTTAATATTCTGAGTTCAGGCATACTAAACTTTATTTTCCTATCTGGTTCCAATGGGAAGTTATATTTATAAGATGTTATAAATTAACTCCCATGCTTTCCTATGGGCCAGATAGCCTTTCAATAGTGAAAAACGAAATTGGCAGTATTTCCCTATCGGGACATGTCACACACATCAGGGCATGTCCTACCTTTCACATACACTGCACTCTGCCCACAGGGGTACCTTGGGCCTACCTTAGGGGTGACTTAAATGTAAGAAAAGGGAAGGTTAGGGCCTGGCAAGTGGGTGCACTTGCCAAGTCGAAATGGCAGTTACAAACTGCGTGCATACTTTGCAGTGGCATGTCTGAGTTACCTTTTCAGGGCTACTCATTGTGGGTGGCACAATCAGTGCTGCAGGCCCACTAGTAGCATTTGATTTACAGGCCCTGGCACACTCAGTGCTCTTTACTAGGGGCTTACCAGTAAATCAAATATGCCAATCATGGAAACACCAATCCATAATACAAATTTCACAGAGAGCATATGCACTTTAGCACTGAATAGCAGTGGTAAAGTGCCCAGAGTCCTAAAACCAACAAGAGCAGGTCAGGAAAAAATAGGAGGAAGAAGCAAAAAGTTTGGGGATAACCCTGCAAAAATGGCCATTTCCAACACTAATACATAAGGATTACTACTACACGACAAATAAAGGTTTCCCTTGTTTTTGGACAGAGACTTTGACACCATTACAAAGAAGTAGTCTGTATTTACCCAGTCTTGAAAGATTTGTAAGGCCGTCAGTAACAAATATAAAAACTTCTTTACCTAGTCCTTCATACTATGTGTCTTTAACGGCTATCAATATTTATATAAACAAATATAAACAACCCTGTTACTCTTACTGAGAATACATTAGAGAGCAACAAAATGTACAGAAGGCACACATCAGAAATTAATCTGTTCAGAAAAAGGGAAAACAAAAGGTCTAAAATATGCGCTCAGATGCTCTAAAACCAGTCTAATGAACATGTATTGTTGATGAGCTGTTAGGGCATTTGTGTTTACACTTTTCCACTAATGTGAATTTTCATCCATTCTCATTCCATCACGTTATACATGTGCAGTGAACTACGCTTCCTGTTATAAGCAGCTACGTTTATATAAGGGGAAAAATGTATATTACACTACAAGATACATGTGTATATCAGACCAAGTCATAATTGCTGCTTCTATGTATATATTGGTGCATATATAAAGGGGTTTATGTCCGCTATTAAAACTTTAAGAAAAGTCAAGAAGTAATGTGAATACTTCACCACAAGATAAATGTGCACATCAGACCATGTAAATATTGCTGCATCTATGCACATATGTGTCTTATATAGAGGGATTTTCTCCAGCCATTAAAACTTCACCAAGTGTCATGGGCATATATGTATGTGTAAGCTAGTTTCAGTTTTTTGGTCATATTAAAAAAAAGCTAATTTCAACCATTGTCCCATCCTTCCTCTCTCTGAGTCATCCCAAACCTTTCTGACTACTATGAACTCCCAAATATCATCCTCAAACTTCTTCCTTTTTTACCCCTGTCACACCAACTAACAGGTGCACCCGACCACTACTTACAAACACAACATACTACTTCCCCATTGAAATCCATTGCCATCATTCTATCCCTACTCTAAGCTCTACTAAACCCAGAATAAATCAAGAGCCCAAACCTAACACAGCTAATGCACAAGGAAAAAAACACTTATTACTAACCTACTAACTATTAACCTCTAATCTTGGGTTCCAGAGTAGCGAGATACTCGCTGCAAAGCGCTTTAACCCCTCATCAGGGGTAGAAAGCATTATATAAATACAATTTAGAATTACAATTACAACGTTGTTACATTGCAGTTAGTCTGTCAGAGCCATTCGGGTACACAGTGCTGATGGGTGCTTTTGTTTTTTGCACTGCCTGTGCTGTGAGAGACAGGTATTCAGAGTCAGGAAGCAGCAAGCTGAGATAGCACAACCTCGCCGCAGCCCCACAACGACAATGCAATGACAGAAAAACCCCACCACGCCAGTCTTTACTGCACAGTAAGGGCCAGATTTATTAAGCCCTTGCTTTGCGTCATGCAAGGTGACACAAGGGCTTAATTCAGATCTACCAAGCCTTGCATAGCTGCCTTGCGTGCCTTGGTAAATCCAGAGTAAGGAAAGGTAGCACAAGTCGCTGCCTTGCGTTATTCTGCACCAGGAAGGCATTACATGGGTAGACAGTGAGTGTTCCCACGAATCCGCCCATGCTTTTTGCACATTCCGAGATTCGGAATGAATAGTAAACCTGGGAATGCGTCAAAATTGTACACTTCCCAATAGAGGCGCAACGAGGAGCGATATCTTGATTTCTCCTTGTTTTGCCTCTTTCTAAGAGTGCTGTAATCTGCAGCACACATGGAAAGATATAAAAGCCTCTAAGGATTGTTTTTGTGCAGGAAGATGTTCTTCCTGCACAAAACAATTCTGCCTGTAAAACAGACACCCTTGCACCATGGCACACAGGTGTCTGTGTTGGCACTAGACAGCACTCAGTGTGCCAGAGCAGAGAAAGAGCAGGAATTTCACCGTATATTAGAAAATATGGCGCATTCCTGTCCTCTCCCTTTCCTGCAGCGCAACAAGTTGTCCTGCTGCGTTGCATGAAAGATTCGCAAATCTGACCCTAAGTGCCCACTTGCTGAATATAGACAAAGGCCAGTGCAGCACGGCTGTGCCTCGATACCCTCTCGGGTGATTAGTGCACTATACAAATCAATATAACGGAACTATGCACTTTGAAATGTTATCATGCTTGCTCAATCAAACCAGAATAAAATAGATATTTTGTTTGAGTCTCTTTCTCTCGGGCAGGAGCAAGACTGGCCAGACAGGCTAAAAAAAACGACAGTAATTAAAGAAACTGGTTATTTTTTTAAACTCTAGACAGTGTAGAAGCTGTCCTGAAAGTTTAATGTTGAGGCCAGAGCCCACTTTGCCCATGCCTTAAAACGTCCCTGAGTGTATGCAGTTGTGCAGCATGATGCCTAGCTGCAGGCCCAGGGTGCAGGTGGGCAGAAGAACCTGGCACATTAAAGCAAGAAGTCGTGAATTTGTGAAAGAATAGGTGCAGGTGCCCTTTATTTTTCTTAGGAGCTCCCTTCCCCGCCAGAGCTGCCGAATGCCAGTGTTGGTGAAACCCAAGGCCGCCCGGTGCCTCTTTCTTCCAGCACCCTACACTCCCTGTTTCTTTACCTCACACTGGTGCAGGTTCTCTTTCATCCCTGTTTTCTCCATTTGTTACCGTTTGCCAATTTTTTGCTTTCCTCTATTGTCTCTCTTGCTCTGGATTACCCTGTGATGATGACATATTAGGTCCACTCGCATCCACCCTCCACTGGTGCTCTGTTATGTGGAGTACCCAACCGGGCATCAGTCCATCCAGAGATGAGAGGGAGAAGGAAACACCGAGCTACGGCAAGGGGGTACATATTTGTGCAGTAAGATAAACTCACATTAAAGGGGCCTCCTAACTATTAGGATAGTTGTTTCCCTCTGTTAACTATCCATTTAACGTTTTTATTTGTTTAGGACAGCTAAGTTTCCTGCAAATGAAGTTAGCCTTGTGAATTTCAGAAAATAATTCACTGTGAAGAACTTTTATCTATGAAATACAAGCTTTGAAACCACTGGCAAGCACTCAATAAAAAGGTGTAAAGTAATTTTTACGTACAATCTATAAAGTTGGAAACAATGTTTTTCTAATGTCAATTTTGCAAAGTGCCATAATAACCTTGAATTTGACAATTGCATTGTAGTAATACATGTGTGAATCTGTGTTTATTGGTTCAGGTTGTGCTAAGTAATATGAGTTGAAAGTCCATGTTTATTTTCACTGACATGGCATAAATATATATATTTTATACAGTTGTGCTTGCCACTGTGTAGTTATGGTACAGACATACTTGCCATTGAAAGGCACTTATTGATTTTTGACCAGGTGGACAGATTTGCACCAAATGTAGAAATTTGTTTGTGTAGTCAGCTAAGGCGCAGAACGCCAATTTTTAGTGCAGGTCTGTACATGGGAAACATGTTAAGGGGGGGGCGAAAAAAGATGTGATTTCCCATTTTCGGTCCTATAGTTAATTTTGCTAGTGCTTACATTCAAAACCGTGAAGAGATTTACACCAAAAGTGTATAAAAATAGAATTGTCCACAGAAAGTGACTTTTTGTTGGCTTGGTGTAATTCCATTCAGATATAAATCTTGTAAATGTTTCCTTATCATTTTTAAATGTTATCAGTTTTGGATATATATGTCATATAAAACTTGCCAATGATGATTCATAGCTCCTGGTCAATCACATGTTGAATTTTTTGACAAATGTGATTATCTGGAGCAGAGCTCTGATTTTTTTCATCAATTTTGAATTGACATTTTTGTGGTGTGCATAAAAAAATTCTACAGCAATGGGGGGTCATCCTCAGAACCATGCAGTACCTGGGGAGTACCGAGAGGTACCCAGAGGATTGAAAACTCAAGTGCCACACAAGGAAAAATGTACAATCTGGTGGGCTATTTGATAATCAAAAACAATTATGATCTTGCAAGTCGGTTTTAGGTGCCAGATTTGAGTGCTATTTTGGGATTGATTCACAGCTATGTCTTGTGGAAAAAAGCATAGGACGTCGGTTCAGTTAAGTTTTATTTTTAATATTAATATTTGCGCGCATGCGGCCGTCCCCCCCGTAGATGCCAGCCGCCACTGGTTAATACCTTTCTCCCATTATCAAGCTGCACCGGACTTTGGGGAAGTAGGATATCTAAGTGGGTGCCAATTTGGTACAGATCACTCAAATGATTAAACATTTATATGGAGGTTCCAAAACTATTGACCTTTCATGAATGAAATGGGATTTTTCACAGGAGAGTTTTCACTATGAAATTTTTTGGCACAGGGTCTTTCTGTCATTCCGTGCCTTTCTTTAGTTTAGTAAAAATCTATTCAACCATTTGTGAGATATAAGACAAAATGTGAGCGTCCAGTGTGCATGTCAAAATCTGTATATTTTCCAGGTCTACTTATAAGAGATCATAAACAACAGTAACTTACGTAGTCTGCATGCTCAAAGTGCTGTGTGTATGCACTATGTAATTTTCTCTTGTTTACGGACATTTTAAAGCAGTGCCCTGGGACAGCAGATGCTGAATTATTAATTTGCTTGCAGCCTTGTCCCAGCCAGATTTAGATATCTCTCCCCAGCCAGTCAGAAAGACAGGGGAGAATGAGGAATGTTCCTTCATCCAGCCCCTCCTGCCATAAATCAGGTATTAGGATGCACAGAGTATAATGAGCTGTTCATTACCATTGTTGAGGAGGGGAAGGGCATCATAAACCACTTGAGGCTCCACAAGTTGGTACCCCTCTCTACACTCAACAATGGTAATAAATAGTATATTTCACTCTTTGTATCTGGGTATATACTATACATAAATATATACACCTGTTTATTGAGTGTTTGCCAGTGGTTTCAAAGATAGATAAAAGGATTTCACAGTGAATTATTTTCTGTAATTCACAAGGCTAACTTCATTTGCAGGAAACTTAGCTGTCCAAAACAAATAAAAAAAGGTAACTGGATAGTTAACAGAGCATTTCTTCTGTCTTTCAGTACTAGGAAAAAACTCTTTAACAATCACAGTGCTGCTCTCAGAGCATTAATCAGCACAACTGACCAGCTTACCCTTGTTTTAGCAAAAGGTATTTAACCGAAACCAGGATTCAAATGGTTACATTTTTGTGCAGTAAGATAAAATCACATTAAAGGTCCCTCCTAATTATATATTGTGTCCTGTGCCTCCCAGGTCCTCCGGATCAGTCCACGGTCATCCTCTGATGCCTGCTTCTCCTCATTCATTGCTTTGTGAGTCAAGGGGCACGTAAATGATTTATCCAGATAGCGTCCTCACAAACAAATACCCCTCCTGCCCTGGCACTGCTGAAGTCTGGCTGGGGCGCTAGATACCCCCATATATCCCAAAAAGCATCCACCACTCATTGGTAGAAATAGACACAGACTCAGGAGCTACTTTGAACCAAAATTTACTTAGCCTGGTAACCCTACGCTTTTAGGCTACGCCTGAAACGCTTAGGATTAAGTGTAGTGTCAATGCATAATACTGCAGTGTAAACCTGGACTAGAATGTCCAGGTCGGGCTTAGAGTGTCATGACCCATAGGGTTCTAGGGAGAGCTTCAGTATTGTTGAGACAGCGTGGTGTACACAGCTGTTACTGCTGGGGACATCTATTTGAAATAAACGGTGAAAAAAGAAAGCAATGGAAAGTTAGAAAAACCACACTGCATCGTGTGTCTGGACGAGTTACAAGTAAAAATGTTGGTGGATTCAGGGAGTATGTACACCTTAGTGTCAAAGGACGCATTATCTAAAGAATTATATGATGATTGGTCTGAACCTGATATAAAGGCTGTAGGTTATGGTGGAAAAAGAATTGAAATTTCTGCTATGAGATGGATGAATATTTCATTTGAGGGACAAGTAGTGCATGGTCGGGTGAATCTAACCAATTTCGGTTCTAATCTTTTGGGTTGGCGTCACCAGAAGGACATGGGCATCATTTTAAATCTCAATGCAAAAAACCCAGTTATGTTATCGACGTTTGAGTCGCAATATGTGAATCCTGTGGATACGTTTGATGAGTGGGTGGTGAAGATTTTTCTTCGAGTGTTCAAAGATGACCTGGGACTGTTAAAGGGATTTTCTCATAAGATAATCCTTAAGAATGGGGCAATTCCAGTAGTACATAAAGTGAGGAATATTCCCCTTCTGATGAAAGAACCTTTGCAACAAGAAATAAATAAGTTGTTGAGTCAAGGAATAATTGAGCCCATAGAGTCATCCGAATGGTTAGCCCCAATCGTTGTGGCTCCCAAGGAGGGTGGTAAGATCAGATTATGTATTGACCTAAGGGACCTTAATAGAAATATTTGGGTTGATAGACAACCGCTTCCCAATATTTCCGAAATGTTGTCAGCTATGTCTGGGGGAAAACTTTTCACTGTTGTTGATATGTCGGCTGCATATCACCAAGTCAAATTGCATAAAGATTCTAGGCATCTAACATCTTTTGTTACTCCATTAGGTGCATTCCGCTATTTGCGGATGCCATTTGGGCTGGCGTCAGCATCGGCGGTGTTTCAAAGAGTGATGACGCAAGTTTTTGAAGGTTTAGAAAATGTGTGGTATTTCCAAGATGATGTTATGATAGCTGGTAAAGATGAATTGCATCATGATGAATTGCTTGAAAAAGTGATGGGACGTTTGGATGAATTTGGGTTAACTGTCAAGCGAGAGAAATGTCAATTCAGGAAAAAAATGTTACTTATCTTGGACATGTGATATCAAGTGAAGGGATACAACCTAAACAGAGTATTGTTCAAGGGATAAGAGATGCGCCGTGCCCTGAAAGTAAGGATCAACTCAAATCCTTCCTTGGGCTAGCAGAGTACTGTTCTAAATTTGAAAAGAATTTTACTGAAATTGTGGAGCCACTAAGAGTTTTGATGAAAAAGAATATGGTATTTGAATGGAGCGGTGTATGTGAGAAAGCGTTTCAGCAGATCAAGGAAAGTATCATGCAAGCTCCTTCCCTTGGTCCCTTTGAAGTGACAGCTAAAACTTACTTGACAACTGATGCTAGTAATGTTGGACTAGGAGCGGTATTGACCCAAGTGGTGAATGATCAAGAGAAGATTATTGGATTTGCTTCCAGGAGGTTGCAAGGTGCTGAACGGTCCTACTCCGTGATTGAAAGAGAGGCTCTCGCGTTTTGCTGGGGCATCAAACACTTCAAGTACTTTCTGTGGGGTCTGCCTTTCAGGGTTAGGACTGACCATAAGCCACTGGTGCATCTGTTTAAGGTTGGAAGAGGATTGGAGGGTGGAGTTACACCCAGAATTTCGAGATGGATACTATCCGTCCTAGAATTTAATTTTGAAATGGAGTACTTTAAAGGATTGAAGAATGTGGTGGCAGATTGCCTTTCTCGTTTACCTACTAAGAGAGTTGTTGATGTTGAAATTGATGTGAATGATGAATGTGAAATTCAAGAATGCATGGCGTTAAAAAAAGAGGAATGGGACATAGCCATGGAGGGCGATTTGGTGTTAGGAAAGGTGAAAGAGAATATTAGGCGAGGTTGGCATTGGGATGTACGTCATGATGATCAGATGGAAGAATATTGGGGAGTCAGGGAGGAATTGAGTATCTTGGACAATAAGGTGATGAGGATAAATCGAATTGTTCCCCCTATGGCACTTCGTGATCGGATTATTCTGTTGGCACATGAGG
Source organism: Calotriton arnoldi (assembly GCA_963921515.1). Taxonomy (NCBI): domain Eukaryota; kingdom Metazoa; phylum Chordata; class Amphibia; order Caudata; family Salamandridae; genus Calotriton; species Calotriton arnoldi. The sequence goes on from CAWUFW010012131.1 coordinate 552,975, forward strand.
GTCACCCTGGGAGGAACATGACCAAGAGAAGGATAAGACAAACTTACTGGTGGCCAAAGTTGGATAGCATGGTGGAGGATGCTGTGAGACATTGTTGTGCATGTGCTAATAGCGATAAAGTTAAAACGTTGAGGCAACCCCCATTGAAATGTACCGAGATTCCTGCGAGACTTTGGGAGAGACTAGCCATGGACTTTCTTGGTCCTATAAATAAATTGGGTACTGAGGATAGGTTTATTATGGTGCTTGCCGATTACCATACCAAGTGGTTTGGGCTCAAATCCATGGGTACCATCAATTCTAAGAGTGTGATGAATTTTCTGGAAGCGGTTTTCTTGGAGGAAGGTGTGCCAAAAACCATTGTGTCAGATAATGGTGTACAGTTCGTTTGACGTGTGATGAAGGAATTCATGGAGAAGTGGGGAATTATCCATGAAAGGGTGGCCTTGTTTAAACCACAGGCTAATGGAATGGTCGAAAGGATAAATCGTTTGATTATGGACAACATACAATTGTCATTGGCCAATGGATTATCCTGGAAGGAGGAATTGAAGAAATTGCTGTGGGCACACAGGACTACTCCTCATGCTGTAACGGGAGTTTCTCCTTTTGTTTCTTTGAAAGGTAGGGAACCTGGGAGGAAGGAGGATCCTGTTTGGTTGGTTGCCAAAGAACGTGTGTGGGTAGACCATGAGGCCATAAAAGCTGATGTTACTGTGAAGCAGAAGCGTGCAGAGGAGTACCATAATGTAAAAAAAAGTGTGAAGGAACCAAGCAATGTGGTGGGTGATTGCGTTGTCACTAGAAAGAGTGGTGTGGTGATAAAAGGGGACAGTACATTTTCTACTCCTTTGAAGGTGGTTGTGGTTAAGCGTAATGTGGTTGTGTTAGAGGATGGAACCGTATGGCGTGTCCGAAGTGTTTGCAAAGTTGCTGAACGCTCGGGGTAAAGTTTTACGTTATTGAACATCCTGTATATATATCTCTATGAAATTTCTTGTTTAACCCCTTAACTGCTGGGCCTTTTCCCCCCAGTGCTGAGCCCTTTTTTGGCTATTTGTAGTAGTTCGCGATTAGGCCTCTGTAACTTTTGGACCACATAAGGTATCCACGCCAAATTTGCGTCCTTTTCTTCCAACATCATGGGGATTCTAAAGGTACCCAGGGTTTGTGGATTCCCCTGGAGGGGTCCCAGATTTTAGCCAAAATACAGCTATATTTTGGTTTTTTGGGGAAAAATGGGAAAAAAGTCCCGCATATAAAAGCGTCTGGGTTTTTCCCTGCAAATGGTATCAAAAAAAGGTTTGTGGGGCTGAAATCTCCATTTTCCCAGATTTTAGGGAATGACAGACTTTTGTCAGAAAACCAAAAATTTTACACAGTTTTGGCATTTTTCTGGGACATAGCCTATTTTTGCTATTTTTGTGCTTTCAACCTCCTTCCAGTTAATGGTAGAAATGGGTATGAAACCAATAATGGATCCTGGAAAGCCATACATTTATGAAAAGTAGACAAAATTCTGAATTCAGCAAGGGGTCATTTGTGTAGATCCTTAAAGTTTTCCTTATAGAAACTAACAGTTAAATAAAGGAAAAATTGAAAATTAGTTGAAAAAAACAGCCATTTGTGTCAACGTTTTCACCTGTAACTTCTTCTAATTATGACAGCTATTTGAAGGCAATATACCGTTATATCCGCTGGACCTTTCTGGTTGTGGGGATATATAGGACTTGTAGGTTCACCAAGAACCCGACGAACCCAGAGCCAATAATTGAGCAACATCTTGCAATGATTTTTTTTTAAGTACCGGGTATATAGCAATTATTTTGGGAAAATGTATACATGGAAAAATTGTTATGAAAGACACCTATGTATTTCTGAAATGGGAACAAAATGTAGATTTTAGAAACAGTAGATATTTGCACATTTCCGAAATTGGGAGTACCCATACTAGCATGAGAATTATAGGTCATTTTTCAAAATGACTTATTTTTTACACATTGTCTTTCATTTGGAAGGCAGAAATGCATCGAAAGTCAATAGGTAATAACAGTTGCTCTACAATTCTGTGTTACCCTAAGTCTCCCGATAAAAATGGTACCTCACTTGTGTGGGTAGCCCTTGTGCCCACAACAGGAAATGGCTCAAAATGCAACGTGGACGTACCACATTTTCACAATGAAAAATTACCCTATTTTTGCAAAGTGCCTAGGTGTAGTTTTTGAACCCTAGCTCTGCCGGCACCTAGGGAAACCTAGCAAACCTATACATTTTTGAAAACTAGACACCCAGGGGAATCCAGGATGGGGTGACTTGACTGCCTCCCACCAGGTTCTGTTACCCAGAATCCCTTGCAAACATAAAACATTGTCAAAAAAATCACATTTTCCCCACATTTCTGTGGTGGAAAGTTCTGGAATCTGCGTGGATCCACAAATTTCCACCCACCCCGCGTTCCCCAAAGTCTAACGAGAAAAATGGTACCTCACTTGTGTGGGTCGGCCTAGTGCCTGCGACAGGAAACGGCGCAAAACGCAACGTGGTCACACCTCACTTTCGCAGTGAAAAATGACCCTTTTTTGGCAAAGTGCCTAGCTGTAGTTTTTGAACCCTAGCTCTGCCGGCACCTAGGGAAACCTAGCAAACCTATACATTTTTGAAAACTAGACACCCAGGTGAATCCAGGATGGGGTGACTTGACTGCCTCCCACCAAGTTCTGTTACCCAGAATCCCTTGCAAACAGAAAAAATTGTCAAAAAAACCACATTTTCCCCACATTTCTGTGGTGGAAAGTTCTGGAATCTGCGTGGATCCACAAATTTCCACCCACCCCGCGTTCCCCAAAGTCTTACGAGAAAAATGGTACCTCACTTGTGTGGGTCGGCCTAGTGCCTGCGACAGGAAACGGCGCAAAACGCAATGTGGTCACACCTCAATTTCGCAGTGAAAAATGACCCTTTTTTGGCAAAGTGCCTAGCTGTAGTTTTTGAACCCTAGCTCTGCCGGCACCTAGGGAAACCTAGCAAACCTATACATTTTTGAAAACTAGACACCCAGGGGAATCCAGGATGGGGTGACTTGACTGCCTCCCACCAGGTTCTGTTACCCAGAATCCCTTGCAAACATAAAAAATTGTCAAAAAAACCACATTTTCCCCACATTTCTGTGGTGGAAAGTTCTGGAATCTGCGTGGATCCACAAATTTCCACCCACCCCGCGTTCCCCAAAGTCTTACGAGAAAAATGGTACCTCACTTGTGTGGGTCGGCCTAGTGCCTGCGACAGGAAACGGCGCAAACGCAACGCGGTCCCACCTCAATTTCGCAGTGAAAAATGACCCTTTTTTGGCAAAGTGCCTAGCTGTAGTTTTTGAACCCTACCTCTGGCGGCACCTAGGAAACCTAGCAAACCTATACATTTTTGAAAACTAGACACCCAGGGGAATCCAGGATGGGGTGACTTGACTGCCTCCCACCAGGTTCTGTTACCCAGAATCCCTTGCAAACATAAAAATTGTCAAAAAAACCACATTTTCCCCACATTTCTGTGGTGGAAAGTTCTGGAATCTGCGTGGATCCACAAATTTCCACCCACCCCGCGTTCCCCAAAGTCTTACAAGAAAAATGGTACCTCACTTGTGTGGGTCGGCCTAGTGCCTGCGACAGGAAACGGCGCAAAACGCAACGCGGTCCCACCTAAATTTCGCAGTGAAAAATGACCCTTTTTTGGCAAAGTGCCTAGCTGTAGTTTTTGGACCCTACCTCTGCCGGCACCTAGGGAAACCTAGCAAACCTATACATTTTTGAAAACTAGACACCCAGGGGAATCCAGGATGGGGTGACTTGACTGCCTCCCACCAGGTTCTGTTACCCAGAATCCCTTGCAAACATAAAACATTGTCAAAACAAACACATTTTCCCCACATTTCTATGGTGGAAAGATCTGGAATCTGCGTGGATCCACAAATTTCCACCCACCCCGCGTTCCCCAAAGTCTTACGAGAAAAATGGTACCTCACTTGTGTGGGTCGGCCTAGTGCCTGCGACAGGAAACGGCGCAAAACGCAACGCGGTCCCACCTCAATTTTGCAGTGAAAAATGACCCTTTTTTGGCAAAGTGCCTAGCTGTAGTTTTTGAACCCTACCTCTGCCGGCACCTAGGGAAACCTAGCAAACCTATACATTTTTGAAAACTAGACACCCAGGGAATCCAGGATGGGGTGACTTGACTGCCTCCCACCAGGTTCTGTTACCCAGAATCCCTTTCAAACATAAAAAATTGTCCAAAAAACCACATTTTCCCCACATTTCTGTGGTGGAAAGTTCTGGAATCTGCGTGGATCCACAAATTTCCACCCACCCCGTGTTCCCCAAAGTCTTACGAGAAAAATGGTACCTCACTTGTGTGGGTCGGCCTAGTGCCTGCGACAGGAAACGGCGCAAAACGCAACGCGGTCCCACCTCAATTTCGCAGTGAAAAATGACCCTTTTTGGCAAAGTGCCTAGCTGTAGTTTTTGAACCCTACCTCTGCCGGCACCTAGGGAAACCTAGCAAACCTATACATTTTTGAAAACTAGACACCCAGGGGAATCCAGGATGGGGTGACTTGACTGCCTCCCACCAGGTTCTGTTACCCAGAATCCCTTGCAAACATAAAAAATTGTCAAAAAAAACACATTTTCCCCACATTTCTGTGGTGGAAAGTTCTGGAATCTGCGTGGATCCACAAATTTCCACCCACCCCGCGTTCCCCAAAGTCTTACGAGAAAAATGGTACCTCACTTGTGTGGGTCGGCCTAGTGCCTGCGACAGGAAACGGCGCAAAACGCAACGCGGTCCCACCTCAATTTTGCAGTGAAAAATGACCCTTTTTTGGCAAAGTGCCTAGCTGTAGTTTTTGAACCCTACCTCTGCCGGCACCTAGGGAAACCTAGCAAACCTATACATTTTTGAAAACTAGACACCCAGGGGAATCCAGGATGGGGTGACTTGACTGCCTCCCACCAGGTTCTGTTACCCAGAATCCCTTGCAAACATAAAAAATTGTCCAAAAAACACATTTTCCCCACATTTATGTGGTGGAAAGTTCTGGAATCTGCGTGGATCCACAAATTTCCACCCACCCCGCGTTCCCCAAAGTCTTACAAGAAAAATGGTACCTCACTTGTGTGGGTCGGCCTAGTGCCTGCGACAGGAAACGGCGCAAAACGCAACGCGGTCCCACCTCAATTTCGCAGTGAAAAATGACCCTTTTTTGGCAAAGTGCCTAGCTGTAGTTTTTGAACCCTACCTCTGCCGGCACCTAGGGAAACCTAGCAAACCTATACATTTTTGAAAACTAGACACCCAGGGGAATCCAGGATGGGGTGACTTGACTGCCTCCCACCAGGTTCTGTTACCCAGAATCCCTTGCAAACATAAAAAATTGTCCAAAAAAACACATTTTCCCCACATTTCTGTGGTGGAAAGTTCTGGAATCTGCGTGGATCCACAAATTTCCACCCACCCCGCGTTCCCCAAAGTCTTACGAGAAAAATGGTACCTCACTTGTGTGGGTCGGCCTAGTGCCTGCGACAGGAAACGGCGCAAAACGCAACGCGGTCCCACCTCAATTTCGCAGTGAAAAATGACCCTTTTTTGGCAAAGTGCCTAGCTGTAGTTTTTGAACCCTACCTCTGCCGGCACCTAGGGAAACCTAGCAAACCTATACATTTTTGAAAACTAGACACCCAGGGGAATCCAGGATGGGGTGACTTGACTGCCTCCCACCAGGTTCTGTTACCCAGAATCCCTTGCAAACATAAAAAATTGTCCAAAAAAACACATTTTCCCCACATTTCTGTGGTGGAAAGTTCTGGAATCTGCGTGGATCCACAAATTTCCACCCACCCCGCGTTCCCCAAAGTCTTACGAGAAAAATGGTACCTCACTTGTGTGGGTCGGCCTAGTGCCTGCGACAGGAAACGGCGCAAAACGCAACGCGGTCCCACCTCAATTTCGCAGTGAAAAATGACCCTTTTTTGGCAAAGTGCCTAGCTGTAGTTTTTTAACCCTACCTCTGCCGGCACCTAGGGAAACCTAGCAAACCTATACATTTTTGAAAACTAGACACCCAGGGGAATCCAGGATGGGGTGACTTGACTGCCTCCCACCAGGTTCTGTTACCCAGAATCCCTTGCAAACATAAAAAATTGTCAAAAAAAACACATTTTCCCCACATTTCTGTGGTGGAAAGTTCTGGAATCTGCGTGGATCCACAAATTTCCACCCACCCCGCGTTCCCCAAAGTCTTACGAGAAAAATGGTACCTCACTTGTGTGGGTCGGCCTAGTGCCTGCGACAGGAAACGGCGCAAAACGCAACGCGGTCCCACCTCAATTTCGCAGTGAAAAATGACCCTTTTTGGCAAAGTGCCTAGCTGTAGTTTTTGAACCCTACCTCTGCCGGCACCTAGGGAAACCTAGCAAGCCTATACATTTTTGAAAACTAGTCACCCAGGGGAATCCAGGATGGGGTGACTTGACTGCCTCCCACCAGGTTCTGTTACCCAGAATCCCTTGCAAACATAAAAAATTGTCCAAAAAACACATTTCCCCACATTTCTGTGGTGGAAAGTTCTGGAATCTGCGTGGATCCACAAATTTCCACCCACCCCGCGTCCCCAAAGTCTTACGAGAAAAATGGTACCTCACTTGTGTGGGTCGGCCTAGTGCCTGCGACAGGAAACGGCGCAAAACGCAACGTGGTCACACCTCAATTTCGCAGTGAAAAATGACCCTTTTTGGCAAAATGCCTAGCTGTAGTTTGTGAACCCTACCTCTGCCGGCACCTAGGGAAACCTACCAAACACACACATTTCTGAAAAGTAGACACCCGGGGGCTTCCAAGGAGGTATGGCTTGCGTGGATCCCCCAACGTTTCCTTACCCAGAATCCCTTGCAAACCTCAATTTTAGCTGAAAAATCACTTTTTTCACACATTTGTGTGTGGGAAAGTGTGGCATCACTGGCCTCACACAAATTTCCTACCACCCAGCGTTCCCCAGGTCTCCCAATAAAAATGGTGCCTCACTTGTGTGGGAGGCCCAAGTACCCGCGACAGGCAAGGGCCCACAACGTAGTGAGGCGACCTCAAAATTGCCTATCTCAAAACCACCTGGTTTTGCAAGGGGGTCACCTGGGTTTTTGGCCCCGTGCTCGGCGGCCATCTAGGGAAACCTACCAAACCCACACATTTCTGAAAAGTAGACACCCGGGGGCTTCCAGGGAGGTATGGCTTGCGTGGATCCCCCAACGTTTCCTTACCCAGAATCCCTTGCAAACCTCAATTTTAGCTGAAAAAATCACTTTTTTCACACATTTGTGTGTGGGAAAGTGTGGCATCACTGGCCTCACACAAATTTCCTACCACCCAGCGTTCCCCCAGGTCTCCCGATAAAAATGGTGCCTCACTTGTGTGGGAGGCCCAAGTACCCGCGACAGGCAAGGGCCCACAACGTAGTGAGGCGACCTCAAAATTGCCTATCTCAAAACCACCTGGTTTTGCAAGGGGGTCACCTGGGTTTTTGGCCCCGTGCTCGGCGGCCATCTAGGGAAACCTACCAAACCCACACATTTCTGAAAAGTAGACACCCGGGGGCTTCCAGGGAGGTATGGCTTGCGTGGATCCCCCAACGTTTCCTTACCCAGAATCCCTTGCAAACCTCAATTTTAGCTGAAAAAATCACTTTTTTCACACATTTGTGTGTGGGAAAGTGTGGCATCACTGGCCTCACACAAATTTCCTACCACCCAGCGTTCCCCAGGTCTCCTGATAAAAATGGTGCCTCACTTGTGTGGGAGGCCCAAGTACCCGCGACAGGCAAGGGCCCACAACGTAGTGAGGCGACCTCAAAATTGCCTATCTCAAAACCACCTGGTTTTGCAAGGGGGGTCACCTGGGTTTTTGGCCCGTGCTCGGCGGCCATCTAGGGAAACCTACCAAACACACACATTTCTGAAAAGTAGACACCCGGGGGCTTCCAGGGAGGTATGGCTTGCGTGGATCCCCCAACGTTTCCTTACCCAGAATCCCTTGCAAACCTCAATTTTAGCTGAAAAAATCACTTTTTTCACACATTTGTGTGTGGGAAAGTGTGGCATCACTGGCCTCACACAAATTTCCTACCACCCAGCGTTCCCCCAGGTCTCCCGATAAAAATGGTGCCTCACTTGTGTGGGAGGCCCAAGTACCCGCGACAGGCAAGGGCCCACAACGTAGTGAGGCGACCTCAAAATTGCCTATCTCAAAACCACCTGGTTTTGCAAGGGGGTCACCTGGGTTTTGGCCCCGTGCTCGGCGGCCATCTAGGGAAACCTACCAAACACACACATTTCTGAAAAGTAGACACCCGGGGCTTCCAGGGAGGTATGGCTTGCGTGGATCCCCCAACGTTTCCTTACCCAGAATCCCTTGCAAACCTCAATTTTAGCTGAAAAAATTACTTTTTTCACACATTTGTGTGTGGGAAAGTGTGGCATCACTGGCCTCACACAAATTTCCTACCACCCAGCGTTCCACCAGGTCTCCCGATAAAAATGGTGCCTCACTTGTGTGGGAGGCCCAAGTACTCGCGACAGGCAAGGGCCCACAACGTAGTGAGGCGACCTCAAAATTGCCTATCTCAAAACCACCTGGTTTTGCAAGGGGTCACCTGGGTTTTGGCCCCGTGCTCGGCGGCCATCTAGGGAAACCTACCAAACACACACATTTCTGAAAAGTAGACACCCGGGGGCTTCCAGGGAGGTATGGCTTGCGTGGATCCCCCAACGTTTCCTTACCCAGAATCCCTTGCAAACCTCAATTTTAGCTGAAAAAATCACTTTTTTCACACATTTGTGTGTGGGAAAGTGTGGCATCACTGGCCTCACACAAATTTCCTACCACCCAGCGTTCCTCCAGGTCTCCCGATAAAAATGGTGCCTCACTTGTGTGGGAGGCCCAAGTACCCGCGACAGGCAAGGGCCCACAACGTAGTGAGGCGACCTCAAAATTGCCTATCTCAAAACCACCTGGTTTTGCAAGGGAGTCACCTGGGTTTTGGCCCCGTGCTCGGCGGCCATCTAGGAAACCTACCAAACCCACACATTTCTGAAAAGTAGACACCCAGGGGCTTCCAGGGAGGTATGGCTTGCGTGGATCCCCCAACGTTTCCTTACCCAGAATCCCTTGCAAACCTCAATTTTAGCTGAAAAAATCACTTTTTCACACATTTGTGTGTGGAAAGTGTGGCATCACTGGCCTCACACAAATTTCCTACCACCCAGCGTTCCCCCAGGTCTCCCGATAAAAATGGTGCCTCACTTGTGTGGGAGGCCCAAGTACCCGCGACAGGCAAGGGCCCACAACGTAGTGAGGCGACCTCAAAATTGCCTATCTCAAAACCACCTGGTTTTGCAAGGGGGTCACCTG